>OX457127.1:18644174-19015432 GCA_949752895.1 Dendrolimus pini
TTTTTATCAATCTATTATAAAATAAAGTTTTAAAATAAAATCCCATAAATAATGATAGCAAGATATTTGGGCTACTGCAGATATTTCAAAAGCTTTGTGCTCAATATTGATTAAAAGTGTGTTGCATTTACAGGTAATTTACTATAATGGCACTAATAGCATGGAAGAAGTATTTTTCCATGTTAATATCTACATTTGTATTAAAAACGTTTTACATAAAATATTTAGCAATTTTCATATTTAGCTTAAAAACCATTTAGTACGAAACTGCCACGTTTGGGCTTTATTTATATTAGATTTTTTTACATAGGGTACAAAAATAAAATCTGAATGGAATCGATTTAACTTCATAAACTCCAATGGAAATACTAAAGTTGTCAAGCAAGTTTTTTTTGTTACGGCAGTATAACATATTGCAGTATTGGTGAAATTGTATACATTTACGATTGATATGCTGTCGGGAGTGCTGATTTGCTGCTAATGTCTTCGGAAGACAGCCAATCCATCTTAAAGACTTGCGCCGATGCGGACGGCAACCGTGACTTTAATGAATATCATAAGCGCACCTGCGCGGACAACGACCCCTACTGTTCTGTAATAATACACTCTATTACATTGTTACAGATTATGAATGAATTATATTATAACGCTATCGATCATCATTTCTCATTGTTTATGTTTAACGTTTGCGCGATAAGTTAACAATCGAAGGCAAAAGCATAAAAAACCGTGGAAGCGGGAATGTTGTGGAATTTATCTAACTGATTTAAAATTCGCTGTGGCCACTTTGGAATAGATATGAATTTTATGAATGATGTTTCGGAATTTATTTTTACCTTTTTTGTTTTAGCACATTAACGACATACTCTGGTTATTTTCGTTAATTTGTGATAGCTGCCGTTCTCAGCACAATCTTAAAGAGAATTTATTAAATGTTGATTTTATAATAGAAGAACTTATAGTTTCTTTTTTTTATCCTCATTGTAAATGATATTCACAACTCAAGCTTTGTTTTTCTGCCTACTAACGGAAATCACAGGTAAATAATAAATAGGTAATTTATAATTTTTTTTATATATAATTTTGGACGTAGGCTTTCCCTAGTTTCCGTTCTTCTACTTTTCTTATGTAGCCTTTAACAACGATCTCGTACAAATTACTATTCTAGGCTGAAGGGCAACCTACATTACGTCTATTTTATAACGATTCAGTTTTCGTTTTAGGGCATGTCTACTCCACGGGCGATAGGTCTTGTGACACATATTACTGCCTCTGTCACTTCTTGTCAGCTTCTTGTTGTACGTAATTTAAATTTTGTCTTCGAGAAGATAAAATCATCCTAAATTAAGATATCCGCTCGCGGATATCTTAATTTAGGATGTTATTCATGAGAGGATCATCTCACAAATCTTCAAGTTCGTCCCGCTAATGACTGGGTGTAGGGACCGGTTCCACTGTCAGTCTCCAAACTGTTTAATGTTAAAGGAATATAGTATTCATCGCTGACTATGAGATTGAGAATTCTAATTTATGAACATCCGACATGTTCAGGTCGTGCTAGTAGCCTGCATACATTTCCAATATTTATAGGATCTACGCTTGACCTTGAGTATAAACATGACATGCGTCTGTGAATGCATCTAGCTTTACATGAATATCTTATATCTCACCTAACCTAACCTCTCAGTTATGCGAACAGGGTTCATATATCAGTGTCATGTTAATGCAGATACATTCAAATCACGCTACACGAATCAGTAATGTGCAGGCAAATACAGGTCAAATTTTCAGAATGTAGAATATTATTATATTATATACTAGCTGTCCCGGCAGACGTCGTCCTGTCCGAAAAAATAGGGGTTGATCGTAGAGATATCATACTTGTGTGTATTTTTTAATGCTGTATCATAAAAAAATATCTAAGAAAATAAAAAAAAATATTTAGGGGTGGACTACCCTTAATATTTAGGGTATGAAAAATAGATGTTGTTCGATTCTCAGACCTACCCAATATGCACACAAAATTTCATGAGAATCGGTCACGCCGTTTCGGAGGAGTTTAACTACAAACACCGCGACACGAGAATTTTATTATTAGATATTACTGTGTCTGCTGATTGACGCTAGCAAGTATTAAAGATTAAGTTATGAACTGCTTGTATTAATAAATTTTAATTGTTTCTTAGGTTAATACCTCTTTAGGCTGTGTGTGGTAGTAAGCCTTGCCCACGTTTAAAATAATCATATACAACGGCGTTATGACCGATTAAAAGTGAAATACTTCCGCTTGCACAAGCGGCTTTAAAATATTCTTTATTTTAGAAAGTGTTAAATTTAGATATCTCTATTAATATGTATTACAAGTTTGAGGTAACATTTAAATATTTTTCTATAATTTACGTACACATTAGTACATTAGTATCATTGCGTATTTTAGAAAGTGACATATTTTATCTCTGCGGTTTACTAAGCGCAGAGATAAAATATGTCACTTTCAGGTGCCTTACACTTTTAAATAGGTTGCGTAGTCTATTGACGATATAATATCGACACCACCGTGCTCCCTTTACCAATGAAGACTTTCAGAGCATTGTTTACGTTTCAGAGCTCTTGTTTAATAGCTATCCTATGGACAAGATGCGACTTTATTGCTTCTTTTACTATTTAAATAATTTATCGACGTTGTCTTGCTGTGGAAAATAACTTTAATTTTTTATGACTACTTTGTCGTTTTTTTTCACCCTGTACATCGTGTTTAGTTTTAACATAATAACTTTAAAATGATCACATCACCATTAAACCAGAAAATAGAAATATTATCTATTGTAATTTTAAAAGCCTTTGTTACATTCGGATTTATAATTGGATCGTTTGTATACTTGTTATTCGTATTTTTATAGGACTGTTCCTAATCATAAACTGCGCATTTTGGGCACTATGGGACATTATTGTCCTCTAAAAAAAGTTTTTATTTATGCTATACACGATAATATTATATCATAATACGATTTCGAAGAGGCTGTAGCTGTAGTATTAAAAAAAGTTTCGTAATCGTTGTATTTGTCTGATTGGCTAGCAAACTTTATCTACCTTAAGTCTGTTGTGGACAGAATAACCCCCCTGACCTCTCCCCCGTAAATCCTGTACGCCCCGTTTACCGCGGATACGTAGCTCCGTTAGCTACTAAGCGTCTGAATTTTTGTAGTACCTTAGTAAGCACGGGGCGAGCCTACGGCATCTCAATTTCGTTCGGTAGAATATATACACACAAGGAAGACTAAGAAGACCAGGAAAATCAAGGAGCATTCGAAAGACTCCACAGCCTACAGTCTCTCAGCGTGACTACGTGGATCTTGTGGTCCACCAGTGATTGTGATTAGTGCCACTCGTATTGATCGGTGTAATCGATATAATTAGTGCTATCTACGTTCAGTGTAACGTCCGGGGCTATTGCTAAGTTGTGTCGGTTAAACTCGAACGTGCCGTTTGATACAGTTGTGCTGATCGCACCTGTTTCTGTTGTAGCGCCTATAAATAAATTCAGTCAACTTGCGTCCAACACCCAACAAAGTCCATGAAATTCGCATAAAAATATAATCCACTCCAACAAACCCATACACTTCTTTAGTGCGATTGTAAAAAGTAACAATCTATAAAAGGACGTTTCTGCTATAATAAGCTACCGTTAAAAGCTAATTTGGTGCGAAATCTAGGTTGGAATTCTTGTAAGTCATTGTTTCGTGAAATTGCCGCATTCAGACAAAGAAAAAACCGTTGCTACCATTGTCATCAACCTTAAACGCGTTTGTGATGTGCGTAACTATGACTACTTATAACAAATACCTAAAGGTGATTTTTCATGCGAAATTAAATTGTAGAGTTCTAAAACAAAACCTTGAAATGTTCGTCATTACGATTGAAATTTTGCACAGACCTTATGTATTCGTCGATTATATCTTTTTAATGCTGGAGTACAGCAGACCGGCTAAGCCCACCTGATGGGAAGTGTTTGTCGTCCGTCGCCTATGGACACACTTGTAGCATTAAATGTTAATACTTCAACCCCCCCTACCCCTCCCGTTACTCTATCTCCGTATTCCAGTCTTATATCCCATTCCTTTTGTCTGATCTTCCTATCCCACCCTAAAACCTGGTAACGCGTTAGTTTCACCCCTAGTTTTGCAAATGTCTATAAACAGCGATAACAACTTTCGATAAGCTGGAATGTCTGCCTGTTAAGCCAGGCGGGCCCTAAAAAAACAAAAAAAATTAAGTGTAATACGTATAGCAATAATCGAATTCATATAAAAATTCACTGACATATAGTCTTTATCTTTATCTTTGGATGTTACAATTGAAAGACAATGGCCGGCAGTCCTCAAGGTACAATAACATCTCTCACGCGCAGATACCTCTAGCTAATCTCCGCAAATGCTTCTATTGTCTTTGTCGACCTCCTCGTAGTGTTTTTCTACGATCGTAAACATTGAGTGAAAACGCTACGCTGCGCTGATTCATTTTTCCACTACTTTGCTACATACTCGTCTAATTTTACTTGTAACAATCTGTATGTATTTTAATGGTATGGCCAACTGCCCTGATTCTCATTAACGTGAAATAATAATTGAGTTGAATTTATGGTTAAGAATAGTGACTATAAGACAGTTTGAACAGTTTTGAAGCATTATACCAGTATGTTCATAGAAAGTCATCGCTGTTGTTCTTGATTAAAGTTTTATATATAATTTGAAATCTATTTCATTTTCATTTGTATACGAATAAAAGGAACATTTTTACTCAATGAATTCGTATTACTTTCCATTAATCAGTAAATTAGACTCCTCCAGTGAAAATAAAATAATTAAAATGATAGGAGTTGCAGGTAGATGTAAATTACTTTGACATATCTAGGTGAATTAAAAAGTTCTTGGAATCAATATTAAAAAATATAAAAATTAAAAAAAGTATTTTATTATTCTACATATTTTTTCCCCCCGACTCAATGCATTTACGTGTAAAATAACGCGTTTCTAACTACCTAACTCTTTGTGTAACAAGTAACAAATTATTTTCTTGAGTCTCGATAAACTCCTCGGCAGCCATAAACGCGTCATTAATGTGAAATTTAGTTCCACGAATTTCCTTTCCTTTTTGATAATTTCTTCCGTAACGGAGGTTGAAGGCCGCTCAAAACGCGGCTCATCTTTACAGCTTGATCTACCTCTTTTAAATTAATCTACTACCTAGTACGCAACCGTAGAATAGGGTACAGAATCATCCCCTGATGTCTGAAAAAATTCTTTCGTAGACATTTCTTTCAAGCTGATAAATTTTATCACTGCAAGTGACTCACTTTTATCCATAATTTTGCGTTTTAAGCAACTCGTTGCTCAAAACAATTTATTATGTACGACCGGATTGACAACTTACAGTTGACTTCTTCCCCTAAAAAGGTTGTATATATATATATGTACTTCTAAGAACTTTTTGATTCACCCTCGTATATCTGATGCTTGGTACTTCGTTCTTTCTACGTTTGTGACTTTTCCTAAATTTAATAATATCAATCTTGGACAAGCGTAGGGTCATATTGTAACCCTTTGAATAAGTGAAACAACTTTTAAGTGCCATTGCCAAAATAATTCGTCCAGACGGGACTGGAGTTTGCTAATTAGCAACTAGGAGTAGCTCTAGACTTCTAGTTAATTCTACGTTTTCGTGAAGCCAAGGTTCAAAGTTGAATAGGGAATACAGAGATTCATTCAAATAATCTAGTCGTCAGTTTTAACGTATAGCATTTCCTCTAAAAGCTACTCGTACTTAAATAGTTTCTGCCAAACTGTTTAAATGTGTGTAATTCGAATGGTATGTTTATTAACATCGCCATTAATAGATTATTTCGAAAGCATCCCGGCAGACGTCGTCCTGCCCCGGAAAAGTTTCAATCAATATGCCGACAGCAGCGCCACCTACAGGGTCCAATTATGAACCAACTCAGAAACCTTCTTTGGCTCATGCACAACAACTTTGCTAAAGATCATCACATGATCAAATGTATAGTTTACGATTCTATAAAGGACATACAGGCAAAAATTCATTTGTATAAGAAGAAGAAGAAGTTTAGACTAAGGTCCGTAGAGTAAACAACAAACATAAATAAAACAAAAAAAAATTAAAGGAAGAAGTTGGGTGTAGGCTAAATAATAACTAATTCACACTTGACATCTTTGTCTTCCGTGATCATGGCTACTAGTGGTGGAAATATCAAAATACAAATAAAATGTCCGCGCTTTAATCCGTTAAAATGTAGTTTTAATTATAAGAATTTAATGCAAATATATGAAACATTGAACTTTAAAAAACTTGTCATTAACATTATAACATTCAATACTTTAAAGTCCTTGAAATCTAAAGATCGTCTTCTTTTTTTATTGCTGCAGTACAGCAGACAGGCTGATGGCCCAATTGTGATGGAAAGTGGTTTCCATCGCCTATAAACATTTACAACACGCAAGGTGCTACCAATGGGCTGCCGGACTCGTAGATGGGGCTGGAACCTGGCCACTAATGCCGGAACACAACTCAAGGTTGTTATGGCGATATGCTTTAGACCAGGGGTGGTAGCCACCCAGACGGGCAAATGCCATACCACCTGGCTGTGAGTTGTGCTGTCGCCTCTTACGACAGGCCGCCCAGCCGCAGGAAATTGTATTCTTTCTCTGTTCCTGTACAGATACTCGTACTTGGGATAAGTAAAGGATATTAATATCGTTTGAATACTCTGTGAAGCTGTTTTGGTTAATTATCAAATTAAAATTTTATTATATGTAAATTGCATTCAATGAAAACTTTTACGATATTCAGGTTTGGTGTTATATCTAATAAGTTTCACTTTAAACTTTCTCTCCGTGGATCAAAGATGCAAAATACTCTGATATTTATTACATTTTATCAAAACGTTTTAGCGATATAATTTATTGTAAGGAATATGTTTTGTTCATAATTTTCTGTTGTAGTTAGTTTACTTTTAATAAACATTGACATAGAACTTACAGTTGAGTATATATAACAAAAATAATAGCTGAGAATTTGCGTTTTTATTTTTTAGTTTTACTAATACAATTAATTTAAAAATTCATTTTATTTTGTCTGTGTTACTTTGGTGTTCAGTTTACATTGTTATTGTTATCAAAATATATACATACTTAGTGATGTTGCCAATTTTCAAAAGGGCCTGTAACAAGCTTATTACTTGTTACTAAAAATATATACAATACATCTTTGTTGTTCAATGGAGAATATTTATTTTTTCTCGCTTCAACAAACATAGCAAACTAGTACAGAATAAAACTTTTTTGAGCAAACAAACCGCCAAAGAAAACTATTACGACGAGAAATCACTGAGATCAAACAAATTTATTCTCGAAATCGTCAATTACCGCGCTAAGGAGTTGTTAGCTACTTTAGATTTGTTACTGTACTGTGATTTGTGACCGAGTTGATAAGTTTTGTAAATAAACAAATTCCAGCGACAAGAGAAAGTATACGTTTGGCATACACGTCCGAGGGGTCATCAGTGATCTAAAAGTGTGAGACTTATACATTGGTTACATTCTTTTTGAATGTTTTTGCTGTCATTTTATTTTTTATATTTAAATCCAATAGTTCTTGTCTTGATTTTTGAGCAGCTTATGAAAAATAAGCTAAATTGTTAAATATCATACTTGTATAATTATAGCGATATTATAAATGTACTGTTTATTTCCGTTTTATGATAATTTCGGACATACACAGTTATGTAACAGTTCTTCAGCTTTGTTAAAATATATATAAGAGTTAAATGTTATATAAGTACCTACATAATTTTCACGTATAAATATATATTAATTAAAACAGAAATTAGGGCTTAACATTGGAATGCTAAGTATACATCTATGATGCTACATTACTACATTTTTTACTCGTACCGCAATTTTAGTTTGTATTGTTTGTGCCGGTTGTTGGAGACGAGACGGTACGCGATGATTCGTTTAAGTAGGCCAATGTACGCGATGAGATTTTCTTCGTTCCATTAAAAAAAAACTTATTTAAAAGCTTACCATTTTAGGGTGAATCCGTGCGTATCAGTTAAATAATCCTATACAAACAGTCACTTTCTTAAACACTGGCACGGTCAAAATAGCTTTAATATTAATAAACCACTAATAAACAGTCATCATTGAATCACGAGAATAGTATAGAGGTCACTTTCGATTTGGCTTTAGGAACCTGTTGAATGTGTTCAGGGCAGTGAGAGTGGGCCCATACTTGCGCGGTGGATGCGCTCGCGGCTGTCGATGGCGGCGGACTGTTGGCGGGCTGCGGGGTCCCCACCATTGCTGCTTGACCTACACCCAGTGGCTGGAGCAGCACCGGCTCCGGTAAACAAACGGTTCACCGACCGATTAGATGACGAGCAATCCGCCGATACTCCTATGCCTATACTCGCCTTCTGACCGCGCTGCCTACAACACATTTGTAATTCAAAATGATAACGGTGTTAAGATCGTTCGCGCGTTTAGTTCGATCGTCGTTGATTGTAGGTCACGGCACATATACATACATATTAGCAAGTGACCGCTAAATAATTCGTATTATAGTGGTATTTGTCTTTTTGTTAAACTAAAAATTATATATAGTCTAGATTTAATAAAGAAGTTAGAATTATTTTTTAATGAAGTAACTCGTTTGACTCTAAAACGTTTAGTTTTTTGTTTTTTATTTAAACGAGAAGTGAGTCTTAAATTAATTTTGATGTGACTACTTAGCAGTGGTTTTGGAAGTTTTACTACGTATTTGATTATTTGTAAGTTAGAAATAAAACTGAATGTTATGATTTCTAAAACTTAATGGAACTTTTTTTAACAGTGTCGCAGAAGGTGTGCCCAATGCTCGTACCTGCTTGCTACATCAGAAACTTCAACTTCTTAATTGCTGTATAAACAGAGCTCTTGAAAATATTGGAAGTTTGACTGGAAATTCCTCAGAAGATGAGTTCTTTGATTGCTCTGATGATGAAATTATTGAAGATCAACCTCTTTGGGATAGACCTGCTGGTCGTCTTAATAAGTTGGGGGATGCATGCCTTAAAAATGGCGAACCACTTTACGTTCCAAAAACTCAGGTAACTTATTCTTATTTTGTAGTATCTATTAACAAAAGAACATATAAATTTTCACCGTCTTATTACTCCAAATAGTCCTCAATATTTAGATATTTTCAAAATAAAAAATGGCCATAAATGTGTTGTTTTGCAGTGGCGTGGAACATAAACCCATTAAACATACGAGAGTGAATCAAAAAGTTCTTGGAATCAATATTAAAAATAAATAAAAATTAAACAAAAATATTTTATTTATGTACATAATCTCCCTCCAATGCAATGCATTTAGAATAACGCATTTCTAACTTTCTTATTCTTTGGGAAAAAAAATGTTTTTCTTGAATTTCTAAAACTCCTTTACGCCAGCCATAACCGAGTCGTTATCATGAAATTTAGTTCCATGAATTTCCTCTTTTAATTTTGGGAATAAGTGAAAATCAGTTGAGACAAGTTCGGTGGACAAGAATATGGTGGGTGGTCAAGGAGATTGAAGTCAGCACAGCACAAATTTTTGAACCCCATTGAATCAATTAAGATGGAATGAACACTACCAAAAGATATCTTCAGGAGCTCGGCTATATGTATTGTAGTTATTCTTCTGTGTTCCAAAACCAGATTCTCAATCCTTTTGACATTTTCCTCCGTGACGGAGGTTGAAGGCCGTCTAGAACGCGGTTTATCTTTACAGCTTGAGCTACCTCTTTTGAATTCAGCTACCCAGTACGCAACCTAGAATAGGGTACAGCATCATCCCCTAATGTCTGGTGAATGTTCGAAAAAAAATTCTTTCGTAGACATTTTTTTAAGCTGAGATATTTTATCACCGCATGTAACTCACTGTTATTCATAATTTTGCGTTTTAGCAACTCGTAGTACAAAACAATTTTATTACATGCGAACGAACTCACAAAAACAAGTGTCATTGAATTGAATTGACGCTCTTTTAATTTGAATATCTGGTAAAATCAATGCCAAGTGCGTTGGAGCCACAATTTTTAAAAGTGAATTTGAATATCGATTTTCTTCCAAAACGGTTTTGATATGCATTTCTAAAAACTTTTTGATTCACCTAGGTGTGTATATGGAACTCTAAAAATTGTGTGATTGAATTTTGTCAATGGTATTGTATTCAGTAATGCTGTAACTAATATTTAATAATAATTAAATACATCTCTTGTTTACATCGATTTTCGTTGACTGTTAAGAATTCTGTTTAACAATACCCCATATTGTGCCTTATTTATTTTAAATGTTTTTGCCTTAAGCTTTTTCGTTATTAGAGAGACAAACAGATTGGATATCACGAAATTATAAGGTTTCCATTTTAGACAACTGGCTATGGAACCACAAGAACGTGTCTGATTTAAATTTCAAAAAAATATACATTCATACAGTGAGATTCTAGTTTGAATATCAAAAATGAACTTTCTATTTCGCTGTTTAACAGGTACAATGTGTAGATATCTGTTGACCTGGTATTTTAATTTCATATCTTTTGAAACCAGGATCCGCCACCAAAAACCGAAGACCAATTGGAGGAGGATGCCGAGCTTATGGTTCGACTTGGCGATGACGCAAGAGCGTCTGAGCTTCGCGCAAGAATGATGAGTGCTTCCCTACTTTCTGATATGGAAGCTTTTAAAGCAGCAAATCCCGGTGCCGAACTGTGTGATTTTGTTCAATGGTATTCACCTCGTGATTGGAAGCCTGACGATGGTGGATCGTTAGGTGATCGTATGCTTTTGCCAGGGAATCCATGGGTAGAAACATGGAGCGTAGCTAGACCCGTTTCGGCTTCTCGCCAACGAAGACTGTTCGACGAAAATAGGGAAGCCGAGCAAGTATTGCATTTTTTGCGTTCCCGAACTGTCAGCGGTGTAGCGGAGCTTTTGTTACCTGCTATTTTGCGAGCTGGTGCCTTGAAAGCCACAGAGGAAGGAGTTCCAGGTGGCTCCAATACTGTAGGTGGAGTGGACAAGCGGCGAACGTTTGAGATCGCAGCTAGGGAGTTATATGAAGTCGAAAAAGATGCTTGTAGATCATTGTGTGTGCGTACAGTTTTGGGAAATAGTATAGAAGGGAAGCCGCTAGATGCAATCGAGAGAGCCAAAATATTAAATGCTGCAGGTGGTGCATTACCAGTCCCTGCACGTCGGGAATTTACTTTACGTGTAAAAGATGCCATAGCACCGCAAGTAATGCGAGCTGCACTCGGGAATGATATGACTATCGTAGGTGCCTTCACTGAACGTACAGTGTGTTTGTAGCAGTGCTTAAAATGGTAAAAAGTCTTCCTTACCTATTCATGACATTTGGACTGCATTTAATAATATTCTGTTCTAGATAATGTGGTGTATTGGTTTGTTAAAGTTGTGGTTGAAACAGATTGTACAATTATATACGTTAATTATATTATGTTATATATTCTAAATTAATTATTGTTAATATAAGTAAATTGTTTTAATACGACTACTATAATTCAATACTTAAGTTGGCTATTTTATACTTAATTTTACAATGCAACTATTTGGAATTTTTAATTGTTTTTTTATTGAAAAAATAATGTATAGTTCTATATTATTATACTTTTTAATATTTTCAGTGTTAAATTGGCTTTGAGCTGCACTTTCCCAATTTATAATTTGTACAGTGCAAATAATTAAATGAGAATTTTTTAAAGTTATTGTATTTGTATGATTATCCGTGGCTCTACAGAAAATTGCATGTTAGAGTATATTTTTGAAAAACTTTACAAAAATGAATTTGGATGGAGGCGAAACATTTTCATTCATTCAATAAATAACAATGAAGAATTAGATCTTACTGTTAGTATATAAATAGTACGTACACGATACGTAATTCGATAGTCGTCGCAATTAATTTAATGTTCTAATTTTGCGATCATTTTTATTTGCCAGTTTATGTGTGCCTGTTGCCGTTAATGAAATGAAGTCCAAGTCGGATAATAACCGAGCTGTCGCCCCCGCACGGTACTTAACTGTCGAATGATGACGTCATCATGATGTGGTATGCTAGTGATTGCTAGATGGACACTTGTGTTTATGATACAAGTTTAACGAGCGGTGGCCGTGGTGGCCATAGTATTTTGTATGGTGCGGTGGTATATGCAGTGAGTATGCTGGTACAGATTACGTCCCTTTATTCTACACCTAGCTGAAGCGTTCTATGTGTTAACAAGTGAATATATTTAGCTTAAGCTTGTTTAAATTATCGAACAACATCAGTTAGTACTCGTGTAGAGCTCCGAATATAATGTAAAACTACTTGGCTTGAGCTTCCTAATTACAGACGAGCTGATGATATACTTGCCGCGCTTGTCTAAGGCGAATTGACGAAATTCAGACATCACTAATCATGATGTGCGGATTTCACCACACAGTATTCCTTTACGTAAACATGTGGTAAGTAATTCTAATAATATGCACATTACACGAGATAAACTATGAAGCTGTTAACTCTCCTCTCACTTCCCAGTTAGGATGCGACCTCACGTCGTTACATTGAGGTTCGAATACATTAGCCATTGAATTACTACGAGCTGCCAAATGTATAATGAAATTTGATGTTATGATGGGGCTTCATTTACGATAGTGTTACAGATATAGGCTGGTTCACGCAGATATAGCGATGGTTTTAATGCGTTATTGGAGATACGACATTGTTAATAACGTTCAATATTGACAGATAACGTCTGTATTCACGCTTAATAAGATTTAATGCTTTAATAACACTCATTCGGCTACAGTCAATATCTTTAAAATTATTGCAGCTGCGTCTGCACCATAAAGGATACTACTGTACATAAAAAAATTTGAATCTATAGTAGATCAGTTTGGTAGGAGTAATTTGTCATAAAGTTAGTATGTAAATATATGGAATGTGTGTAATATAGAGTTGGCAACACAAGTAGCAGTTCGAGTTTTGGCTGTGCGCATTGCTAGAGTAGAGGGTCATACACAGTAGTATGCGATGCGGCCAAGTAACGGACGTGGAGCGGAATGGCGGTTGCGGAGGAGAGGCGTAGGTGGCGCGGCGCACGCATGCGCACGCCAGCCGAGGGCCGGGAGCCTCGCGAGATGGCTCAGTGGCGCGGCGGGATGCCCGGTCGATTCCTGGGTGCGCGCGGACAAACACTAAACAGCGAATGAACCGTAAATCCAACACAAATATCATTAATACACTCGCGTTTTAATCACCCTATTAGTATTCCTCGCGCTTCCCTCCGTTATGACACAACACTATTTAAACATCATTCGGGTGACTCGTTGACTGCTAAACGGATGTTAACTGGAATCTTATAAAAATTCAAAGGACATACATGGACACCTGCTGTCATGTGGTAATAGATTATCGGCGAGGATGCGGGATGAATGCTCGAATGTGTATTGACGTATAGGACTGATTAAATGGTGTCGGCGAGTGTTGATATTGTTGTTGGTATTTTGATTATGGACACAACATGTGCATAAGTGATTGGTGTTTTTCTTTGAGTGTTTATTGTATTGGTATTATGTGCTAATATTGCTGAAGACGAGCGGTAACATGAAAACTCCTGTATTATCTGAATCGGGAACGGTAAGTTTGCTCATATTTAGATAGACAATTTTTCTTTAATGAATAATATTTAAATTCCTAATGTACCTAAAAATTAAAACTCGGCGTCGAACGGAACCTGAATTTAACGTTCGGTTGAGGATATATTTAAAAAACTACGGTGTTTCCCTTAGTGGCTGGAAACATTTTAAAATTCTATATATGTTAATACCTCAATTATTTTTGGTTAGTTGAACATTAGTGTCACAGGTTTCATATCAAGCTATAAAATAGGTACTCAATCTGTATAATCTGTGAATTGGATATATGTAAGAAAGTATTTTTCGAGTTAACCATATTCATTTCACGTTGACTCTTATACACAATTTATGCTCAGGTTCCATATTTTACAAATCATTCATTTGCCTTATTATCGGTTAAAATTTGACATAAGCTGCATCTTATGTCAAAATTCAACCGGTGGTAGAGCAAGTGAATGACTAGTAAGATATAGGAATCGGCCATTAGTTGAATAGTGATTACTAATAGGAAAGATAATGTTGTTTGCAATTCTACAACAGTCATCATTATCTAATTCTAAATATTAACTTCAACAACCAATTGAAAAGGGCGGTCTGTCTGTCTGTCTGCTATACTCCAGCGATAAAAAAAACAATATGGCACATTAACAAAAAACGAGCGTAAAGTAATAATCCCTTTTTTTCTAACGCTACTGACACATGAATACTGGCCTCAACCTTGAGTACAAATCAAGATAGGTAATGAAATATATTGAAACAATAGACTCTCACTACAAAGTTGAACAATACATAGATATAGTAGACTAGCTGTTTCCAGGGGGTTTTGCTCGCGTAGATATAATAATAATAGATAGTCATAGTTTGAGTAGTCAAAACAGTTAAAAGTTTAGCCCCTTTTTCACACCCATTTATTTCTAACCAGAATCAGGCATATATAATTTAGTGCTTCTTGCGTTAAAAATTACAGATTTTCATACAATCATTTACCTTTTTCACCTCCTTAGGGATTGAATTTTCAAAAAGCCTTTCTTAGTGTGCACGTACAGTACACCGGCACGCAAATTTTCATGGTCTTAGTCCCAGCAGTTTGGGCTGTGCATTGTGTATAAGATGGCTGTGAGATTTGTGTATCTAACTCTTCAATATTTATATTGAAGAGTTGGATTATATCTTTCTGGAAAAACAGGCGACGGTAAAGAGTTCCACTCTTCAGCGGTACGTATGATAAAAGTGGAAGCATAGCGTTTCGTGAGCTTTGTTGGTATTTCTACCATATACCGCTGGCGTGAGCTCGTACATCTGCTTGTCCGGTAGTAAAACGGTGAGGGAGGAAATAATTCGGGCAATTCCGTGCATGGCACACTCGTCGAAGTGTATCCTGTAGAATACCGACAAACTAGCGACTGTGCGTCGATGATCTAGGGTCTGAAGCCTCTCGTCGACTAGACTTGCAAGATCGTACTTGTGCTTGGTAAGGAATCACCAACTGAGGTAGTGTGAAATACTGCCTCACCTTTAATAGAATCCCTAGCTTTTTGCCAGCCAGCTGAGTAACAGATTATATAGCAGCAAAAAAATAATTTGTGTTAATGAGATGCCAGGAAGCTGAAGACGTTCAGCTATCGGTATGGATACACCTCGAAATTTAGGAGTAGAGTTGAAAGGACTCTTTTTGGCAGAAAAGACACACGCCTGGGCTTTAGAGGCATTGAACCTGACTAGGTTGGATTCACCCCAATCGTAAACTGCCTTCAAGGTCAAGCTCAGCCTATTGATTATTGCCTCCCTCAGTGACTGCACCTAGGCACTACTAACTATGGCTCTCTACAACAGTGCTGTCGTCTGCATACCCCAAATTACCGGGTTTTAGCAAGTCGTTTATATGCAACACGAAAAGTGTTGCAGAGAGCACCAATCCCTGAGGGTCTTCGGCATTTATTGCCATTTGATCGGATGAGCAACTGTCGATGACTACTACTGACTAGATTTGATTAATTGCAGCCCATTCTACCAGTTTATAAATACAAAACGTTAACTGTTTTACTATCCCTATTTCAAATACCGTTTGCTTGGATAGTAGCCGTTTTGAAATGCTTATTTTGGTTCAGCCTTATGGTTATTTTCTCACAACAATGTAATGTGTGCAACTGACACTTTTAAAATGGCTATTAATTTTCTTGACCTTAATTACGCGTAGTACAATATTACGCGCTTTTTGTACTCTGCTGGAGGCGATAGCAGATTAACGTTTCTGTCTACTAATAGTAATCTTTGACTAACACAACACACACTATATACTAAGATATACCCGCGACTTCGTCCGCGCTGGACTTGGCATTTCCCGCGAGATTCTCGGGACACAAAGTATTGCAGCATATAAAAAAGAATGTAAGCCATCGTTCTAGTGAAAACTGTGTCGGAATAAGACAGTTTTTAAGCACCTGAACTATTACAAACCGCTTGCGTGAAAATTCCCGCGGGGTTCTCGGGGAAATATCACACATTTGTGAAAAAATCACATTGCAATTTCCGGATTCCCAAAATAAAAGTAGTGCAGATTTTAAGTCTAACCGCATTGAAATCGGCCCAGTAGTTTTTACGTCAATCCCGAACAAACAGACAAGCAATCTAAAACAAAGTGCATATGTTCTCCATCATTTATATAGTGTATTTCAGTTGCTTTTCTTAATAGCTTTAATCTACAGACAGACATGGCATGTCTAGAATTTTAAAATATTACAGATTAGAGAGATTATCTGTCGCAGTCTGGGTTAGTAATCTTCCACGTGTAACTTTGTTATGAATAAAAGATTTCTGATTCCATTTGTTTTAAATGGGAACGTTCTAATTTTCATTTTACTGTTTTCAATTTTTACAGTTTGTAATTCAAATGAGGTATTAGTAGACATAATTAAATGTTATGGACATTGTAGAGTAGCCATTATAGCAACCAAGAACCTTATTGTTACTAATTTGTGTATTGGTAACACAACTATTTTTTTTAACTACTGGGTCTATACGAATGAAGTTTTTGTAGGAAGATGTAATCTATAAGCAGCAACGGTGCACGGTGTAGTGAAATAGGAGAAAAAGCAAACAGAGGTCACCGATATGTGTACTTACACGTATAAATATCGGTTTTTTCAGAGTTCATAGACATGTGAGACACGTGCGTGGACTTATACATACGGATTAGGCCGATTTTTTTTTTGGGTTATAGCAGTAACAAACTAATTTCTCTTAATGTTAAATGTTTTCTAAACTATTGAAGTGTGGCTTTATAATTGTTACTAAGTATCATCATTGTATATACAAACAAAATTTATCTAGATTTGTATACTGTCTGTGGAGTCGCTAAACTGTCTTAGCCATGAGCCTTGATTATACTCGAGGCATGCGCGTATGTTAAATGGAGCGATGCCGGCGTCCTCCATGTCCACTGAATGGTTCTGTGCCTGGGCCATTATAAATAGGCAGACCATTATATAGCGTGCGCTCCGGTGGACAATGGGCGAAAGATGGAGCGATTCGAGACCAACTATCTATACCAGTATAGGAAAGTGACTTTGTTTTGATGATTGTTCATGCATTGAGAATGAACCTATTTACCTATATGAATTGGGTATATATAATTACCTACTTTCGTCAGTGGAGAGTAATATGCCATAAATAACCACATTTTTTATTCCAAGGATTTGATAGCTTCCACTAAACAAGAATTCAAAGATCAACCAAGCAAATCTGAGTTGTGATCTGAGTGAAAAAAAATATATTAAGGAACTTGGGATATGCAAGTTCAATACACATGTCGACCCTAGGACACGTTATCACGCACACAATGATGAATATTTACAAGCGATGCTACGAGATAGTTTCTCACATTTCATAATGCAATCATCAATATTTGACATGGAGGAAGAATTGGCACGACAATCGCCCAGAAAATAAAAGATAGATAGATTACACTTTCTTGCTCATCGAAATAAACAAAAACAAAATGCATAATTACAATACTTTTTGGCAAAACAACAGGCGGCCTTATCGGTAAAAGCTATCTCTTCCAGGCAACCTAGCTTAAAAGAAATTCTTAACTAATCTGCCAAAAGAAATAAAAGATATAACATTCTACTAAGCTGCTATAATTTATAATTATTCCACATAACTAGCTAGCGCCAGAGGTCAAGTTTTTGAGGCATTCTTCTTCTTCAGCCAATTAATGTTCACTGCTGGACAGGCATCATAAAATACTTTGTTGCGTGTACCTAGAAATAGAACCGACAGAAAGGGTCGACTATCATAATTATTACGTCAATCGTCGTCAAAAAAATATAACTAATTAATAAATAAATAACGTATACTAATCGATTGTTAAAAATCTGGAACTAGGACCATGGTTTTACGAGTAAGATTTCACTTGCGACTCAATTTTTGACCGTCTTAATTATAGCCTCTTAAGATATTACTTTTAAATAATAATCGCGAAAGCTTAAAAGACTATTTAAGCTTCAAGACGCTAAATTTGAACTATTGACGAAAATCTTGAAAATATTTCCAACCCTATTTATATAACCATAGCCTATAAATTATTAAAAAATCAATCAGTTTTATTTTGGTCTAAATTATACCTATGTTTAATCATCGGCCTTATTGACTCTAAGCTGTGCTCGCAGGCTTAGTAGTGTCGCTTTTTCGTTTCATCGACATTCAAATCACAACGATGCTGAAAAAGTTTCACTTCAAAAATGTTATAAGTAAGTTTAATGTCTGTTAAAAACACCAATCATCTTACACCGTAATTTAATTATTGTTACATACCGACAAAGAAATGTACACCTGGTTTATTACCTTTCCCGCATTTGCACTTCTTTTGTTTACTTTGTGTTTAAAATTGTCAATAAGACAATGGCCTATTGTTATTGTTTTCGTTTATGGCCGTTTGCAGGAATAATTAAGCAGGTATGCAGATTACGTTTTCTTGGAAAAACTCAATCCACGCAGTCGATTGTTGTGTTGTACAGTTTACTATAAAACAAAGCCCGAACAGAGGGCCCCACCCCTCTGTTGTCTAGCGAAAACCACGATCAAAGCAAGACGAGTACATTCGATAAGCGATATAGTGACGGACTTTGCGCGTGTTATTGAATCGTGCAGTTTGTACTGGTTGTATCCAGTTATATTTGTACCTGTTTTATACGTGTTTTTTGTATAGTTCTAGTAAATTCTATAGTAATTCCAACGGCATTTTATTTCGAGTCCTGTAGCTCTTAACATTATAATGAATAATTACTACAGTAATATAATCGAAAACATCAGCTCTGGTATATGTAACACCTCTGCCAATCCCTCGGGGGCTATACATCATTTATTGTAACTCTCTTACCTATGTGTATGATTCACATTCCCTACGTGTCTCGGAATAACGAGCGAGTTAGCGACTTTGGGGAAAATAATTTGTTTGTTCGAATCACAAAAGGTTTCTTTGAACTAACTATGCGTAAATTAATTAACAGATCCATCTATCCCTTGCTACTTTCATCATTTATTTTGAGTTTGGTTACTTGATTGGCGTATTTTTTATTGTTGTTAGTTTACTTCATATCTTTATCTTGTTTGCCTGTGATCGTGTATGTCACTAATGACTCTAGCGAAAGATCAGTGATGGTTATATTAACAGGCAGTTTTGCTGAGCTAGGGCCAATTTAGGACTACATTTGCTTATTGTTTTTATTTTAATAATTTAAGTGAGTTTTATTGTAGTTCTAAATAAATCTATTTCTTTCTTTTTTTCTCTCTTTCTATTTCTGTTGTTTACAATTATTTACACAAAGTTTATCGTACTGACTATATATGAACATTTCTTTTTTAGGATTCCCTAGGTATTACGGCGAAAAAGGAATCCTTATGCGTATGTCCGTATTTGTATTTTACAGTTATTTTTATCAAAAACGAATGAAGAATGGGATAAAATACGTTATATTTAATAGTTTAAACATTATACTCATACATATAGAGTTGGAAATGTTTTGAAGTTTTTCGTTAATACTTCAAATTTCGTGCTTTAAAGCTTAAATATATTATAACGGATATAATATATGAAATGTGACGTCACGAAATTTAAAATCCCTCTCACCCCTTTTCACACTTTGTTTCACTTCTAATGCGTGTGAACTGCACACACATACACATATTTTTAATGTTCATAGTGTGGGTGGTTTGTTATGGTTTGTTTGGCGGTTGGGTGGATAGATCCACCTTAATGTTTTGGAGAACCACATGCTGAATTGACGCGTTTAGTTGTAATATATAAACTACAAAAAGATGTTAAGAGATAATTTTAGATTTACATTGAATATTAGAAAACGTCTTCTATTTACAGCAGACATAAACGAATTGTTTTATTTCACATCAACTCGTCGTAATTTCGAGGTTGGTGCGAAGGAATGAAACCTTTGTGTTACACACGTATTTAGATGTATTCTGAATCCGCGAACGAGACCATTTTAATCCATCAGGATCAACTTATAGTGTCGAATTGGCCTCCTTCCGTTGAATATAGGCTATTGAAAATGATCATTAATTTATTGGAAAATAGGTTTCTTTTAACAGTACAAAGTGTATTTGCATTTTCTCATTTCGATACCCCGAAATTAGAAATGTATTTTATCTCTCGCCTTTATTTTCTGTCACGTTTTCTACAATCCTTTATAATGGAAACAAATGTTTGTTAACTTCTTCAAAATGAAATTTCTTAGATCGTTTCATTACGTCATTTAAGAAAGAACAAAACAACAATATGAAGATAAGACATTTTGATAGACATAATTCTATTTTAAATTTTTTCGTGTTATATAGGTAACTTTTCGACCTTTTAAACGTACATAAACAGTCTTATTCATAATGACTTAAGTACGCTTGAAGGCTTCTTTATGATTCTTAAGCCTTAAAACTTACTCTAACTCAATATAAATAGATCGTAAAACTTACCTAACTGTAACTTGTAACTGCGAATACTGAGAATTCACTAAGGGTTGCCATATTGTGTTGAATATGAGATTTGTCCTACAAACTCTAAAATTTAAGAAAAGTCAAAGTCACCAAGTCTTTCTACCATGATTTTAAATTCACAGATCAGAATGTATTATTGTTTTTATTCAAAGGTTCACTATTTCATTCTCGAAGAACTTGGCCTATCATAGTTATATTGTAATTTTGATATTAGAGTTGAATGAATTAAAGGTTTGGTTTAATAGAGTTCAAAGGTTCCGGGTTAAATTCCCGGTAGGTAATGGTAATCTCGAAAAGGATCTTTCCGTTATTAAGTCTGCTCTGAATGTTGCAGAATGTATCCATTACACTAGCACAAATTGCTTGGTCATAATATAAAAACTATTTTTGTGGTCATTCGCCGATATTTATTATGTGATTTTTCTGTTTTTGTGTGCAATGAATCGTCGTCTATCTACTACTCTACTCATATAATAACTCATGAAAAGGATATTATTTTATATAAAAAAGTCCTTTCAAGCCTAAAGAGAGTACATTCTAATCTTTTGTTTTGAATCACTCCATTTCAGCAAGCCTCTTTCTGAAACAATTGATCTGCAGGTATAGGTACATACCGTACATGTATCACGGCATGCTTACATGCTGGAATAAATTACAAATCGGTTTGGCGATTAGCCAACATAGTTTCACCGTAAAAATTACACAATACAAATCTACTGCCAGGAGAAAAAAATAATAACACATAAACATCATAAACGTGGTAATTGACAGGATTGTTCCCATAATAATATGTTAGTTTGATTGTATTTTTAATACTGATTTATTGGATTCAGCTTATTACTTGATTTGTTTGTTATATTTACCAACATGCGTCAGAACATGAGGCGATTTGTGGGGTAAGGGGGTGGGATCTTTTTTATTAGGTACTCTAGCTGTTACTAATGCTAAAGGTAGATAATAAAAATTAAACTTTTATGAGCTAGGTAGATTTCGATAAACAAAAGTCATCAGCTAGCCTGTACTTAATATACGAACTATGGGCTGACCACCAACATGAATAATTTTATTAAATTAATAATTTAATTTTATATATTTTAATTTTATTAAATTTATATAATTTAATTTCTATTAAATAAGTATATTAATAATTAAATACATTAATAAAAAAACAAAGACATTGAAACTAAAATATATTATGTAGCAGATTACTGCCAACGGGGAGCGTGCCCAGAAGGCTGGCTGCATTACCACTCTATGGCAATACTTATTTGTTGTGCAAAATATGAGCCAGCCTTCTGATCACGGGTAGTGTCAAAGAGTTTCTCACATATGTCTTTAAATAAACTTTTTGCCGACGGACCCCACGAGCCTAATGTTTCAACCCCAAACGGCACAAATATGTAACCCCTTCCTAAGGCTCCATATTTGCGCCGTTTGACGTCTTCAGCGGAAGCGGCAGCGTTGCTAGCCCCTAACTCGGTCATTGGAAGATGTGACGGGGCCAGTGTGTCAACACAGGTCGCATCCTACACTAGCGGCCGCCCCATCTTCCAAGGGACGAGTGATATTCCGTCCGGTCTCTTGCCATCGTCACGCATCAGGCCATTCGGTTCTAGCATGGCCGGTACGCCGACACTAACAAGAGCTCGCCGGATGATGTCGTTGAGGCTAGCATGACGAGATCTTCTTTCTGCGCTTTTTAAACATGCCAACCTGTGGTGTCCTATAGGAGTCCGTGTCTTTTGCACCAAAGAAATATCATGTTTTTTTTTTGTTTAATTTATTGCTGGAGAACAGCAGACAGGCTGATGAGCTAACTGTGATGGAAAGTGGTTACTGGTCGCCTATTAATATTTGCATCAGGTGATAGCAATGTACTGCCAGACTCGTAGATTGGACTGGAACCTGGCCACTATTGCCGGAGCACAACTCAGTGCTCCGGCAGAGGTAGTTATCCAGAAGGGCAAACACCCTACAACCTGGCTATGATGGTTTTATCGCTTCTTACGATAGGCCGCCCGGCCGCAGAAAATTGTATTGTGTCTCAGTTCCTACATGCATAAGTTGAGATATTGCTTAAAATAGCATTATATTTTTTTTATAAAATGGAACTCATCACCCCTAAATTCTATCTAGAAGACAAGAAATCTTAAAAATAAAGTCACAGATAAAATAAGTTCTCGATTACCATAATCGCCTTATGCTGAAAAATTTAATACAACACACCACTTATTAATTCACTTAAAATAATTAAACCTACTACAAAATTATAAAATAAATACCAGCATTAAGAAAAAAAACTTAATATCACTTTCATTTTTTTACAATCGGAGCCCAAGAATCTATGAAACCCTATCCATCTCCTTTTACCTCATTTTTCAGTTTGAGTGTCAATTTTTCACAATACATTACATCCAGCCTTTACCGCCAGTTTATCGTAAGCGACATTAGGACCTAAGTACATTGTGTGTTGTAAAAGGTACTTTAAACTAATATTTTTATTTAAGACTTTCAGATTTTATTCAGTAAGATCTAATCTAACTAGAACAAAAAGTATTTAAACAAAATAAGTTTTAAAATACATTTTGCAACAAAAAATACACTTAGATCCAATTGTCGCTTACGATAAAATGGCGGTAAGGTCTCGTATTCCTTAAGCTGTACATAAATGACAGGCAAAAATAAAGTTATACAGCTTTACCTTTATGAGATACAACGTAGAGGTATATCTCCCAAATATTTCTAACTTTTTGTTACGCACCCCGTGAAAAAGTGGATAACCCTTGTTTTACATTGTTCAACGAGGACACTTAAGAACAATGCCGAGTCGGCTTTTTAAGGAATTAACGAGTCCCACTCAACGAAAGTAGGCTCTGCTATTTTCAGCCACCTATTATTCACAATACAGGGAGGGGCATTGAGAGGTGAGACATGGCTTTTGCAGAGTTCTTATCACCCTAAGAAGAAGGGGCCGTATTAGAGGTATCTACTGAAAAAAATATTTTAATTTTCTAAAATATGCTGGTTTTCTGATACATTGACAACTCAAATTTTAATAATAAAGAGATATCGTATTAATATAGAAAACTAGCTCTACCCGGCAGACGTTGTCCTGCCTTTAAAAAATAAAAATCTAGAACCCGATTCCAGCGACATCTACCGGGACCAAATGTCCAAATGGCCAAATCCACTTGAACAAACAAAAAATTTCATCAAAATCAGGCCCAGCGTTTAGGAGGAGTATCGCGGCGCCACCTACTGGGTCCAATCGTTTATTTAAACCATTCCGGGACAAACTTCAACACTTCTGGTATCCGATTGCAGCGCCATCTACCTGGTTCAAATTAAAATCTAAATCATCCCAGTAGAAAATACAATAGAAATACTAATATCGCTATTAAAAAATAGGGGTTGATAGTAGAGGGTTGAAAATTTAGGGTTGTATGTATTTTTTAATGCTGTATCATAAAAATAAAAAAATCATAAAAAAATATTTAGGGGTGGACAACCCTAATCACTTAGGGGTATGAAAAATAGATAGTAGCCGATTCTCAGACCTATTGAATATGTATATAAAATTTTCATGAGAATCGGTCAAGCCGTTTCGGAGCGGTATGGGAACGAACATTGTGACACGAGAATTTTCTATATAAAATTTATTATTTATATTATATATAGGATAGGATATTTCATTACCAATATGTTTTATAGTTTAGAACTAAGTGCGTGAGTAACAGTAACAATTTTTTATATCGCCCATGATCTATAAAGTAGCAGCATAACTAATAAGATTTTACTTATTACAACAACTATATAACCTGATTTTTCTTAGGAAATCAATTTAGAGATAAAATTAATTGTGTGTTAGATGGTTAAATGATTTTAATTATTAGGCGCATGTAGATATATCTATTTTATATTATTATAATCTACAGTAGCTTATTTCAGTTAAATAATTAAATTTAATATTTTTAATTATAACAACTATTAATAAAAACTAAAATATCCTATAAATAAACCTAGAGATGGTTAATTTAAAACATATTCTAAGTACTTTAATATCTAAAGTAGATGTTTCTTATCTACACTATGATATTAAACATCATTAACCACTATAATTGATTGCAAAAATCGTGTGTGTATTCCATTAAAATGGAAGAATACACAGATGAGTGCTGAACAGAGAGACATACATAATCTAATTTCGAATGCTGGAAATAGGTATTACTTATAAGTGCAATTTACGCATGCCTACACTTTCGGTTCTTGAGTGGATTAAAAATTGATATTTAAGTACACAGTGAATCATATATGTTAAACTAGTAAAAAGGCATCCTTATTAATTCGTTATGTCCATCTGTCTGTTTATTTTGTACAGCCTCTATATGTATAAAATCTCAAATGAACCTTTCTTCTATGCGTCGCTATATAATCGCAAAAGCCAGGGCCACCCATGCCCTGGGTGGCCAATTTAGAGAGTGGCAAATTCAAACTTCGCAGATAAATACACACCATTAACGCAACTTTGACCACTGAGACGTCTCTAATATTAAAGCACATAAATTCACGGTTTGCGGGGCGCGTGCGTATAGGTTTAAAACCACAGACGCCCGCGAATCCATCAGTGAGCGATTGATGGTTGAATCGATGATGATCAAGATAAAAATGTAGGCGAGCGGGGCGGCATATTTCAATTTTTGCCCCCCCTCGAAAGAATTCAAATTCCGTTGCGGGCAAAAGCCTAAAAAATAGTGGCGGAAGATTTAAAAGGAACTGAAGGACGTATCAGTTTAGTAATTTTTATTGCGAAGCTGGCAAGTAGGCAGACGGCCCAGCTAATGGAAAGTACTTACTTACTAAGCCTATAGACGTTTTAACATCGCGGACAAGAGGAGGATGACATAGAGGGCTCAAAGAAAAGAGAGGTACGAGATCGGAATACGGGGACGGGATAGTGCAGATTTTGTGGAAGGGGGCCATCGGAACTCATACCCAGCGCACGAAATACGATCAGCTCAAGGCTAACTGTTTCACGTCGGTATTCTGTGAGAGCATGGTATTACACTGTTCCTAAGAGCTCTATCAGTAATCAAGATAATGTATTTGTTATGCATAATTTAATTAAAAATATTTGCAGGCTATACTCCTATGATGTGTAAATTCTGATTAAAAAAATAAAAACAATGGAATATTGAACAAAGGGAAGAAAAAGTAGCACCACTTGTGCAGGTTCTTTATTCCTTCTTTTGAAGTAGGTAAAAAAATAAAATGTGTTCCAACACACACTTGTCTAATTTTTCATCCAATATTATGTATGGGGAAAGTTTCTGAAATAGTATCATTACGGGGACATTTTTTGGCAAATACGGGAGATTTTCATAAATTCCATCTGGAGAACTTGCTCTCGAGCCTTAATAGAACCAACATAATTTTTTCAAACTACAAAATATCAAATTGCATGTAGTGTTTGTGTATAAGTGAATACTGCATTTGTCATGTCTTTTTTTATAAAGCAATAAACATCCTTTGTATTAGTGCAAGTAATTGTTGGTACACCAAATAAATAAATAAAATAAAATAAACATTGAAATCGTATAATTTTTAAGTTTTAAAACATAGTTCATTCAAGGAGGTTTCTGTGAGTGTATTTGTAATAATAATACCTACATATTATTACTTCAAAAACTGGTGCTGATGTTTCTGACATTTATTTTTATGTTGGTCAAAGCCTTGGAATAATTAGCAACAAATGACTGGATTGGCATACAGAACGAGTTGCAAAAACTTTCGGATTCTCATGCAAATGTAATTAAATAAATTAATTGAATTGTAAATTTGATTTCTATTCAAAGTGGAACGGAGAGCATCTGTTAGGATGGTAGGTATGCTATGCGGGCGGATGACAATGCCCGCTAATGAAGGGGCGCTTTGCGCGAAGCCGCTCAAAACTACAGTCAAATTCACAAAGACCGTTAGTAATCCTTTTTATCAATGTCCAAGTTAAAAGCCAAACTGGTAATGATCCTAGAGTTTACTTTTGACAACGTAGATTAACTTTTGTGAACTTTGACAGTAAACAAAAGTAGGTATCCTATTTTCTATACCACCGTCGCTGTTTCCAATCTAATTTATTTTTGCCATGTATTACCTGGAAAAGCTCACTTTTTAGCGATAAGACCGCCCTTTGTGTCCAATTAGAATAGTACCACTAATCTCGTGATGGTGTATAATAAAGAGTTATCTATCTCAATATGAAACGTTATGCTAAAATTCATATTAATCCGTTTATTTTCGAGGTATTGAAGAGAAGGAACAAAAATAGTAACATCCAAAGTAATAGAAAAATAAAGAAGAGGAAGAAAAAACGGAATTGTCAAAACTTACGCTGTGTGTTCTGTTATCTTTTGAACGAAACAGTCTTAATAAGGTTCTTGCTCATTTTATCTTTAACTAGCGGTCCCGGCAGACAGTGTCCTGCCCTGACAAAAGAAAAATCTAGTACCCGATTCCAGCGTCACCTACCGGGTCTAATTGTGAATCTAAATTCTCTAAACCATCCCGGGACCCACTCAAAACACACATTGAATTTCATCAAAATCCTAGAACCCGATTCCAGCGCCAAGTATTTTGTTTATATTGGCATTTTTAAATTCGCGATATCCTTTGAATAGATTGTCCGATTTGAATAATTCAAAAAGTAATCTACAGGTATTGATAATCTTGAATACGAAATGATTTATTCGGATAAGGATTATTACAAAGGTATGGATAACATGATCTGATTTTAGTGTGCGTTTCTATTAACTTATAAAATGTAAAAAGTATTTATAGTGGCATAACTACAATAGTTGGATCGGCTACTATCGCAAAGTTTTTTGTGGATATTGATTTGTCCTGCACCATTTTTTTGTTCTATCATCAATAGTTTCCGCAGCGCATGCGATGAAAGACATTTTTAACCGACTTCCAAAATTATGAGTTTCTCAACTTGGCCGGTATGTTTTTTTTATGTATGTACACCGATTACTCTGAGATTTATGATCCGATTTACGTGATTCTTTTTTAGTTCGACACGGAATAGTTGCCATTTGGTCCCCTAAAAATTTAACATACTTTGGCCTAGTATTATTCATTTTACGAACATTTTTTTGTTCCCGTTCCTTGGGACCTATATTTTTTAAGACGCGCGGCACCTTTCGTAGGCCTACACATAACTAGACACAAAAAAGTAACAAATAAAAAAAAATCTTTAAAAAAAACCAACTTCAAAAACTAAAAAGTATAAATTAACTTATTTCTAAAGCTATCTTTAATTACAATATATTATTTTTAATATATATTATGTAAAACATCAGTCGGTGCAAAGTAAAACATAAAAATTACTATATTTTGAAAATTACTAAGCACCGACTTTAAGATGTTTAAGATAAATATATTTTTTACACCTTGGGTTACATTATTGAAGTTGTATTACTCAGGAATATGTATGTAATGTTGCATTGTAATGGTGAAAGAATTGTTGAAATCGGTCCAGACCAAACGTACAAAAATACAAATCTTTCCTCTTTATAATATTAGTATCATATGAGAGTGAACTAAACATAATAATACGATGAATCGAAACTATACATATCTAGCAAATTCTTTGAAACTACTAAACTACTTACTACTACTTACGTCAATATATTAAAATACTGTAATTGTCAACTATTTATTATTCTTTCATGTTCTTATCACGTTTATATCTTAGAAATGTATTTAGTTTTGTATTGTGTAATATATTTTAATACACATAATACAGTTTACTATTACATGTTTATCGCAGACAGACCTTATAGTTGAGAGAGTATTTAGACTACGCCCCCGATTGCCCTCAAAAGAGCTTTTATGTTCTTTGCACTATGATCCTAATATAGATGCATAAGCGCAATCTTTGTTAATAAAGTTTTAACAAAGTGTTAATGTGTCATATAGTTATGTATGTAGCTAAATGATAAGCAGCAACCACAGCAATCTGTTCCTAATATACTTGTAGAGGTAGTCAATAATCTAGGCTATCTATCAGACGGCCCAGTGAACCATTATCAATAAGAGTCACCGGTTAATTGGTTTTATCCGCAAAGGCTTCGACGGAATATCGATAGGGAATATTGTGCGGTCGTGTACGCAATACATATATTGAAATGTTATACAGTAATAGTATAAACATAACGAATATCATTAGGACTTTACGCATTATAGAAATTAACTTAAATATTTATTTTTTATTGGACTTCAATGTAAATTTTTGAACATGTAAGGTAAAATCTTTATTTAACTGAAAAAAATACGCTACGTGCCTCCCTTTATTAGTATAACATCATAAGTAGGTACGCTCGTAGAAAATATATGAAGCTGCGATTTTCTGAATATTGAAGTGATAACTTCTTATGGGAGGGTAAACCGCTTCGTTACGTAACGCGTTACGGCTCCAGTCTGCCTAGCTTCCCTTTATCTACTGAAAGTTATCTCTTCTGTCGGGCGTCCCGTGAATCACACGTTTTTTAAAAAAGTATCTTGTGTCTCCACTGTCGTGTACCTTTATTTAACCGATTAGGTGTTTATATAAAGCTTGTGCAATTCCATTTATGAAGTAGGTTTAGTTATCTTTAGCAAAGACTGTACGTACCGACGTAAACTGAAATTCTAGTCTAAATCCTACAGCAAATATTTGTTGTGGTACTACATATAATCTTACAAACGTTGCATAACACCATTGAAACTGAAATAGCTGCATTAGATTTATGTATAAACTTCGTTTGAATGATGATTGATGCTATAAATCATTATTAACTTATCAATCTAGATAAGTGTATTATGTAGATATAAATAAATTTAAGGAGTAGCTACATAGTACATTCATCCTCAGTAGTAGTTGCATAAATTGGTACAGCAAAATTTTATGGTCTGGTTTTGTGAGTAGCAACCTACTATGAAGCCATCTGTTGCTAAGTGCACCGATAAAAGTTGCCAGGAGTTAGAATTGCTCATGAAATACTGATAAGTACTTACTTAAATTGCTTTAGTAAGTAGTTTTGGAATAAGGCACAAAAATTAAATTATATAATTAAAAATACTTGAAAGTAACTGCAATCATGCTATAATTATTTATCTCAAGAAAATATTACGCATGTGAAGCGTAAGAGTAGCTTCTTCTAGGTTGAGTTTCTATATCTTATTGTTTATTAATTTGCATTACTACTGTTCTTAATTTGACATACCTAAACTCTTTACCAGTAAGTAATACCAATTTTTTATCAATGGATAAGATAGTTTTTAAAGTTACGTCGTTTTTTAATTCATACAGCGGGGGAAGCGCGGTAGGGGCCTGTCGGTTTCACCACATTGGGCTGGCAATAGTTCCCTCGAGAAAGTACTATTGTCACCCGAGCCGGGGATACCCACTATAACCCCTCGGTGTTCCATCCTTTGCCTTTATGCCAGGGCCAGGGTTATGTATGCGTGACATGGCTATCTATGTGCCAGGGTCCTAGCAGAAGGTGGCCCATCGACCTCATATACTGTCGGGAGAACTAAGCCCCCGGCGTCTTAATGCGGTATGCGGGTGATATGTGTTGCGCTTTATGGGAAGACAGGTAAGCACCCACAGAACATCGAACTGCCCTCATCTCGACGGTATCAACAGCGGGTGGGAACGCTTCCTCAATATATCGAAACCCACCTCGAGTCTATCAATAGTCTATTCACTGTTTGTTTTCTGTTGATCAGTGCGTGTGGCGGGGTAGGTGAGCGATGCGGACGCGGTGGGCGGCGTGGGCCCTGGCGTGGTGCGCGTGCGCCGCCGCCGCGCCCGCCGAGCCCCGCGGCCCCCACCCCTCGGCCACCGCACCTCCCGTGCACGCCACCACCGCTGCACCACCAGCATGCGAACCACTACTCCTACGGAACATACCACCTATGCCATCGGTACGCCAGTCACTTTTTTCACTTAGGTATTATGTCGAGTCATTATATTTTATTTTAACTATCCAATCTTTTGTTACGTAACCATGGGCAGAAAATTCACATTACACGTATGTCTTTTGATCGGTACCAAGGCGAATGAATGGAAGATATATATATATATAAATTTGTCATTTATTGGATACTATTTTCTCAAGTTTTCGCGACTAGTACATATTACGTGGATCAATAAGTCCCGGACTAACCAAGAAAAAAACTTTTTTTTGGCAAAATTCCACTTTATTCATCAACATAGTCTCCTTCAAGAGCAACACAGTCAGTCCAGCACTTCTCCAACATTTCAATACCTTTCTTGTAGAACGATTCATCTTTGGCCTCGAAATAAGCATTCGTTTCGGCGATAACTTCTTCGTTGGAGTAGAATCTCTTTCCTTAGAGCATTTTTTGAGATCTGCAAACAGGTAGTAGTCGCTAGGGACCAGATCCGGTGAATATGGTGGGTGCGGAAGCAATTCGAAGCCTAATTCTTAGCTCCAAACAGCGATCGGAATCAACGACACGTTGTCGTTCTTGATCCGCCGTGAGCAAACGCGGCACCCTCTTTGACCACAGCTTCCTCATAGACAAATATTCATGCAAAATAAACTACTAAATTCAAAAACGATTTGTCGGAGTTTTTTGATGCTTCCCGGTTGAACTACCTCATTTGGCCGGCCGGAGCGTCTAGCATCTTCAGTGTCTGTACGACCACGTTTAAACTCAGCATACCACCGACAAATGGTTGATTTGATGGAGCAGTCCCCGTAACACTTTTCAAGCCGTTGCTGAGCTTGCATTGTGTTTTTTTTCATCAAAAAGCAATGATAAATCAACACACGAAATTGTTTCGAATGCATTTTTTGGATATATCAAGACTAGCGTCACTTAAATCACTCTAACTCGTGGACCAAACATCAGAATGTCATGAAATTTTGACAGATATCTTTTGAAAGTTGGTACTCATGAAAAATCATGCGGAACTTTTGTTGGCAACGTCATCCATGTATCAGTCAGTCGGGACTTATTGATCCACGGTTATAATAAAACTACGTTTTAACGGTTTTTATGCGCAGTATTTTATACTATTTTTGTTCCGACATTTCGGCCACTTTTCAGTAGCCGTGATCACAGAAGACAAAAATGTCAAGTACCAATGATTAATGTTAGTTTTTATTTAGCCTATCGCCTTTAAAACCGTTAAACGTAGTTTTATTATTTATTTAGCCTACCGCGCTTAAAACCGTTAAACGTAATTATTTTGTTAAATAGATACGTTAATAATCCGAATTGTATTCGATTATATATTTTTGGTATACATTAATAAAATATATGAAAATAATCCGAATCTATTATATTTTTTATAAATATTTATATAAGTATAACAAGACTTATAGATGTTTTCCTTAGTCAGCTGATAATTATTTGCTAAACGTAGATTTAGCATAGCACCACTGGCAGTGGACTATTACAATTTATTATGAAATTGGATTTAAGATTGTACTCATTTTTGAATCATATTGTTAAAGATGACCATGTTTTTTGAAAGAAGGCTTAAGTATATATCTAAGTTTGTCAATTTTAGTCTACGAGCATTTACAAAATCCACTTATACGGTGCTGTTGAATTTTTCAGAACTTTCGCGAATATGAGAAGGCAACAGTGCATACGGCACGCGCTTTAGCCGAGCTTGTGGAACAAGGCGTGGCAGATGAAGCCCGTGCGGCGGCATTAGCGAGAGCAGCTGCCAAGGCCCCCCTGTCACCTTCGCCTGCAGCCGTTGCGCTTGGTGCCCCGCAACTGCACCTCGGTGTTCTCTATGTTGCTGAACCACCAAAACTAATCGTCTTCCAACAAAACAACTCTGTCACTCTGCGCCAATTTTGGAGGACACTAGCTTCAGCTTGGAATGCGACTGCGGTTGTTTGGTCCCACGCATGGTTTTCCTGCGATAAGGATATCGAAGGCTGGTGGGGTGGTGTGGCGGCGGCAAGAGGAGTGGGACCAATGAGAGCGGCCGCTGCTGTGTTTCGTCGTTGGCCCACATTACCTTGTGAGGAGGCAATGTATGATTGGTTGGGTGGACCACCAAAATGTGATTCTACTACAACGGTTTGTGAGGCTGCTCCAGTTTTTGGATCAGGGGACCATAAAATTGAGGTAGATAATAGTATATTTTGGAAGCATTATTTCATTTTTAAACGAAAAGTGTTTCAAAACGAAATCAGTAATTTCTTTTTATCGTTTCAGTATCGGTGCAAATGTCGAGTTGGACATTGGAGTCCTGCCGGTGGAGGTTGGTTAAGTGGAATGACCATAACATCAGATGATGCTGGTCTTATGACTTGTACGCCTTGTGGTATGGGCAGCGATGCTACAGCGTGTTTGGCTGACGCTTACCGCGTTGCTCTTCTAGCTGCCAATTTGGCAGGAATTTTGCTATGTGTCGTTATTGGTCTAATCATATTCAAGAAAAGAAAATGTAAGGTAAGATATACATATCTAGATTTCGAGATCTTTAATTTCGATACAGATAGGTTATGCAAAAAGCTTGTATTTTTGTGCTATTAGTATTAAATAAGGTTTTAAGAGAACTGGATCGTTAAACCGAGAAAAGGATGAGATGACGGATTAACCTGTTCTGATATATTTTACAGGCAGTAGCAATGGGCATGTGGACAGTATTAGAAGTAGTGTTATTAGGCGCATTATTGATGTATGCATCTGTAAGTATGAGCATATAAAAGTCATTTGATACTTTATCATTAGGTATAATTACTATGAAGCAGTATTTATTTTAACTGATTTTTACAGGCTGCCTCCCAATACATATATGTGGTGAAATGGAGATGCATAGCAGGTGCATGGTTGAGAGAATTAGGCTTTGTGGCGTGCTACGGTTCGGTGGTATTGCGATTGTGGGTACTTCTGGCTGAGTTTCGAACAAGAAAAGCACATCGGTGGACACCAAGAGATTCAGAGGTATAACATGCACTTATTTTTTTTTAAATCATAAATTAATACACGTTCTACGTTACCACGTAGAACGTGTATTCCGTTTTACGTAGAAGTTGTCTCTACCGAGAGAGTCTGAAGACTGAAGCTGGCTCAGTTTCGAGTTTCATTTAAATCCGTTCAGTTGTTTTCACATGATGCTCTAACAGATAGGCAGAAAGACAGATTGGCAGACAGATAGACAGACAGATAAATTTTTTAAAAATGTGCTTATGGAACCTGCTTGTCCGAATTAGGCCCCCTGATTTTTGTAATATTTTTAAACGCAATGTACAAACTAGAACCATTTACAGATTTATTATCGTATAGATTAAAGGCTGATAACGCGCTGGGCCTCACCCTTGCTGTTGCAAACGTCTATAGGCGACGGTAACCACTTTCCACGAGTATTCCATTTTCATGATTAACCACTTTCGCAATAAAAAATACAAAATTAAGTAATATATAGACAAATTTACAAATTATGTATATGTATATATACTACGTAATGTTTCTTAAATGCTGACTTTTTATTCTCGGACGACGCCAAAGCTTAACCCATCAGCTAGGTATACTTTTAAAGAGATTTATAATTTTGTCTTTTGAAGCTGTAACTTCTGAAAGCAATAGAATTTTATCATTGGCAATTGAATGAAATTTTGGTGTTGATGCGATATCTTTTGTTCTATTACAGGTGTTAAGAGTAGTCGGTGCAATGATATCAGGTGCGGCGTGTTATTTGGCAGCATTTACAGCTACAGCGGCATGTGGGGATGACGACAGTGGCGGCTGTGCACTTGCGGCTTGGCACCACGTCACCGGAGCTGCAGAAATGTTATTACTAGCAGCTGGTGTGCGAATCGCATATGCCGCCAGAAACGCTAATGTTCCATTTCAAGTAAGTTATAATTACTTGTTAACTTTATTAAGAGTCGACATTTCTACGTAAAACCAATGGTATAATTAATGTTTCACGTTCATGTAGTCCTATAGATCTAATCGTTGGCCGAATTGGCTCCCTGGAACCTAAATCTCCTTCGATATCGGCAGGATAAAAATAACCCACAGCCAGGTAGGGCATTTGCCCGACTGGATGGCTACCACCCCTGGTCTAAAGTATGTCGCCATAACAACCTTGAGTTGTGTTCCGCCATTAGTGACCAGGTTCCAGTGTCCCTTGAGAGAGCAGCAGCGCATTTGTAGAGCCTTTGGTGTTGCAAATGTCCATAGGCGATGGTAACCGCTTTCCATTAAGTGGGCCGTCTGCCTGTCTGCTGAACTCCTGCAATAAAAAAGGACAAATACAGAAAACGATTTTTTTTATAACAAAAGAACTAGTTACAAATATTTTAAACCTTGACTAATTCCAAAGCTTGCCTAGAAAATCAAATGTTTCGTTAGATGGCAATAAATCTGTAATAAAAAAAAATATTTTCATAAACGGGATCTGTTGGTTTACGATAATCTTCTTGTATATAAAAATTAATGTTTGTCTGTAAGTCCTTTATAGAATCGTAAACTATGCATTTGATCATGTAATGATCTTTAGCAAAGTTGTTGTGCATGAGCCAGAGAAGGTTTCCGAGTTGGTTCCCAATTGGAGCCGGTAGGTTGCGCTGCTGTCGGCATATCGATTGAAGCTTTCCCGGACAGGACGACGTCTGCCGGGACTGCTACTTGTAGATAAAACCTAATCAAACTCTACTGCTAACTAACATCATACGTGTATCATACTCAGGAACGCGGCTGGTTAGCAGCTGCGCTCTGGTTCGAAGGCTTTTGCGGAGTGTGGTGGCGTGCGGTCGCCTGGGGGGCGCCCGGCGCGGCGCCCGAGCGGTGGCCCGTGGCTTCCACTGCGCGAGCGCACCTATCCGCCGGGGCGGCGTTGGCGTGCGTTCTTGCACCAAGACTGTGGCATGGATATCGTGCGAGATCACTCGCTCAAGAGGTAAGTTCCCTGTACAAGATGGTTTACGCTCAGTAGTCTGTCTGTAGATATAGTTCCTTATTCATTCATGAGATTTATAAGGTCATTAAAAAGATTAAAAAAAAGTGATAAATACATTCTGTATGAGATTATGAAAGACACGTTTTTGTAAATGTTTTTATTGGCCCTATAAATATCCTATATTTATTATGAATAAGGGGGCTAAAGGATATGAGGTAGAGTACAGAGCTTATTATAAACATTGAAAATTAATTTATAAAGGGCCGATTTTAAATAATCAGATAAAAGTTCATCAGTATTATCTTTATTCTATGAATAACATTTATCTGGTGATTGAAAACTGAACCTTAATGAAATAACAAATATACTCTTGAAATGTTGTATTTCTTGAAGCAGGCAAACGGGTAGATGGACCACGTGGTGGAAAGTGGTTACTGTAATAAGATTCATATAAGTATAGCATTAAAATCAACAAAGCTCTATTGTACGAGAGAGACAAAGAAAAGCTGTGAGTGAAGCTTTCTTGAAACTGGATTTAACATGGTGTCGTCAACCACTCGCAGTCTACTGTTAAACATTGGCCTCTAAAAGTTTGTGCCACACACTATAATCTATAGCATATAATATATAATATATCTATAGCAGAAGCAAATACCGGCCACCTTGCTTAGTATGATTATAAGTTGCATCTAAAACATAGTTGACTATACTAATTCAAAAACTAATCGTTGTTATACAAATGAAGGTATCTCGGCGAGGACCAGCTGAAGGTTTCGGCGCAGAAGGTGAAGAAGAACCGACATCTGAGGAAGTGCGGGCTGAGTTGAAAAGGTTATACGTCCAACTGGAAATACTCAGAAACAAAACCTTAAGGAGGGACAATCCTCATATTAGCAAACGCCGAGGTGGACGGAAACCACCACACCGGCGATTCTCATTACAGGTAATATTATATTTCATATCATACGCTTCTTATTTACATCTCATTTAAGGTCTATTTAATAATGGATCATGTTACAGTTTATTAAATGCCGTCTGGTTGAACCTGATTTAATCAGATTTAATACTTAGTTAACGAAAATAATTTTTGGTTGAGTCTGTTTCACACAATGCAATTTTTTTGTTTTGGTTCAGCACATTGTACCATTTGTACTTAATATTTTCACTAAACTTGACACGCAGAGAGTCACGCCTACCACAACAGGTTTTAGCAACACTTTCTATTCAAAAATATAGTTAGTTTCAATAAGTGACACGGACACAAAACATTGACCCCGAAACAGTTTATTTTAAATGGCAGTGTGTTCTGAATTTTAACATAACTAGAATTTTTATTTTGTAGACTAAAGTAGACATCGTATATATAAATAAATTAAAATTTGTCAGAACCTATAACTAATGTTCGTATATCTGTAGCGCATTGAAATTAATACACAATTTAAGACCCTTATATAGAATAACGAATCCCAGTTCTAATCATAGGTGGTGCAGAATTTTTTAATGTAATGCAACTAGCAAACGCAGTTCTTAGTTGTTATTAGTGATTCCCTTTAGCTATATAGTCATAGTAATTTAGAGAAATGTTGGTTATGTAATATTCGGTCTTATTGATTAGTTGTACAATTGATGTATGTTGTATCTTAATAATAACGTATTTGTATTAAAGTGAGTCCTGCCCGATTTAGGTATCGGCATCTTGAGACCCTCTTTATCAGTGTTCTATCTTCATTGTCATTAATTGAATGTTTCATCTGCCATCCCACTTCGACTTTAGAAAAAGGGCAGTCGAGAGAAGGTAAGATGTGAAATATACCGCATGTAACTGACGTGGAGCACCCGCATGCCCCTTGTGGATGTCTGGCCCCTTATCTGTTGCCCCCAACCCCTCTGCGCCCCGAACCCCGCAGCCCAGGCACTACCCACCAACCAGGCACCAACGCCAATAAATACCTAATGCACACAACCGAACGTCGCAATGTCTCACATTTACGCTTTTATCGTTCTCCAGACACACGAGAACTTTAAAATTATTTATTATAAAAAATAATCTTTTGATAAATAAAGATCTTGAGTTTAATTGTCGAAATATTTTATTTTTAAATATTGATTGAAATATGCTTAATATCCTAGCTATTATGTATCTCTCGTAACTTCTTCAGCTCGGTTATAAAACGCATCTCGCTGATTGGTTGTAAATTTCTATCTAGAAACTATTAAAATGTAGTAGCACGAAGACTGGATACTAGAGATTAAAGTTAAAAAAGTAATTTGTATCTACTAAAATCAGCGAGGTTCGTTTGAAACATATAGGTTTTTAAAGGCGTGTTGTATGTGCAGGCGTTACAAGCTCGTCGTGGTGGTAAGGGGAAATCCGGAGGGAGTGCCAGCGCCGTCGAGGCCAGTGAAGCAGGAGACGCCTCGCGCACTCCTGAAGATTCAGTATGTTCCGCCGAAGGACCATCGCACTACACAGACGGCGACACACAAGCGTGATCCACGTCCTGCCTTATCGCAGAATGTTAAACCTTTCAAAAATAATTAATACAACCTGAACAGATATAGAGTAGGGATTGATAACGGCGGCTCTTAGTAACTATACAGTTAGCATTATTCTCTTATACTAATATATAAAGCTGACGAGTTTATTTGTTTGATTGGACGCTGTAACCTCAGGAACTACTGGTCTGATTTGAAATGATTTGATTTGATTTGATAATGAATTTTTAAATTCTTTCAGAGTTAGATAGTCCATTTATTGAGGAAGGCTATAGGATATATATCATCACGCTAAGGCCAATAGGAGCGGAGCACCAATGAAGAATGTTTCGAATTCGGGGAATTTTGAAAACCAATTCTACGCGGACGACGTCGCAGGCACAGCTAGTACATTTTTAGCATCTTATGCTAAAAATGATAAAAAATGTTTAGTACTTAAAACGTTATTTGCAAGTTGTCCGTCATCAAGATAATATGTAATTGAAGTTTCATACAGAAAGTTTGTGTTTATTTAAACCCTTCCACTCTTTATACGTTCAGGTTACCTACCTCATACCTAATTTGGATATCAGACGGATCAACCAAATTTATTCGATCGGGCTGGGAGAGCACAAAACTGACGGACTATTAATTGAGTGATTCTAGTTTGTTTATAGCGATTACTTGATTTATTCATCCAAATTGAAAAAAGTGAACCGTCTAATATTCGCTTAGTTTCAATCTTATTCTAAGTGGCTAAACATAAAGGGCCTTACTTATAATCGTTTCTAAAATTTAAAGAAACTGCTCAGCAACTGATTAGTGAAAATCTTACCCATAAACTCTTCTTTAGTCGAATATTTCAGGTACAACCTGCGTTAATCATTCAAATTACGTAATACACGTTTATAAGTGAAAAAAAGATATTCATTGATTAGGGTCTGATTCTGATTGTCTTACTTAAGAGATCCCTAATCGTTTCTTAGCGAAATTATTATAAGTAAGGCTGAAACTTGTCATAATCGTGCCTCTGTGTCAGAGTGCCCATGTTTCAACATTTAGTATTTAACTGAACTTGGTCTATGGTTGGACATCTCCGCCACTTGGCTTCATTCGTGTTCATCTTATCAAATATACATACTTCTGCACAATTTGTATATTCATGTAAAGTATTCATGAATAAAACATCAAGTTTTAGTACAATCTTCAAGTAAAAATTCAGCCAAATTGTAGGTTTGGCTAAACGCCAAACAAGGGACTTCTTTGCCAGCTCGAAAATTTACATTTCGCTAAAAATTTGATATTTTCAGCACAAATGCATAATTTTTCCTAAAAAACAATTACTATCTTATTATGACTGTTCACTTTTAACTAAAATTAAACATTTTTTTAAATAAATTTGTAAAGAAATTACATTACCCATTGAGTTTCCGCCAAAATAAGTTTGGCTTCATTCATGTATAAGAAGTGCTCTTAAGTGTCAAATGTAAGTAATAATTATCTGTTTTTGCATCAATAAAAATTGATCTTCCTAAATGAAAAAGTCACATCAAAAGCAAACCCGTATGACTAAGTTAAAAATGCATATACGAGTAAATATTCTATTTGTCCTCATCTTAACGACGAACGCAGAAGAACAAAGCGAGACAGTAAAATAAAAATTTGAAGAAACACGTTTTGATGTCACTGTATCGAAGATTACTTGTTCCTATTTTACGTAATTAAACACAGGAACGCAAATATGGACGAAAAGAGGAGACAAAGAACGTCAAGAACTTATCTAAAGCTTTATATATCTTTATCTTAAATTTTCATGTCTGTTTAATTTCTATATCTTTTAGGGTTCATACGAGTAATGTATGGGTATAAATCCATGTCTCGCGTAAACAATATCGCGCAGACACTTAGTTTAAAATAAAATTGTGTTTTGAATTTGAAAGTGGTTTCTAATTAATAGATTATCATCACACTGAAGAGTTTCTTTGCATATTATTATTACTCTAGAATAGAGACCTGACTCACAATTATTACCTTCGTAAACTGTGAGATCTGATACTAAAATGCAGACTTTTAACTGTGTACAAAGCATGTATATTCTAGTTCTATACAATTATAGCTTTATTCATAATAGGTAGAGAACTTGACGTATTTTTGGTCTAAGTTAGAGAAGTGCAAAAATTTATAGGCTCGTCAAGAAAACTTCAGCGATGAATAACTTTATTAGACGAGCCTATAAACCTTGTATAACTATGTATCATGAATAAGGCCCTTGGTATTTTATGCTAAATATATTGAGTAAGCTTCATTTTGATTTGTCTATGATTTACCGCCAAAAAATGTTGTCATTGTAAATTATCAATAATATAAATGATTGTTATCCTAATGTACTAAGACCCCAGATACTATAGTAGGAATTTATTCCAGCACAAGTTACCAATTAGAATCACGCACAGACATTATATAGTTTTATATTTTGGGATCATTTTATTCGAGAATATTTTTCAAGTATAATTACAGTATATTTATATAATAGTGCATGAAAGTTACTGTATTGTTATTAGTAAAACTTGTGTGTGACCACACAAAAACATCTAAAGGTCCAAAGTAAATTTAATTGTTTCCAATATTTAAATATTAAAAAATTGTCATTTATAAATCAAATGTTACCTATGTACATTTTTGTGTTATAAATTATTCTTTCTATAATATATGTTGCTTATATGTATGTAATTGGTAATGTGTTTGTTGTTTAAATAATGTAGCTTACTATAATTCGTAGATCTGTATTCTGTTCCTCCTTATTCATAATAATTTAACGCATTTTATAGGCTCGTTAATCTTTAAGATATTTTTAATATGTTAAAGATTATCATAATAGAAATATAATAATAGGATTCAGAATGCGATTCGGAATAACACTTTTTAACTCTTTTTTGACGAGCCTATAAATTTAGTATAAGTATTATGAATGAGGAGGGTATATCTTTAAGGAACTAAGTAAATGGTTCTCCTATTCAATGTACGTACACCCACCGCTCTTTAAACATTGTTGCTCATGTTAGTATGTATTCAATATTTTTTTAGATATATACTTAATAGTATTTTACTGCTCAATGTATTATGTCGATTAGTGTAATATTTATTATTACATAGTCCAATGTAGAGTTTTTATAGATACAGATTTCTAATGGACGGTCCAATGAGTAAAATTATGTCAGAGTATATTCCTCCAAGTATAACGGAAGAAATGTTCTTAGAATTTAACTTACAAGAACATAAAATATTTACAAGCACATCTTTGATGATACATATTTAGTACTTAACTGACATATTTCTACTTTGTGAAAGTCACAATTTGGTCTTATCATACATTCTTGTAATGTACTCGCAATTTACGTACGTATTTAATCATATATTCAGAATAAATTGTTCTATAATTCACATCGTCTTTATCAGTCCGTTAAAGACCACTTCTCGACATTGCTTTTTTTCAAGACATACTGTTATTCCATACGCCTGCCTCCTTAGGGCCGTAACTTACTTATACGATACTACTCCCGCATAGCACCCGTTTGTCTATGACTGAAATCATAGTGTCCATTCGTTGTCTACACGCCGAAAGCTAGCAGATAACTCGCTGTCAATGCGGCGACAACTGGCATAAAGGTAGCTGTTAACGTACGTCAATGAACAAGTCGTTTGTTACCCGTACAGCCGCAACAGACACGGTCATGCTTCTGCTTTCAATTCCTACTAAGGGAGTCATGTTGAGGCCATTGTCATGAGGAATAATGTAAGCGGGATTACCGGGAATTTAACCACCGAGTAGTTGCTGCATGGTCCCTTTCCTAGTGCTGATACTTGTGTGTTATCACCGTAAGGCAGGACTTTTTTTACGCAAGTTGTTGCCTCATCTCGTCAACGAGCGTGCTTCAACGCGTTTATGAAAACGTGACCTTTACTTGGGTACTTGTTTTCCCATACTGGCTTTTCCCCTTTTACACACATAAGCAGTCTCGTCTTACTTCACCTTGATAACACAGCTGCCGCGCTATCTACCAATCAGGCCTGAACCAAGCTTTTGTACTCTGTACATACATGGGATTGTTTAAGACGAGCGTCACAAAATTTCTTCAAGACTTGAAACGCGTTAGCTATATATAGTTGCAAACGTAGATGTGTCCTGACCACTACTTAACAAGAAGGCCATTTTGCACTTGGAAGCCTCTATTATTAAAATAAACTTTAGCGTTCTATTTCAAAAATCCTCGTCTGTGATTTGGGTTCCCTGACGAATCACGTCGTTACGTATGCAATTCTCTAGAGAAAACCCAAGTTACCTATTTCATAGCACGCTGAGTGTGCGCGGGAATTACTACAAATCAGAGGACCAACTGTAATGTATGTATGGCAGTAATAAACCGACATTTGTCTTTGAAGAATGTCGGTTTATTACTGCCATACATACATTACAAACCCTGTGCTGAATTTTATAATCGCATAACAACATCGATCATTAATAATACTAATAATTAGTAATCAATGCATAACAAGTAAGGCGCGCTGATTGAACACTCACTTTTGAGTATTGTAATAGGGTAAAATTCATATTCATTAAAATCTACTCGATCATATTACATTCCCCCTATTGTTTTTAAAAAGGGAGTCACATTTTTTGTTTATGTTGGGTTTTATAATAATCGATTATTATATTCGATACACATATTCCTGTTAATCAATCAATAATTATCCGTACCATAGAATATGGAATACTTAAATAATAAAGAATAATTCCAATCCTTTGTAACATCGAAAAAGTTTGACACTAATTTCAACTTGTAACAAATCAACTAAACTAACAAAAACATAAAGAAGTGGTCATATTTATTGAAGATTACTTTTTGTTAACACACACATTTAAAATTATCTAATCATAAAATATTATCTATTCAAAGCATGGACAGGACAATTATGGTCTTATTTATAGAGAGAGTTCTTAAAGAAGCGTTCCAACTTGCTCTAACTCTCTATGAATAAGACCGTTGATCTTTAGGGAATCAGAATACTTCTGCCACAAGAGATTAACGATAATTTTCATTTTGGTATATTTTATTTTTAGCGTAGTTTATTCAATCTATGTGTACTAAATTTTGTCTTATAAATAACTCAATGCAATGGAATTGTAAATAAATATTAAATGTGATTTTGAATTGTTTTGTGGTATTTAAGAATAATGCAATTATTTCAATGTTATCGGTGAAAAGACTTGTAAATAGTAGTTATTAAAATTGATGAAGTATTTGTTAAAAATGTTTTGTGTCGATATTATTATGTACAGTTGAGCTTTGTTCAATGTTCGCGGTGCGTACGGCGTTAAGTAACCAAAGAAATATTAATGTAATACTATGATTTATTAAATAAATGACAATATTCATAATTTTCTTGTTTTAATCCTATCCATGTCTCAAAATAACAGTAATTATAATAGGGTTCGTGAGTTGTGCTGCTACAATTACTGCTACGTAGGTTTGCTACCAACTGCTACGATGCAAGGAGCGTACCTATTTATGAAGTAATTAAAGTTTAATCATAGAAGATTCTTTTTGTATGGTTTAATATTAGTATAGTTGCAATAAAATCCCAGAAAACATTCAACAGCTTTCAGTAAATTTAAAAAATTAGTAAAGCAACGTTTGTGCGAGAAGGCTTATTACACAACGAAAGATTTTGTAGATGACCGCCCCGAATGCGATCGCCAAAAGCTTTTCTTTTAAATATTGTAAATTTTTATTTCTTTTAACTGTATCTTTTATTTCTTTTTAACCGTACATGAATTTATGTTAGGTACATAATTTACCTATTCTAACAGTATATATGTTACAGCCAAAGTTAACAAAATTTACATTGTTATAAAGTTATTTAACTTTGATTTATAAAGTAAATTTAAAGCTCACTAGCCATAAAACAAAATTTAAAAAAAAACAGAGATCAATACAAGTATCTGGTATCACTCTTTAAAGACTACAATAATAAAATATTTAATTTCATACTTTGGCTAACTTTGACCGGCTATTATGAATAATATCCGGATAAAGTGATTAATTTATCACATTGTCTAGTCAATTTTGCTATTATAGATAATGACCAGTCATTATATGTATATAATAGCTATTTATTAACTATGACTGTAACATATATAAAACTTAATTTATAAAAGATAAAAACTACAAATAGTAAATAGATCCCAAATCACGCTCAGTTGGGAACGTTCCCAAAACGCTGGCTGCATTACCACGTTGTATGGCAACGCATTTAAATTATTTTGTTAAACCTTGTATTAGTATAAACTAAATTTAAAAAAAGACGAATAATTAGTATGAAGTAGTGGTAGTAGAAGAAGTATAAGTATACTTTTTGCTCTCATTTCTCGCAATAGTCCTGCACTGGCTGGGGCTTGTCATTGGGTGCATTAGTATATGGTGTAGATAGGGATAATCGCCGGTCAATGTCACGCCACATTTACATCAAATTTGTCAAGGGGCTTCTACGTATTGGCCTTCCCTTGGTCCCACGCAAGCCCTTTATAAGTCCGGGCCATTTTCATGGCCCGTGTTCTTGAAAGACATACACGAATAGTATAAAGTAAAGATATGGTGCTAGAGTTTCCTGCTCCGCTTCTTCTTTAACAGTAATTAAAATTGCTTTGGAAGCTGTGGTAGACTCATAACTTTCAAAAAGTAATCAGTAAAATTCCATTTTGAAATACATACATTCATTTTTGTTGTAGCAGGTGACAAATCTCATTTTTCGTTATTATAACAGTCACACGTTTCAAAGGTACGGATAGTACTGTAATACCGTATGTTTGATACACGCCAATTTGCTTTAGAATTGGATATCGACTCGATGAAAACAGGTTCCTAATTTACTAGTTTTCAAAATTACTTAACAAATACTTAACGACAGAAAATGTAGGTAGAAATATTGTTCACAAATACGTCTCAAGTAGCTTTTGAACATACTTACTAATATTGGGCCACCTGCATATCTGTAAACAAAGCACATTTAATAATATTGAAACTGTTTTATGACTGTCTTCTTTTGTTTACTTTGTGTTTAAAATTTGTGATTGGAAATACAGCCCATTGTGTATTGTAATCTTTATGGTAGTCATTAGCCAGGTGTGATTCTTAAAAAATTCAGTCCACGCGGTCGACCAGACATATTGTATTTGTACAGTATAAAGCAAAGACCCAACGGAGGGGTGAGGCAGTCGAGCGACAACCAGCCGCGAGGCAAGACTTGTGTACATTCGATAATCTATTTAGTGACGGACTTTGCACGTGTTATTGAATCGTGTATTTCGTTTGGACTGATTGTCTCCAGTTATATTTGTACCTGTGTTATACGTGTCTGCATAGTTCTAATAAATTATATATCTATATTCTAACGGCATTTTAATTCGAGTCCTGCAACTCGTAAAAATACGTGTTGCCTTTAGATCTTATATCTGCGTGAATTAATATTTATTTTATAATAGAAAACTGTGACAAATTCAAAGAAAAACTTTTTTTCGCAAACCGGCTCCTAAAGCACTAAGATGGCCCTGTGTGTAAATATGTCAGAAATACTGCGTGAGGTGAAGAGGTACATACTTGTAGTCCGGCATGGAAAATTTGTGAATCACAGTCGCCCTAGAAATACGTAAAACTAGCTCCTAAACTCTAGATGACGTCACAGGTTCTGCACATTGTTCAATTCCGCAATATTGACTTTTAATTGTAACGAAATAATCTGTGAGCCAATTTCCATGGAATACAAGAAATTTATTACTTTTAAACAACTTACCTAAGTTCTTTTGTTACGTCGAAACCATATAAAAACGAAACTTGGCGGAAGTAAAGTTAGGAAACGGTCCCTTTTAGGGCTTTACTTTAAAAGCATATGAATGTTGAAAGAAACAAATAGGCCTTCAGCCTTCTAAACTTTGTATTAAGTAATTAAAGAACAAGGTTTATAATTTTACAATTATAGTTTAATACTTATATGTTATATAAAAAACAGATTTATTCAGAAAAACGTTTTTCAGTACATTTTTTCTTACTTTAAGTAATAATAAATTGCTTTCGTGTGTTATTAGCAAAAACGTATTATAAAACATAATATTTATTGTTTTAAAAAGGCAATTTTAAGGTTTGAGAATATTAAATGATAAAGTCCGTGTATAACAAAAAGATGTTTGTAATATAGAAAATCAGTTTTCGAATGCTTGCCGCCGCCATACTTAAAAAGTAGATAATCGATGGATAGACCGTTTCTATTTGAATACAAGAGATTAATTTCAATAGAAGGATTAAGTTCGCCACTGTTACCACTATTTTATAGTTTTGTATAGTTCCTTATCCGTACAGGGACGGAGAAAGAATACAATTTCCTGCGGCCTGCGGCTGTCGCAAGAGGCGACAAAACAACCCACAGCCAGGTGGTAGGGTATTTGCTCGATTGGGTGGCTACCACCCCTGGTCTTAAGTATGTCGCCATAACGTACTAGACGTAAACAGTGAATAGTATTTGTAAAATCTGCTTGTAGAATGCATGTAATTAATTTGTATAAAATAAGTACATATTTCGCCCAACGAATAAGCATCGCCATACAGCGCGGTAATGCAGCCAGCCTTCTGGGTACGCATCTGGCAGCGACTTGTTACATGGTCTTTAATTATATTATTTGTATAATTCAGAACTGAATATAATATTATTATATAAATTACATACTATTGAATACAATGTAAGAAAACTTAACTTATTTGTATTGTATTCTACCCATAGTCCCTCAAGACTATAAGTAGAATACTGAGCCCAGATCACCGTCTTCTATGGGTAAGGTGCCCAGAATTCAGAAATTCAGAACTTATATTTAGTCTTTAACCGTGTTTTTTTAATTTAGTTTTTTATTAATTATATTAGTTGTGTGTGTGATACAATTCCAAATACATTTTATGGGGGTGGGATTGTTTTATGTATTCAGGGTAGCTTACCAATATCTTATGCCACGGTCACACCCAGCGCATACTCTTTGCGATTAGCCACTCGCAGCGACTGTTCGCTGTGCGTGATAGGCTATTCGATGTGAATAAATTCGCCGCGATTTCAATTGAACATGTACAGTTTTACGAATACGCATGATTCGCTATGTGTGACAGGGTACTCGCTGCAATTAGCCATTCGGGACAGCTTCCGTTATACGTACAATGTTTCTGTCACTTCCTATAATCTCTTAATTCCCCTGCAGCCAATTCTTTTAAGATGATTGTAGAAACCCCAAACAGTTCTCTGCGTTTAATGTATTTTTTATTATTATTTTTTATGTAGCACGAGTTCAGTAGACAAGCAGACAGTCTACCTGATGGAAAGCGGTTACCATCGGCATCAGCGATCCAGACGGGCAAATAACTTACCAGCTTGGCTGAGTGTTGTTTTGTCTTCTCTTACGTCAGGCCGCCTGGCTGCAGTAAATCGTATTATTTTTCCATTCCTGCACGGATAGTACGGATGCAATTAAGAACCCATTTTTGTTTCTTGTGAGCTGTGAACTTTGGGCTTTTAGTTTGCTAACTCTGCACATGCCAACTGACTACACTGTTTTAGACGTCTGCAACGAATAGACGACATATTTGAGGCACAAAAAGAGTATCGAAATTCTCGCGTAGAACTCGGTGTGTATCAGGGAGGCAGCCAATTATAACTGCGAGTAGTAGATATTCGCAGCGAATATTCACTGTGTGTGACCGAGGCTTGATGAATGCCCGCTGAATATTTGAATAACACGCACACTGTCTTGAGTGCCTTGGCTTTGGTAGGGGGCGGCGGCCGACCTGTCCTTAAGAGCCGTTACCCGCGACCGTGACACTTTGCCAGGGTCGGCAGGACCATTTACGGCGCTGTCTAGTCACGCGTGTGGGGTACTAGGTGGTCTACTCTTTTGTTTCACTGCCTCCTTATGGCGGGTTTCTATATCTTACTCTACATTATTAATATACCTAGCTAAATATGCAATATTAAAAATTAAAAATAAATGAAATAAAAAATAAGTTAAAATGATAGCCCATTCACTATCCTGCAGGTCAGTCCTGCGGTGGGTGGTGCTTGCAGCACTCAAGAGGCATCTTGCTCGGTGTTGCTGGAGGCAATACAGGCTGCAGCAACATTCACAGTTCTACATTACGCGGCGGATGGCTGAGCGGACTGCCATGCAGGATAGTGAATGGGCCCCTTAATGCACCGAAAATCGTCGTGAAAACGTTTTGCTCACATTTATTTCTTATTAAATTAATTTTAGTGACTTTTAGACATTTGTCTATATCAAACCCGTGAAAACTTACACGCAAAGTCGCTTTTATTAAACTTTTAACAATAAATTCATAAACTTACGTTTACTTGCCAACTTATGTTCTTACATACGTGCCATACGTGTTCGGCTTGTTTGAAATAATGTGAAAAATCTTGACGTCTAAAAAGTTGAAGCTAAATCAAGCTTACGACTTCGCCGCTACTGATATGTAACTTTAAAATAAAAACCCTACGCACCAGGCATAAGTACGTACTTACTTACTTACTCCGTTGGCTCAGGGACCCAAAGTGGGTCTTAGCCTCCGAAACGAGAGCATGCTACTTTTCTCTGTCCTGTACGGTTTCTTGCCAATTATTGGCTCTTAGCTCCGACAGGTCAGCCTCTACTCTGTCCTTCCAGCGATATTTGGGACGGCCGACCGGACGCCGACCTACCGGCCGTCCCAAATATGCTTTCCTCACGCTGCGATCCTCTCCCATCCGTTATACGTGACCGAGCCGCAGTGCCACGAGATTCTCAATTTCAAGGTTGCTTTGAATCCTCCAAGGCACAAATATGAACAAGATACAAACTATCGAGTTAAAATTTTCGTCGCTTTCTAAACTGTGTCGTTTCCAAGCAACCGTAACGAACTATGGTGATATTACGTATTCCAGTAAACACATTTTTTAATATTTTTTTGTTATTATTATGAGTGAAATGTCGCATCGAAGTAAAGCAGTAACGTGGCAACGTCTAGACTGTAATATAATGGGAACAAAAGACAAGCTGGAAAACAGATGACGTATTAATAATATTTTAACAATTATCTTCAGTATTTAATAAATTAATTTACGATGCTGCTGTAGTTTGGACTGATTATCAAAGATGTCAGGTACGAAGATTATTTATATTTATGTATATTTTTTTATGGAATGAGTTTCACTTTCAATGAATATAGGATAGGTGTGATCGACGTCATCGCTTTAAATTTTTTTTGAGGTGAAACTTGTTTAGAATCGATGTCATTCGAAACTCGTAGAAACGAAAAAGTGACACTAAAAAGAGATTAACACATAAATCTATAGGACTAAGCCTGCGAAAGAATGAGATAAAATCTCTATAAATACTAGCTGTCCCGGCAGACGTCGTCCTGCCCGAAAAAGCTTCAATCGATATTTAACAAATAAAAAATAGGGGTTGATCGTAGAGGGTTGAAAATTCAGGGTAGTATGTATTTTTTGATGCTGTATCATTAAAAAAATTAGGGGTGGACTGCCCTTAACATTTAGGGGGATGAAAAATAGATGTTGTCCAATTCTCATTCTCAGACCTACCCAATATGCACACAAAATTTCATGATAATCGGTCAAGCCGTTTCGGAGGAGTTTAACTACAAGCACCGCGTCACGAGAATTTTATATATAAGATTATAAACGCGAAAGTTTGTAAGAATGAATGTATGAATGTATAGATATATGGGTGTATGTTTGTTACTCTTTCACGCAAAAACTACTGAATGGATTTGATGAAACTTTCCAATAATATAGCTTACACATAAGAACAACACATAGGCTATAATTTATCATAACCACGCGGGTAAAACCGCGGGCACAGCTAGTATATTATAATTACTTATAGTCATAAGTAAGTTCGAGATGTTGTAGAAAGAAGTCGGATAAATATTTCTTTTTTGGTTTCTAGTGTGAAGTTGGTTTTGTTTTTGCTAAAAAAAATATATACATAAAAATGCTTTATAAATAATATATTAAGCACTTGTAGAAATTGTACAACTAGCACTCGTATGCAAATTTGCCATCTCACTCCGGTGTATACGCTCTTCAACAAGGATTGCTCTCGGTTTCCACTCATCAGATCCTGATTTGGTGACCATGGAACCAACTCGGGAGCATGTAAACTTAGGAATAAAGAAAGAAATCAAAATCGATCCACAATTGACGGAGAAATCGCGTAACATGCATTTAAAAAATTAAGCGCCTGTAGAAAATGTAACACCTACATGCGTATACAAGCTTTTTTTCCAAGAATTTAGACACGGCGCTCTTTAATAATAGTTATGCTCGATATTCCTGGGATCCGATCCACTCATCAGATACCGATTTTGTGACCATGGAACTAGCTTGGCAGCGGCAGTATACATTTACGAGTAAAGAAAACAATTTGAAAATCGGTTTACGTTTGGCGGAGATATCGTGTTACGAAGAAGTTAGTCTACAATTTTCGTGAGTTTCTCTAGTTCCTTGCAATCCACTCATCAGATCCTGACATGATCACAATGGGACCAATTCGGGTGTATAATCTTTTAATTAAAATATTTTTTTTTAATCGGTCCAGAATTGACGTAGAAATCGAGTAAGGAAAATACAAAAAAACATACAGACGTATTGAGAACCTTCTTCTTTTTGAAGTCGGTTAAAAATGATTTTACATAATAAAAAAAACTACTATATGAATAAACGCACGCTGATTCGATTTAAGGGTTGTGGAAGAACAAATATTATATTTTTTAAGGTATCTACAGGATTAAAATGTGAATAAAAATTGTAAATAACAATAAGACAGTGTTACCAAACAATGTAATCAGGGTTTAGACCATGAACACCCAAGATATTGACTTTTGGGCCCCATAGAAAAACGTCAAAGCTTGCGAACCCCACAGCCACCCTTACTACAATACAAATATAATATGTGCGCATTTGAGGCACTTTAGAAAGATTTATCGTATTTTCACTAAAAAAGGAAGTGCATAGAGGGTTGCGTTTTGGAACTCGTAAACTTTTCAATTGCCCCACTAAATAAGAGCAAAACCGTTCAATGGGCCGATGGCGTGCCTAAGTAAAACGGTTTTCTATGCACTTATCGCCTAGACTTGATTGCCGACGATTTATTCGTAACGTGTTGTTGTATAAGTTGGTTAACATGTTAGTTCGGCAAGGTTTGGTTGCGAAGCATCACGGCGCGCGGCGGTGCTATGATGTCGGCGTATACGGAGGCACTTGAGCACACCACAATTTACTACAGGCGTAATCCTGACGGTATAATTAACCCAAAGTTAAATTACGTGCAAAATACGGTGTTTGTTGCAGTGGCTATATGTTTTAGTTAAGCAAGTTTGGATTGAATTATTTTTATTCTAAATCCCGGAAATCCTGTTTCGCACAGTGACTGAGAATTTCTGTGGCCCATTATCCTACCCTATTTCTCTCTCAATCCCATCCCCTATCCAATACCCTCCATAACATCCCTCCTATCCCATTTTAAAAATAATAATGATTTAGATTAAATTTGTCTACGTGTCTCTACGTGTTGGCCTTCCTATCGACCCACGCACGCCCTCCAAAAGTCCGGGCCACTCTTATGGCCCGTGGTCTTCAATGACATATAAGACAATAATGATAACAGCCATAAAGGCTTTCCACCAACGGAAAGTATACCCGCCACGCTTGTCCTAGGTGGCTTGGCAGATTAGACACGATATCTCGATGAGCACGTTTCATCGCGATGTTTTCCTTCACCGTTGTTAGCACGTGGTAATTGTAACAGTTATCCTATCCCATCTTAAAAGCTGGCAATGCGTTGGCATCGCCCCTGATATTGAAATCGTAGGCTAAAGTATCAGTAATCACGTCACAGGCAAGGTGGGCTAGTTTTTTGTTTGTCAGCTTAAAGCAATAAAAACAAGTAAGTACATATATCTTATCTTATAACTTAACTCGTTTGGCAGACAGTGAAGAAAGCGACGGAGAAGGCGGTCTGGGCAACTTGAACCGTCTAATAGTGCGTCCTCCTGGACATAGCGGGAAGGCGAAACGCGGCCACTTGTGCTTCGACGCCGCCTTCGAGTGCGGCAATCTTGGACGAGCAGATCACATCACCGAACTAGAATACGATCTGTTCGTAAGACCAGACACATGCAGGCCAAGGTCAAGATTCTGGTTTAATTTCACTGTCGAGAACGTGAAGCAAGATCAGGTGCAGATTACTCCATTTATGAAGGCCATTGCGGTTTCCAGTTTACTTGTAATGCCCGTGTCTTGTTTCAGCGGGTACTATTCAACATAGTTAATCTAGGTAAGGAGTGGACTCTTTACAATACGGATATGACGCCGTTAGTACGCTCCACGTCTCGGCCGAAATGGTAAGACTCATTATTGTTATTATACATATTAATATAACTAAGAACACTGCTAGTTAGCGCCAAACGTTACAATTTCTTCTTCTTCTTAACAGTTTGTTTATGGACGGATTCTATAGCAGGGCAATCATTGGTCCGCTTAGTTCAATAGAAAGCAAAAGTTCTGGTATTGCCATGCTGCAATCATTACAGCTTTTAGATCCGGCTCTACCAGTGTGAAACCACGCTCTCACAGGAATATCGGCTTAAAACGATTAGCCTTAGCTAATTGTGTTCGGTACGAATTGGTACGATGAGAGTTCCGTCAGCCCACGTCCCCCTCCTCCTATCCCATCCTTAAAGCTGGCAAGGAGTTAGTTTTGCTCATGATGTTACGAACGTCTTTAAGCGTAATCACTTTTGGGCTGTCTGCCTGTTTGCCAAATTCACAATAAGTAGTCCCGGGTTCGATTGCTGGAAGAGTTTCGTAAATGAATTTATGTTATACTAGCTGACCCGGCGAACTTCGTACCGCCATATTTTCTGAATTCCTAAAAGACTTTGTTTCATGACACAAAAACAAAATTACCATAATCGGTCCAGGTGATTAGAAGGATGGATTCTAGAACCCGATCTCAGCGCCACCTACCGGTTCTAATTGCGAATCTAAATCATGCGGGAACCCACTCAAACACACAAAAACAAAATCACCGAAATCGCTCCCGGTGATTAGGAGGATTCTAGAACCCGATCTCAGCGCCATCTACCGGTTCCAATTGTGGATTTAAACCATCCCGGGACCCACTCAAACACACACACACAATATTTCATCAAAATCGTTAAAGTCGTTCTCAAGTTATGCGCTTACCAACACATTTTGCGATTCGTTTTTAACCGACTTCAAAAAAAGGAGGAGGTTCTCAATTAGTCGGGAAAGTGTTTAAGAATTACAACAAGATATGGAAGCAGCAATTACTTTAGGCGAAGCGATGGCGAAAGCTATGTGTATTCTGCAAATAAATACTTTAGTCATTAGTGCTATTCGTAAATTATTGTAGGCAAAGAATTCCCAGAAGATTAATATTCTACCATAAGTCAGTACTTCATAGAGGTCGGAAGATTTTGAGTATTGCATTCGCATTCGATCGCGAGGAAGATGTTTATCAGTTCACGGCAGCCGTGCCCTACTCCTATTCTCGGCTTCAGAAGTATCTCGCCATTTGGGAGAAGAGAGCTCAATCATTTGCAACTAGAGAATCGATAGCTCACACTACCGTAAGTCATTCACGTAGAAAAACTGTATGATATACTTCCTATACCTACATTAAATTATAAACTATACTCAAAGAAGGTTTGACTATAAGTACTTAGTACGCTAAGAGTAGGTCATCAAAGTCAATGGGCAAGTTAGTAAGGTACGTTACCTCGCTGATACATCCTTACCTTATCTATCTATAATATTATAAAATTCTAGATATGCCGTGTCTGTATATTGAAGCTATTAAAAAAACTAGAGGAAAACACTATATCGTACCAACTACAGGAATACCAAATGATGGAAAACACGATGAAATTTATTTTAGATTTCTTGTATGTTTGTTCGGGATTTACGTGTAAAACTACTATAGTAGAATTATTTTCTCCGTGCAGTTTGAGTCATAAATCAAACTCGGCCTCAGCCCGGCTAGGTCGGTGAGCATGTTGCGCGGGCGCAACGCCATTAACGATAAAAACTCATTCTTATCAAAGAAAGATTATCATTCTTATAAAAATCATTATTATCTTTTTTGCTGTTAATTTTAAACTTAGATATAAGTATTTATATTTATTTTTAATATAACTTGTTACATTCTAAACTTTTGTACTTATAGTTTTTTAATACATACCTATATACCTAATTAATAATTTATTTTAAATAATTATTATTCTTATTTTAATAAATTACGTTGTTTTATCTTTTTTTTCTTTCATTTATATCACTAACCCACAAAATGACAAAACTAAATACACTATCGAAACGCTTATCGACAGAAATAATGCGTATCACTATGCCTGCCCATAAGGCCCGTGAGTGGAAGAGAGAGCGAAATACTCGCTTCACTGCTCCGATTATTTATGACCCAAACTGCACGGAGAAAATAATTCTACTATAGGCTGATTTTGATGCGGTTTTCACTGATCGACAGCAAAATTCTAGACTTGAGATCTGCGCTAATTTTTATCTCAGAAATCCCGCGGGATTTTATCTACGAATGGATTAAAATGACCCGATAAAAAAATCGATACATATTTTAAAAAACTTTCTAGCAAAAACGACGAATTGATATGTTAACGATAGGAGACTTTCATTTCAAAGATAGAGAAAACGTAGAAGAACACGAAAGGAAAGGAAGAGTTAATGAACAGAAGAAAAGAGTTGTATTAATTATTTCAAGGGTACATGGAGGAGAATCACCTGCATCTTTCGTCTGTCAAGGTACTGTTTCAATTCTTTCCTTTTTTTATATCTCAAAGAAAATATTTATTTAGATTTAAAATTAAAACCTATATTCTACACGTGGTGAAACGTTGTGTGTTATAGGTTTTCTTGATTTCCTACTGAGCACTTCAGAAAAGGCTTTAGCTCTTCGAAATGGAATAGTTTTACAGGTGAGTACCTACATTGTATTTAATTTTCGAATATTATTTTATATGTATGATTTAAATTCAAGAATAAGTAATACAAAGAAGTTAGATAAAATTTCATACAAAAAAAAATAGGTTCTACATAAACGCAAGCCATGTGTATATTGGAAAAGTTTTCGCACACTACTTAAAAAAAAATTGCTTTTCTTCATTTGATGCTTTTATTCAAGTAGACTCCATCCATATATATATAAATGGTCTAAGTCTGAGGATAAAATAGACAAAAACAGACCAAGTATTCATGTGAAAATTAATTTATTATAATAAGATTTAATTTTCTGTCTGTCTAAGATCTAAAAGTAGTTACTTATTAACCATGTATTTAATATACAGGTGATACCGATGTTAAATCCTGATGGAGTATTTCTAGGTAATCAACGTTCAGACTTATTAGGTTCTGATCTTAATCGCTGTTGGAATAGGGCTACCAGTTTTGCTCACCCTGCACTCATTGCTGTAAATGAACAGATCAAAAAACTTACTTCAGAAAAGGTAAGCTTTGAAAATATTTCGTTCTTGTCGAGAAAATAGAGTCTAGTGAGCACATATATAAACCTCACGACGTCATTACACCATTATAAACCATAAAAACAGTTCAATCATTAAAATATATTACAGTAGAAGAAAATGAATAGATATATTATTATATAAACTTCAACAAGTAAGTAAGCAGTAATGAAACAAAAAGATGTCGCAAACACGAATAATAGATGATTAAAAATCAGTGGTATCATGTCAGCTTTCGTTGTGAATATCGGTGATCTTTTAACACTATCTTAAATTTCTTTTCAGTAAAATAATTATTTTGTAAAAGTGGTTATGATTTTATATTTCAGAACATTCAATTGGATTTCATTATAGATATCCATGCAGATATTAGCCATGAGGGTGTATTTGTAAGAGGCAATTCGTATGAAGATGTTTATAGGTATGCTAAAATGAAAGAAGTTTTAGCTTACAAAAATATTTTATTTGCGCCTTAGAAAAGATTTAAGCAAAAGGTTTTTTTATTGCGAAGCTGGCAAACTGGCAGGCGACCCAGCTCATGGAAAGTGGTTACTATCGCGTATAGTAAACGTGTTGTTAGCCTTTAGAATAGGATAAAGAGGGGATGGGCGATGTGTGATGAGAAAGGCAAAAGAAAACTTTATTAAAAACTAATTAAGTTTGTATTTGATATTATTATACTTAGAATTTATAAGCCATGGTAGCTTAATGCTTAGCGTATGCGTCCCAGTCTTAAAGAGCGCGGGTTCTAATCCTGACCGGAAAGCATGTACCACTTAGGCAGTTTGTATGACCTAATGTGCATATTATTACAATTACCGCGTGCTAACGGTGAAGGAAAACATCGTGACGAAACATCGAGATAAACGATGTGTCAAACCTACCTAGCCGTCTTAGATAAGCTTGGCGGGTATGTCTGTCCCCTACTGTAACCCCCCCCCCCCCCTGCCATAATGTGAGGCCCGATTTCAGCAGTGGGACGTTTATGGGCTGCTAGTATATAAGTAACTTAGAGACTTATTTTCATTGTAGTACCTACAACACCCACTTCCTTCTGTTAGTTTTTCAATTCCTGGTATCAATCACCGTAATTGATATACAATTTTAATTCTACGATTAGGTACTTCTTTTATACTTTGGATAATAAGTCATTTCCAATCAATCAAACGTTACTAGAGTCCGGAGATAGCCCATGTAGAATACATACATGGCTAGATATTAAATACGCACCGAGTAATATCAAATGGAAGCGGCATCGAAACTTCGCATAATATAATAATTGCATATATCTTACACACACAACACTACACTAACCAGAGAAAAAATAACTATTTAATCATTTGATAGTAACACGTTTAGATATATTACCAAGATGACAAAAAGAATAGGCCCAACCTGGCCCGGTGACCTCCAACCTTCCATATAGTCACCACATGCCTCGTAGTTATAAAATGACTATTTTAAAAAAAAAACCTTAAATTAAATACTAAAACCAAATAAAAAAAGAGAGCATAATTATAGATAAAATATTGGTCCCAAACCACCAATTTTAATATTTGACATAATCTATTAAATTATGACATGTTAATACGAGAAATTAATACAACTGCAGCTTTTTAACATCTATAAATACGTATTAGCTGCCGTATATTTAGGATGCTAACACAAGTTAAATAATTCATTTTAGATTCGAACGTCACGCCGTGCTACCTAAGTTCCTAACAGGCCGTGTAGAAGCGTGGCGGCCTGAAGCGTGCCTTTTTAACACTGATCCTGGAGCAGCTGGAAGTGCTCGTCGGGCATTACCCATCGGTACTGTAGACGCTTACTCATTACTTGTTTCGTTTGGAGGACGAAGATTACACCCTAGAGGACCCTATTTACATTATACTGAAGATGTTTGTATCCTTTTGACACTATTTGTTTTGTTAGAGACCTAAATATTGCACTGAAAGTATTCATTTCGTGGGTTAGTAAGTTCGAGCGTGTTGCATAACTCTTATCTGAAACTGCGAAGAGTAAACAAACATTTTTATTATATATATAGTTCTATGGATTCTATTTCTTTTTCATACCGCCATCTATCGGAAATACAGTAACAACATATCGATATGAATAATTGTCTTGACATCAAGATTTAGACGCGAAAGTCGGAAGATCTTTGGCAAAAGCTCTGTGTGATTATTACCGCCATATTAGCATCATACCTCCGCGAGCAGGATTGGTCAATAAAAAAAAGGAAGCACGAGGGAGACGCCGTCGTCGGCGACCTGCGAACGCGCGCGAAAGGTGTTGTACAATGTTCTCTGTCATTCTATTCATGTCTTGCTCTAATTCGGGATATTTAGCAGACAAATACACACAGTGTAGGTATACCCCAATTAAGCAAGTTTCTAAACATGCCTTTTTTAAATCATAATTATAAGTAATCTAAAGCAGTAATCTAGCTGATAAGGGGGTGAATAGGGGTTTATATGGGCCCAGTTTTCGCTTGGTCAAAGATTAATATTCTAAAATATTAATTTTCATTAAGTAATTCTTGACAAAAGCATGCATAAATATGCACATGGCGCAAAGTTCATTTTATATAGATGTACAATCCGATGTAGAGATGTACAACCTAGACAAGTTTTAATTTTTCTATTTATTACAGCAATTTGAAATGTTTTGTTGGTCTATAAAGGTCACTCAGTTCAAGTCCCGAAAGAAGAGTGTTGCCAGCTCGAGTACTGTCACCACCGTTGCCGCTGCACTCTAATCTAGCACTCAAAGCCCTCCCGCTGAGGGCGTCACGTCACATCACTTTACGAGCGAGACCACGCACTGTACCAAATACGGACAATATCTTGCCTCATATCACGGGTAAATAATCTTAACATCTTAATAAACTTCTGAATATCTTCGGGATTTTATTTCCAGGAAGCATTTTTACCACCATTTCAATGTCTTACGACGATCCCATTTTCAGTATAATTGTATCTACTCTATTTTATGAAAATCGGTTCGTTCACAATAAAACAAACCAACATTCAAACAAAATCACTTTCACCTTTATATGTTACTTTAATATGGTTTTTCTGATTACAGATTTTATTTTATTTCCTGTAAATTGTTAGTGTCCATTATTTATCTAACAGTAATTTCTCTTAATATTACACTTTTGGGCTTTGAATGTTACACGTGATTTCCGGGCGCGCGATACTGTCACGTGGGTACATTTGGATACGGACAGATTTTAGAAAATTATTTTTCTATTTCTATTCACGATTCATTAGAGTGCCGCTAGATTTATTTTTCACCTTACTGCTCCATCTTGGCTAATGTTATAGTTATTGGCTGTTTGTCGCAGATGTAGCCATAGGCAGTTAGAGATTACTGCGTTGCGACGGGTTTCACTGTTAATGACGTTAAATATTGCTAGATAACGGATGTATGTATATACATCATAGCCATTCGTTAACAGCGTTATTTTTAACGCTAGAGACAAGACTCATTTGGCCACGCTCAATGACTATAACATTATCCCAGATGGTGCATCATACATCCTAAATCACACTAAACTTATTGTCTTCTCTAGATTTATTAATGTTTAGCCCCGGAACATAATTATAGCTAGAGGGATAAGTAAATTCTGGCGCCGTGATACGACCTTGCATAATGTTATTATGAGATTATACGAGCCTCAAAGGAATACTCAACCACAGGGAATAACATAATACACTAGTCAAATAGGCCACTTTAAGAAGAAACCTCGTAATCTAAAATAAAACTTGCAATTTCAATTACTTTACCAATTTCTTTGATCTTAAATTCATTAAATGAATAGAATTTAATTTGACAATTCGCGTAAAAGGTGATATAAACCTGCCCTGATTTTGTAAATCGGTCTATTCCATATGTTGTTCAAATCTAAAGTTTTATCTGCAATAAAAAAAAATTCTAGGGACGGCAGTGCGCACTCCCCGTCTGACCGTCGTCGATATGAGTTCGTATATTCGAACTCCAGCAAGTAAACCTATAATGGATAAAGCTCCAATGAGACTTGCACGACCGCCAAGACCTTCGCATCCAAGATTTACAAGTGATGAGTATGATACTAACGACACTGATTAGTATTAAAAATATATTGAAGATACGGACTCTTCACGGCTGTACCAAGGTCTCAATTTTATCGATTCTAATTTCTACTTGAGTTTCAAGTCTGATTACGTATAAAATAACTACGAATTCAACAATGTGAATGTATGCTTTGAAATATAATTTTATTGTTGTCACAATGAATAATAGCATGATTTTAAGTTAAATAATATCAAATTAATGAAATTTTCTCAAGTTCTATTTTAAACATAACTGCATGAAAAGAAATGCAACACATTTATTTACTATTTTAAAATGTATGTAATCTCATAAAAGTATTGATTTATTAGATTTGAAACTCTGTGAACAGATATAATTATGTATGATTTTATTACCTAATTTTGATATTCTTAGGTTAGTAGGCATGATAATCATATGTATTGTGTAATTTTCTTAAATCAAATCTTTTACTGAAATAAAAGCAATAAAACAAATGTGTTTTTTATTGAAACGTATAATTTCCAAGCTTTTCCATATTTACAACACTAATATCTAATCATTCAGTCATCTCTCGCTTAGTATGAATCTTATTGAACACTATTATCACTACAAATATAGATAGATAGATAGATAGATAACTCTTTATTGTACACCAATACAAACATGAACTTAAGACTAAAATTATATCTAGTTATGTACAAAGGGCGGTCTTATCGCTAAAAAGCGATCTCTTCCAGACAACCCCAGAAATAAATTTAGATGATAATGGCGATGGTGGTATACGTAACATATAGTACAAACTACTTACATTTTAATAATAAATACATAAATATAAATAAAATATAATCAATCATAACGGCAAATGAAAAACGAGACTGAGTATCGTTATCGAGATTTATTTTACAAACATTTTTTTTGTTGTTTTATGACAATTTTGGTTTCGACGTAAACGTTTCGACTTCACCTACACATACTATAGAGGTCACGGGAGCAACACAAAAACGATACATTCGTTACGTAAATGAAGCTCAGGCGCAAGCGGCCATCGGCACGCGCGAAGCACCTCCCTAATAAATATCTTTGGCATGAACCGAACAGCTCGCCGACAATTCACACGCGATCGCACTAACAACCGATAGTTATTGCTTCGATGCCAAACTATTGTTCATCATATATACTGGTATATATTCGTACGGGACGTCGCATCGGGAGCGTCACTGGGCTGCGGAGGCGCGCGACGCGGGCGCGCGTCATTCCCACGCGTCGGCGTCCTCGTCGCCCGAGAGGGTCACCAGGTGCATGGGGTCGTCGGCGCCGCCCGCCGCCGCCGCCGCGCCCGCCCCGCCGCCGCCGCCCCTCGCCCCGCCGCCGCCGCCCCTCGCCCCATCACCGCCGCCGCCCCTCGCTCCGCCGCCCCCGCCGCCGCCCCCGCGCGCCGCCCGCTTCAGCCGCAGCAGCTCCTCGTCGGCCGGAGTCAGCGGTTTGCGGAACTCGTAAACCAGAGGGAAGATGCGCTCCACTGCAGACTGCACATCGCTCACACTCCGTGCTGCAAATACACAAACGTTTAATTAACACCTTCAACACATTACACTTAAATGTTACATAATAATATATTATGATAATAATATGCTTATTTCTTCCTCCAATTTCATCAATGTCAGGAGTTAATACTTAAATAATAAATGGAAATATTAAATATTTTAAATGATTTAAATTAGCTCAATTCTTGATAAGAATATAAAAATCGAAGGGCCCAAACTGTGGTATAGGAACTATATTATACTTTATGTATAGACCGCGATATACACAGCATTCAAAAAAGAATGTAAGCTATTAGTTTTATCAAAAACTGCCGGAATAAGCTTAATTTTTATGTACCGCGGGATTTCCGGGATTATACATATCGCAGATTTCAAGTCTAAAAATTACTGTTGATCAGCAACCACATAGAAAAGTGCCCAGTAGTTTTTACGTGAATCTCGAACAAACAGACAACAAATCTAAAAAAAATTGCTTTTTTTATATAGCTTCAATGTGGACACAACATGTCTACAATTTTATATTATAGATAGATGAATATTGCGCATTAAGTATGTATGTCACTTTTCTCCTTAGAACACCAAACATGTACACCGATTCCCCAACATTAGTTGGTAATGGTGTACATGTTTCTGTTCCACAAAATAAAGCTCTCATATAATACAGAATTGAAGATAACACTGGGGAAGCCGCAAATGAAAATGATAAGGTAAGGTTACTACAGCCTCTTTGTTAGTTATTTCACTACACTATCTATGGTCTATTCAGACTGAATGTCATTTGGATGTTTATGTTTGATGTTAAACAGGTGAAACATAATGGTAATAATGTAAAAACATAATTAAAACTTCCTGTGGACCTCTCGTTATCAACAATATAATACAATTTCATGAACTTATTATTACACGTAACTCCATGAATATGATAGTGCTATACATCTTTAAAGTATAGAAAGACAGTTTGTATATTGAACTAGAGTATTCCACAGATTTTCACTATCGAAGAACTCTAACCCATAGAAACTATTCATTATCCAGGATAGAAGTTATCCTAAGTTAATCCCTTTTATCAAAAATACTTACATATAAAAGTTTTTAACTTCAAAACTATATACTGTGCTACAACCTTATTATTTATAGAAAATATATTAAAAAAATTTAGACAACAGGCTCATTTACCTTTGCTCATGTAAACTTGGAATCATATCCTATAACAAAGGACTTTCAGATGACATGAATAAGTAATTAAGTAAGACTAATTTATTTAAAGGCATTGAGATGACATAAGAGAGGTTGAAACAGCTGATTTATATGCTAGTGAATCCAGAAAAAAAAACCAGTTAACCTTTGCTGCTTTAACCACTCTTAGTTATGACATCAATTAATCTTCAAAAAATATATTCAGTAACAAACCTGTGATTGTTACACCACCAGTTGAGAATATCTTAAGAGTTGCTTTAGGGTTATACAATTTATATGTGACTCCAGGATGTAGCTCTGGTTCATAGCTGAAAAGAAAAGAAAATAGGTAAGTGTACAAGTAATGGGTCTGAACACAGAACAAATATTATTTTGGAAATGTAATGATATTTCCCAATACCAATCCAAAGTTTATGTGAAGAATGCTACATGAGAATCTGTAGTTGTTTAATTTCAAGTCATGCCTGAAATCTTTAAAATAGTTTTTTTACAATAAAAAATTTGTTAAATAGTAGTGTGCTGTAAGTATATCTAGGGTTGTTTAAAAACATACCACGCTTGGTCACAGGAGTGGGGGCTTAGGTTTTTGTCACATAGTCATTATCCTCTAGGCAAATGTTGCAACTTTTCGAGTTATATTCAAATATGGCGCACAGCATTTAGTGCTTTTTAAATGGCTTATGTTTAATTGATCATCAGATCAAAGTTTTTCGTCTTGATATTTTTTTCACTTGTAATCATAGGTATGCACATACTCTTGATGTAGTATGGGACCTTCCCTAATAAGACTGGTATAAGATAATATGATATATTATGTTTTTATTTTTTTAGAGCTGGAGTACAGCAGACAGGCAGACGGCCCACATAATGGAAAGTGGTTACAGGCGCATATGGACATTAGCAATATAAAAGATGTCAGCAACGCAACTGCAATTGTCGAAGAAATTTTATGACACCCTTTTTAAAAAACGGAGAAAACCGAGGCAGGGAGCTCATTCCAAATCCCCAAGGTGCACAAGAGAAACGTTCTAGAGAACCATTGCATACAAAAATGAAGGGGCTTAAGGAACTAGGGATGAACACCTAGCTTATAGTGGATGGTGCGGTGGTAAAAAAAGACGAAAGAACCACTCTGAACAGTTCCTCGGAACATTAATGTATTTTAAGGTATAAAATATGTACCAATTTTTTAATATGAAAAGCTTACCATTTACTTAGTTTTGAGATTGGCAATTATATTATAGTGATCTAAATGAATTGGTAAATTTTTATCAAGAACATCAATAAGTAAGATTCATGTCCCTATAAACAGAACACTCTTGGCTGGCAGCCAGCAAGCTAAACTTGAAAAGGGATATCAAAAATATGTCTACCAAAATTATGTACAAAATTTGATAGCAACCACAGCACTGATTGCAGTGGTCTAGTTGCACTATTGTGTAAAATATTTGTAAAACTAGCAAGAAATTAGTTTTTTGTTCAAGTGTGTTTTAGTTTGTAATATATCAGCAATACTTCACCATAAAGCAGGGTATTTAAAAAAGTAATAATATTGTAACTTTTATATAAGCAATGATTAGGACTCTAGAAATGGACTTAAGGTTATGATTCCAACAAAATATAAAAAATATCAGTTCTTAAAAAAACTATGGGAATAATATTTTTCTAATATCTGTTTTAATTCAAAGTAAATTGTGTGATTTGTGTGCATATTTTTCTATTTACCTTAAAATTAATTAAAAGTATAACTCACTGCTAAAAATTCATAGCTCTGTGGACAATAAAGTATAAAGTCACACCTAATTCAAACTAATATGATAAAATGCGAAAGTAACTTTTGTATTAAGTTTTCATAGAAGACCCATTTTTGTTCATGTATAGTCTGAATACTGACAATGGACGTAGGTAACTTTTTATTCTAGAAAATGGAATAGTTTTCGCAGGATGGTCCACAATTTCACAAGGATGAACATCGCCTAAACAAAAAATTAACAAAGTTACCAGTATGAATGCTTATTCTCTCAAAATAAATTATGGTCTACTAGATAATTTATTGCTTAGAGAGCCATCAATTCCAAGCAAGGAGCTGTATAGGTAAATAGAATACAAATACTCACTCTGCTTCCTTATATCTCTTAGAGAAAGATATGATTCTTATACCGAAGGGCATCCTACAGGTGCCTAATACATTGACTACGCGGAAATTCTGGAAGCGCACTTTGAAGCCGAGCTTTTGAAGCGCGCGCGCGTAACGGCGGGCGGCCACCTTCGCCTGGTCCTCGCTAGTGGCGCCCGTGCACGTGACGCGCCCCGACGACCAGATCGACGCCGTCGTGTAAGGGCGCCGCAGCTTCATCGTCACCATTCCATTCTCGCGGCGGAATTCAACATTAACACCATTCAACGCTATCTGTCTCAGGTTCAGGTGGCACTTAACACTAAAACTGCACACGACATTGTTTATCATAATGTCTATTTCGGGGGTGTCTTCCTCCTCCTCAGGAGTCGGAGCTGCGCCAGCGAGTGCTGTATCCTCACATGTCGGTTGCGCGACTTGGCCGGCGCCCGGCTCGCAGTATTCATGGTCGGGCACCATGTGGCTAGGGACCGCATGGGTCGGCATGCCATGGTTCGCCACTACACCGTGGGTGCCTTTGCTCAGCTCTTTTATACCATTTTCTTGGATGAGCGTAGCCATGACCACCACGGCGAACTGGAATGAAAAAGTGAATCTATAAGTACAAGGTCATCCCTGATGGATTCTTCAATTATACAACAATATTAATCTTTAGGCTTTAAATTTATGGAAATACTGTAGCTTAGTATGTCAATGCACTGTAGCTACTTTTAATAATGAATAAAAAATACAAAAAATATTTAAAACCTATTTTCTATTTATTCTTCTACAATTACTGTGTCTATATTTAGTATTAAAATATAATTTTGTAGTTCAATAACCCTAGCCTATTTATTACAACTAAAAATTGGCATATCTCTTAGTGCAATGCTGATAATACTAAGTAATATGTTTAATGTAAACAAATGGATAACAGTTTCACTACTTATAATTGACTAAATAAGATGACAAACTGAAAGTTTTAAGTTTTACAAATAAATTTAAATTGTCTTTAAGAATACTATTTGTTTACAATAACGTAAAAGGGTAAAAGGAACTAGAGCTTTCACCACGTTACACCACATGAAAAAACTGGGGTAGTAGCTCATGTTACGCACAGGATTTCATATATAAAAAGTTTTAATATATTAGTTTCTTGTTCAATTCGCTACAATTTCAAAGTAACAAGTCAATATATTTTTGCAAAACATAAAGAAAAGTTGCAGGGCAACCTGATTTGAAGTACATAATTCGTAATGAATGACATGTGGGCAACCCGCAAGGTATTTGTTATTGAATTACAGTGATAGTTGTCTACATTGCAACTGCAGCAACATCTATTTTGCTAATCCATCTATTCTAAGTAAACAATATCTTTTATCGGGATAAAATGTATCCTAAGTGTTGATTCGGGTTATAAGCCAGCCTTATGTCGAGTTTCAGTCATATACATTCATTACTTCCAAAAAAGAGGCAATCCCAGTGCCATCTTTATCACTATTTACTTCTATCCCACGGAAACAATGTCTTTTATCAGGATAAAAAGTATCCTAAGTAATGACCCCAGAATATTTAGCTCTGTTTAGAATTTAACTTAAATCTGTTCAGTAGTTTTACATGATACTCTAACAGAGAGATAAAATGTCTAAAAATTGCATTTTCAAAATCTCTTGGTCTGCATTATCCCCCTCCTTATTTTGACATTTTTAAATGCATTGTAAAAACTTAAACCATTTACAGATTTATTATAGTGTATAAGTTTTACATGGATTCACTTCTCAGTCCCAATGAAAATATCTCATGAAAAAACGATTATACTTATTATCCTTGTTATTAAAATTACACATAATATATACCTACTAATTATCATGTCAATTGGTTCATTTATAGGCAGCCAAAGTAGAGAACAAAGAAATCCATACATTAGTAGGCACTTTTATCTATAGGTACCTATAGAAAATTATGAACTGATCATATTAAATTAAATGATATTTGGTCTTACTCATATTGAGTTAAAGTAAGTTTGTAGGCTTCTTTAAGGAACATAAAGAAACCCACAAATTTACTCGAACTTAATATAAATAAGATCATGTACGTAGGTACATGTGTGTGTATGTATAGACATAATATATTTAACATTTTAATGTTGATATAGAAAGTTCATGGTACCAAATGTACATGAAACAGGAAATGAATCAACACACTAATCAAATGTTGATTAAAAATACATTGAGTGGGAGCAAGTGACTGTGTCGCAAACGCTGCTGTTATCAACACTCAAATAGTAAACCATAAAGAGGACTTTATTGAAAACCATGATTGCACAACAATAGCAAATCCTAAACATGTATAACAATGAAACCATTACACATAGCCATAAGTCTTTTATAATACAACATTTATGTATTCATTAACATGACTCTTTTAAGTAACAAATCATGTAAGCAAGTCACATAATTTAGTTTAAGACTTTCTTGTCCAATTAAAACTTGGAAGCATGATCCAGATTTTTTCTTTTATACAAGAAATCTATGCTCCAATGCTATGAGTCTGTGTGTGTCCTTTGAAGGTTGCCCTTGGTTATACCCTAACGCAGCATCATGACAATTTTTTTATTATGTTTATAATCTTTTATTATCAATCAACTACTGAGCTGAGACACTTTTTATATAAAAGCCTCATAGTTGTATGAACCTGTAAACCTACATAATATTACTTTTATGTTATAAATAGTTACAAGTAAACAGAGTCAAATAACATATTAATTATTGTTTGAAAGGTACTTAAATTATTTCTATGACAATATTTTAAAAGTTAGGTGACAAGATGTTATTTTAATACTTGTTCTTCTCTATGTAAAAAGATAAAAATTTATCTTAACACTAGAGATTTCTCCATGGCCACAGTCAAGCCCTGCTAGTTAGGTTTTAACATATCAGGAGTGAAGCCACAGGCAAAACTAGTATATATAAATATAAATTGTTCATTGAAAAATTATCTAGTTCATCTAGTAGCATGGTTTAGGAGTTAGTAAATATACAGACAGTCAGATGCTTACTGATTTTGTTTTATACCATGTAAAAATGTGTCTGCATTATAAAATGAATATAAGCTTTGGTCAATTTTATATGTGATTACCATGTTTATATTACTGAGGATATTCACAATTAGAGTGAGATATTGAGAACACTTTAAATTTGGTTTGGACTCATAACTTTTCAGTCACCCCCAAAATACAACATCCTTAATTTTTAAAATCAATACTTTATACCTTGCATAACTGCACAAATTTTCAGTGGAGATTTTCAATATTTTATTTATATGTATAAATATATCCAAGATCTGTAAAAGTTACGAGCTATGTGAATTATTGTAAATTGAAACAGTTATTCTGACCAGACTGCTAGTGCAATAGGGAATATATAAGGCAACTATTTTTATTTGAAATCTTTATCATAGAATCACACTTATATAACATTATTTTTATTTGCTATATTTTGTTTTAAATATGGGTTTTAATTTAAAAAAAAACAATTTAAAAATACTCATTATTTAATGTATTTAGATTGTAAACAAAGTCCCTTTATGATGCATTGACACAATGAGAGTGTCTCATCCAAGTGTGGTTGGATAGCTTCTTAGGCACTATATGTTTCATAGCATCTGGTAATTGGGTGCATTATGCATAATGTCATCTGATTTAAGTAAATTCAGACTGTGCTAGTCTTTCACAAGTCTACATATTATAAAGAGATAAGATTTGTATTTTTGTTGTTTGTAATCAATAGACTCAAAAACTACTGGAACAATTTCAAAAACTGTTTCAATTCAATATTGTATTATATTCAATAATGTAAATCATCAAAATACTTGGTGCTGGAATCGCATTCTACAATTTGGATGAAATTTTATGTGTATTGAGTGGGTCCCAGGGTAGTTTAGATTGTCAATTAGACCCGGTAGGTGGCGCTGGAATTGGGTTCTAGATTTTTATTTTTATCAGGGCAGGACAACTCACACCCAGTGCACTAGTCTTTGATATTGAAAATAAACAAATTAACAAAAGTAATGCCAAAATGGTCAGAATATTATCATATAAAATTCTACAACCAACATAAATTATATACACATTTGAGTAAAATTTTTGTACTCTTCTGACAAATATAAAATCATTTAATGCTTAAACAAATTGATAATATGAAACTTTTATAACATACAACTTTAAATACACTGATTTAAGTTTATAAATGATGAAGATATTTAGATTCTTTCTAGAAAGTCCTAGAATTTAACTCATTGGGAAGCTGGCACAATGCCAAGATATGAACATCAATACAATGTAAAAGAACAATTTCATTGTGATATCAACTATACCCACTATTGGGGATGGGCTTATCATAATTATACAAGGAACTCACATTGATGTTGAATTCTATAACTAGACTTTTAGAAAGTTATTCCAAAGGTGAAAAAATAACATGTTTAATCAGACACATTGTAAAAAGAAGACAAGTTCAAACTTTTATTAGGAAAACAAAGACCAATCCAAAACTACATAATTTATCTTTTGTTGTTAATACTTTACTACAGAATGTAAAATATAGTATGATATTTTAATATGAGTATCTAATACTGACAAAGTAATAAAAAAAACTGGATGCCAAAATTTTACAAAGGAAACCTGAGATAATATTGAACATTGATCATAAGGATGTCATCTCAATGTTAGATTTGGATAGATAAGATACACACCAATAATTGTGCTTGCTAGATATTCACTCACTCACTCAGGGAGATAATCCAAAAATGCCATTATTGAAGACCAGGACAAAGAAAACTTATATAAAGATATTGAATAAAGTTGTTTTAATTTTAAACTAAACACTAGTCTCATAAACTAAATTGTTTATACTAATATAAATGTCTTATGCACATGCAATATAAAGGTCCTACAACTTTCGACAGTTCAGTCAATTTTCATAAAGATCAATGAAGGGGCCAAAATTTGGGACACTTCCCACGGCACGCCAGTGACAACATGACACAGCTGACTGCCAGACAGACGCCCCGCGCGCCACGCCTCGTCCCAGGCTCCCCTTCGCCCTCTACATCTTGCGCCCTGCGTCTACATTTGCGCCGTCCGCTCCCGTTGCACATTGCACACGACATTCAATACTACCGACACTCGACAGGTTCAATATTACGCACTATCGCGCTTTAATTTAAAACATTTAAATATATCAAACCAACCGACTGTGTTTGTACATTTGCCCATTAAGACTATATCAATTTATAACACAGGTGACAACATTAAATTTCGATATGATTAAAAATAAATCATTTGTAATCAGCAGTTAATGACCCCATAACGTCCTGGACCACACGTGATTGTGACCACAAAGAAATGGTATTTCGTCCTTACAAATGGATGTGATGTAAAAAATATTCAATCCTCACGTAGATTAACTAATAAAGAGATATATACTCAGGTTAGAAGAAATGTAAACCCTGTAGAACCGAATGAAACTATAAATCATCAAAATAACATAGGAATGAACTTGAACCAAAATGGGGCACAGACTTGAGAATTTAAATTTTTTCAATAAATCGAAGCATGGTGGTCACATATATAGTTAAAGGTTATGGATACAAGATATCGAAATTTACTTAAAGATTAATACAAAAAATACCAGTTTACCTGTTCTAAAGAAATATATTTGTCACAATTATTTTTACACTTAGGACGAAGTTACAATTTTCATTGCAAAACTGAAAGCCCCAAATAGACTGGTTGATATAATTTATTTTCTTATTGTTCTTCAATTTGATTCACAATTACAAATCAACATATACATGTAGTGAATAAATGATTTTTGCGCTTCTTCTATGCAAAAAAAGTCAAAAACTTATTGCACATCTTGCCTAGCAGTAGCACCGCCATATTCAATTCATACGAACGAGACAGACTGGTGGATTTTGGTGACTGCCTGACTGCTGGTGTGGATTTCATTCGTTATTTTCTTGAAGTATTATCTATGCACAGCAGTGATGCGAAGCGAATGAGTGCGGGTAAAAGGATGCACTACACTTGCAAAGAGTTCTCGCGAGAACTTGTTATGTTCTCATGGCGTTCTCGCGATAATGTGGAGGGATACGGAGTTTTCAGTATAGTTTTGGCGCTCAACAATGCGATGATGGACTTAGAATTACTGTTTGCGATATCTTTATTGCTAATGTATTACAATTGAAGACTGACTTCTAAAAATCACAAAACTCATTATAGGATAACTCACCAATCTTAGCAGAACGTGGTTGTTGATGAATAATTACGTTAATTATTTCAGATCACTGATCACTACAGATTTAATAAAAGTATTATATTGTTTTTATTGCACTTCTCACTTGCCCTACCATATGTTGAATTTTGACCTACTTGTATAATAGGAGTTTTTGGCGGGAACTGAAAGGTGATGTTGTGCTGTGCAGTTTTATTTTCTAAAAATGTGTAAAATTACTCTAAAATGAACAATAGTTGTAGGATATTGATAGTTTTTGAGTAGTGATTATGTGTTTTGTGAGAAATGTGAACTGTATACTCAAATGTGGCCTTTTGAGTTGTCACAAAAACTCCGTTGAATGGCACTAGCTGATTACCTACAGTTCAGCTGTGCTACACATAGGCTTAAGAAAATGAAGAAACTAAATGTATATTATAAACTAAGATCTGGCTTAAAGGCCTAGTTGCCAAGCCATATAAATATAATAAAAATATAATATAATAAACTTGTATAATATGAAGCTTATGTTACCTTTTAATATCAAAAAGGCCTACAACTTATCTGGATAAGGAAAGTCCCTTGAAGTGTAAACATTATAAGTCGTAAGTCGTGAGTGGACGTGACCTTGACGTCAGCCGCGGCTAAGGACGCCTCCGAACTTTGTGCTCTTCGTAGACTCATATTCAATGTACTCTTTGGTAGACTCAATCTGTACACGGCATGGGATAAACACCGCGCCGGAGTTTTTTTATCTTAGGTAAATGAATTATACAATGCGTACTATACGTATACGTACTAACTTTATTATTATGCTTAAAATATTCTTAGCAGTAAAAAGTATTTAAAATATTAATCATTTTGTTCATTCGTTAATGCTGCCCATAGATATTCTTTTGCACAGAGTACATTGAATATTCTTTTGTTTCTGGAAATCTGGTCTTTTTAGATACAATTTCGCTTCTTCAATAGCGCTCATCAGCTTCAGCGCCATTGTCAGCCATTGCGAGAAGTATACGCATCTAACTTCATTTTATTGTTCGATCATCTATCGTTCATCAATCAAGCGGTTAATTATTTCGTAGTTTTACATTATTTCATAAAGTTGTGCCAATACATACCATAATTAAGTGCTGTTATACAAATATAAGTAATTGGAAAGTTATAAATGGTATCAGTCCACCGGTTGTGTTTGCAAACGTGCATATGCTTTGTTGTGAGAACCACCTTTATCTGCTGTCATCCTGAGCTGTAAGCAACAGATTTTTTGATAATGAAATAAATTACCGATTAAATAGTAAAGTAAACAAAGAACCAGAGTATCTAACAAATAAATATTGAGTGGCCGATGTATCGTGATGAGAGTATTATTTTTACGTGAAGTTACGTTCGGGAGAATGTTCCGTGTTGTCTAGCCCGAGTGGCAGCGGACGTCAAAGATAGGGTTCAGCATGGAGCCAGTTAAAGATGAGGAACGTATGCGGCGGTTGCGCGCGTTGGAAGACCAGCTGTGTGACTCGCGGTCTACCGGCAACGTTGATTGCCTGCTGGACACGGTGACTGCTCTTGTCTCCGACTGCGATCACCCTGCCATACGACGTATGAAAAATGTTGAAGCCTATACCAGCAGATGTAAGTACATGTTCTTTTTTCTATTATTATTTATTACTATGTTATGGGTGAATGTGTGTTTCTTCAAATGACAAACCATCAAATCTTAACAATTTTATCATAAATAGTGTATATTTACATAGGTTACACATTAGAGTAAATATTTAAGTTCAAAAAATGTTGGTAAAGATTTAATTGCATATGATGTATACTGAAATTCTATTACTGATACATATAATATTAGCAGTTGTAGTTTTTCTTTATTGCCTTAGGCATAACAGATAATAAATCTATGACATTAATTACATACAATTACTATTCTGCAGTTTGATTGATATGACAATGTTAATTATTATTATTTGTGTATTTAGAAATTGGGTTCTTGTCCAGCTGGGAAATTTATTGATATGTATCATTAAAGTAAACATAAATTAAGATATTTTTCAACACACTTGCTCATAAAGTGGCTCTATGGTCACCGCAATTAGGCACAGAATGACACCCATAATCAAACTGTGACTAAAAAAATTATAACTCACTAGTGAGTTATAGTTTTTTTTTTAATTTTATTGTTTGTGTTGCTTTGTTCTTAAAAAGTTTTTATTCAAAAAAAAAGATTGTGTTCTATAGAACAAATAAATTAATGTTCCTATTGCTTGCTCATTTCATGCAACTTCTTATTTAAATAGATAATTTTAACTCTTACGTGTTTAACAAATAAAACTTTCACTCATGTATAACTTTTTTTTTCTCTGTAATAAAAGAGAACTTTAAATTCCCCATTTTGTACGTGGCAGAATAGGCGCAAACCCTATGAGCAGAAAATAAAATAAAAAACCTCATCCCTTTAGTCTGTGGCCGATCGCAATGCGCGCGCATAGGAAAACTGTTATCTACTAAATAAAATGAGTTTTTGTTGTTATTTTATTCACAAGTGTGTTGAAAAACGTCGTATGATACACGTGTGTATTGATGATTACCATCCTCGGCTCTCTTAAGACCCTCGCCTACGGCTCGAGTCTCAATGGCACCTCGGTGGTAATCACCAATGTTACACACTAGTACCATAATGTACTATTATCTTTACATTATTTATTCCTTAGTCTTCCTATGTGAGTTTGCATGAACCTTTATCCTGTATTCTGTAGGAACATATTCTGAGTTAAAAAAATCGTATAAATTAATTTTATGATAATTTATTCACATTGAAGCTCATATTAATATTAGACTTATATAGTAGTATAAATAACTTATTATTGTTTTAGATCAAGAATTTGCCTCAGAAATAGTTAACTTGCGTATGAAGGCAGCAGATTTTGACCTAATCAAAGTGATTGGTCGGGGTGCATTTGGTGAAGTACAACTAGTCAGACACAAGTCCACTAAGCATGTTTATGCCATGAAGCTGCTCAGTAAAGTAGAAATGATCAAAAGATCAGACTCAACATTCTTTTGGGAAGAAAGACATATTATGGCTCATGCTAATTCTGAGTGGATATTGAAATTACATTTTGCCTTCCAAGATCATAAATACCTGTATATGGTGATGGATTACATGCCTGGAGGTGACCTTGTGAGCTTAATGTCAAATTATGACATACCCGAAAAGTGGGCCAAGTTTTACACCATGGAAATTGTTCTAGCTTTAGATGTGATTCATGGGATGGGATTTGTTCATAGAGATGTGAAACCAGATAACATGTTGATTGATAAATATGGCCATCTCAAGCTAGCAGATTTTGGTACTTGTATGAGAATGGGACCAGATGGGCTTGTCAGGGCCAGTAATGCTGTGGGCACCCCGGACTATATTTCTCCTGAAGTTTTACAGTCTCAAAATGGCGAGGGAGTTTATGGACGTGAATGTGACTGGTGGGCTGTGGGAATATTTCTATATGAAATGCTAATAGGTGATCCACCTTTTTATGCTGATAGTTTAGTGGGTACATATGGGAAAATTATGGATCATAGAAATTCACTACAGTTTCCAGATGATGTAGAAATATCAAAAGAAGCAAAGTCTCTTATTAGAGGCCTGTTAACTGATAGGACTAGAAGACTGGGCAAGAACAGTGTAGATGAAATCAAGCAACATCCTTTTTTTATTAATGACCAGTGGAGTTTTGATAACCTTAGAGACTCAGTTCCTCCAGTAGTGCCTGAATTATCCAGTGATGATGATACCAGAAACTTTGATGATATTGAAAAGTCAGATGCACTTGATGAATCTTTTCCTGTACCTAAAGCCTTTGTTGGAAACCATTTGCCTTTTGTAGGTTTTACATACAATGGTGATTACCAATTGTGCAGTATAAAAAAGAAAGCTGCAGATGTAGTAGATACTATTTCTAGTAATCATTTGAATTATGTTGGATCTGAAGCTTTGTTGCAGCTAGAAAAATTATTAGAAAGGGAAAGAGACAGTAGAAGAAAATTAGAAGATACTCAAGTAGCATTGTGTGCTCAGTTAGAAGAGATGGCTCAACGAGAAGCTCAAAGTAAAAAAATTATAGTAGATACTGATAAGGAGTTGGTGTTACTTAGACATGACTTGAAAGAGATACAGCGAAAGGCTGAAATTGAGTCTGAGTCAAAGAGGAAAGCAGAGGCTCATTTGATTGAAGCAAAACGTCGTCTTGATGAAGAACAAAGTAAACGAGCAAAGGAAATAAGTAACTTACAATCATATAATGACAAAATTAATGTTCTTGAGAAACAATTAACTGAGTTGCAGGAAAAATTAAAACAGGAATCTGATGCGGCAGCAAAATCGAGGAAACAAGCAGCAGAGTTGACTGCTGCACAAGCGGCCGCCGCTGCTGTGAATGATGGCACACTAGCCAATTTGCGTTCCCAACGAGACGCACTTGAAAGAGAACGTAGCTCACTTTCAGAAGAACTTGGGGCAGTAAAAGCAGCTAAACAACGTTCAGATGCTGCTGTGGCAGAAGCAACAAACCGGCTTAATGCCGCTCATGCTGAATTAGAAAGATCTTCAGTTAGGTTGTCGCAAATCATGTCTGAAAACAGACAATTAACTGAGAGGGTGTCATCTCTTGAAAAAGAATGTGCTTCTTTGGCTCATGAGTTGCGTGCTGCACAGCACCTCTATCAGCAGGAGTTGCGCGCGCACCAAGACACTCAACGTTCACAACTACTCTCGAAACAGGAAGCTAACTTGGAGCTAGTGAAAGGTTGGTAAATTTATTGCTATTCATGAATATCAATGATTTAATCCTTTCCTCTCATGCTCTTTTTGTCTCATTTTTCTTGGCTAATCTTGTAAATTCCCAAATTGTATGTTTCCTTAACTTTTTACATGCATCAGGAACAATGGACTCCGTTTACAAAGGTATTGTTCATTTTGCTAGTACATATTTAGTCTCATTTATAATAAACATTTTTGTTATTGTTGAAAAAAATATAATGAAATTTTACTTATTTGATTTTGTACATTTATATAAAAACAAAATGATTTTCATGATTCTATATAAACAATAATTATTTATCAATGACAATGAATATTATCAGTGGTTGTTTTGCTTGCTAACTACAATGACTTTACTACTATTAATTGTAAGCAATTATTAACATAATATATAAACTATGGACCATTTTATTACAGGTACTTTTTCTTAGTTTAATCAAAATATCTTTTTTATAATTTTCTTTATTAATAACAGCTCTACAAGCAAAGTTCAATGAAGAGAAATCAGCCCGTCAGAGATCTGAATCTGTGTGCCAAGAGAAGGACAGGCAGATGTCGATGCTCAGTGTTGACTACAGACAAATGCAGCAACGCCTGCAAAAATTGGAAGGTGAACATCGGCAAGAGAGTGAGAAGGTAAAAAATATTCGAATGATTCATAACCAAATTTTGCCCAACTGTACTGCATATTTTTAATTTCATTTTTTAGGATGCTTTGACCATTTTCGGAGAACATAAATGCAGATTTTCTTCAGATGTTTAAAACCTAAGGAATGATTATTTAAATGTAAATTACGTAAATCTCTTGACTGCGTCATTGTTCATAACCACTTTTATAATCTTCTGCTAGATCACTCATTTTGGCTACAATACTTTCAATTGTTATCAAAGAGGCATTTAAAATTATGAAAATGTTAATAAGATGTATGACAGATTTACTCAGGAGGTTTACACTACTATGAAACCTACTATTTAATAACAAATTTAAAATAAGCAAATATTGGATTTTTAGCTTATTTCATCCCTTAATCACTGGTGTCACTTTACTTTTTTATTTATTTTTTATAATGGCCCGTGTGGCCACGCGTCCCCCTAACGTAGTCAGGGTCTTTGTGTATGTGTGTGTTTTTGTTTATGATTATTATTATGTAGTCAGACCTTAGCTTATTATAAATTTTGACTTAAAACTAATATCTTGTATAAGATATATATATATATATATATACACATACATATTATTATATATATTGTGCGGTGTTCTCCAACAAGGACGAGGACGTCACTGTCACTTTACTTTGGTGACTAAAGGTCTTAAGCACTTTCAGCCTATGTAGAATGCACCATAATCATATTATATTTTCTTAAGTTTTCGCGACTTGTGTACATAATAAAACTACGTTTTAACGGTTTTAAGCGCGGTAATTTATTAATACTTGTAATTGAATATAGTACTTGTTCACTGTGGTGTAAGGTTGTGGGCCTGGCAGCGGCACTGGAGCAAGAGCGCACTGCGCGCCTGGCGGCCAGTGGCGAGGTCGCGGCGGCTGAAGCGGCCGCGCGCGCGGCGCACGCCGAGTGCGAGGCGCGCACGCGCGACCTGCACGCGGTGCGCACCGCGCTGCACGACACCTCCGAGAAATTGGCCGCCGCCAGCGCCGAGAGGGACATGCACTACGCGAGGGTGAGTTACATTCACTCAAGTCTACATTTGTAGTCTATCCCGATTATTAATAATAGTTATACCAGCTCTTTAAATAAGTTATTAAAAAGTGTTTCCATAATCGCATTATTCATAATACTTTTTAGAAACCTATATACCGCATATAACTAATATGAATGTTGATGTATTTTCAGCTATATAGACAGTCCAATAGACAAATTTGTAGACAAATGGGCATTTCATTCAATGAAAAAGTTGAAGGCCAGATGAGACAAAGTCTAAGATAATGGATTATCTAATATGTGTCTTGATTGGTGTATAACAGTATTCTTACTCACATTTATTGGGTAACTGCAGTGAGAACAAGTTTTCACATCGTCTATTCTACTCTCCATCAGTACACGAAATTAAACTTGGTTGTTTAATAAGTTTCATAACTATAGTTTTTAACAAAATACAAGTCTTAAGAGCTGGACCGCACTGCGAAAAATAATCCCGCGATTTTTTTACACCATTCTGTACACAGACAACACATACAATCATAATAATTATGTAGGTGCACACATTGAGGAATTTAAAATCGTGAGAAAAAAATGTGGTTTGCCATAGAAAAAGCTATGGTGTTTATATTTTTTATAGTTTTAATATTTTGTGGAGTATGGAGTTGCACGACGACGATCCCATTACGAAAAATAAAATCGCGCGAACTATCGATAAATATGAATGTAGGACTTAGGTAAACTACTGTAATCAGAGTTATGAGAGCCTCTCTTCAGTTGAAATAACTTTTTTCAAGTCATATCTTAGGGAAGGATAAAAGTATATGTAGTAAAATATATTGAATGCTTCTAAGTCTTGATATTTTATATAGAAAAATCCTTTCATAGGTCAAGGCTTTTAAATACGTTTGCGGTGTATTAACAGGTAAATCTAGATTTTGGTTTTTGTTTCCATTTTAGAAGTCACTGCCGGAAATTAGGTAAAACTAATAAAAATCGCGCGGAATCATATTGAAAGTGCGTGCTAGAAGTGCTAGATGAAGTCCCGTCAACGGAATGAAAATTCGTAATGCGGTTTGCTCTTAAGCATTTCTGACAAACATCCTTTTTCCGAAGTAAAAATATATCCTATATTACGGAAGGTACATTTCAAGGACGAAGAACATCAATGTCGTGAAAGAGTGTACAAGCATTAAAGCAAAGTCACTCACACTAACTGTTAGTATGCATACCTATGAAATTAAGTATGTAGCTGAAGACGTGTCGACCACTTTTTTATTTTTTTTTATTTTTTTAAATAGCTGGAGTACTGCAAACAGGCTGACGGCCCACCTGGTGGAAAGCGGTTACCGTCGCCTATGGACGTTTGCATTTTATGACACCCTTTTTGAAAAACTCCATATCGTAGCGCTGTGGGAAAACCTCGGCCGGAGCTCATTCCAAATCCCCACGGTACGCAAGAGAAACGTTCTACAGAACCGTTGCGTACATGAGCGAAGTGGCTCAAGGAAGTGGGGGTGAACTCCCAACCGATGGCGAGCGGTGCGATGGTAAAAAGAGGACGAAGGCACCATTCTAAACAGTTCTTCGGAACACTCCCCATTATACAGTCGGTAGAATATGCAGAGAGAAGCAAAGTCTCTCCTAAGGCCAAGCGTATCTAAGCCGTCTGTGAGTATGGGATCATCAACAACGCGAACGGCTCGACGTTGAATACAGTCCAGGGGATTAAGTTGGTAGGCAGGTGCTCCAGCCCAAAGGTGTGAGCAGTACTCCATATGCGGCCTCACCTGGGCTTTATAAAGCACAAGGCGTTGCCGCGGTATGAAGTACTGCTTGGACCGGCTTAGCACTCCCAACTTCTTGGAGGCAAGTTTTGCCTTGCCTTCAAGATGGCCTCTGAACTGTACGTCGTTCGCGATGTCAACACCAAGGATCCCAATACTCTTGGAGGTGGAAAGGGGAGTTCCTTGGAACTGAAACGCTTGCTCGAATGGAGTTTGTTTGGCAGAGAATACGCAGACCTGTGTCTTCTTGGGGTTGAAATGGACAAGGTTCTGTCTCCCCGATTCTGAGACTTTCCAAGGAATGCTCAACTTCAGACACAAGTCTAACCCGACTTTCCTCCACAAATGATCGAGGGACTTTTGCACGACCAGAGCACTGCGCATCGCCAGTGCTGTCATCCGCATAGCAATGAATGTTGCGAATAGACAACATATCATTGATATGCAAGATGAACAACGTTGGCGATAGCACACAACCCTGGGGCACACCAACTTTGCAAGCACACCACTTTTGGTAATTTGAGGTATTTTCGGTTAAATTCTTTTTCAAGGTTCTATAGCCAGATAGTAAAAAGCATTGTACGTTTTGGCTGAATTTTCATACACTAAAAAAGCTCGACTTTTTGCATATTATTATTTTGGGTTTACCGCTTCGTTACGTAACGCGTTACAGTACCAGTTTGTCTGGCTTCTCTTTCTCTCAGGCGTGCGGCAGCGGTAGGCAGGCTCCTCCTCTCTCACTTTAACCTATTCGCTATATACATAAAATTAAAACAAAACTTATAAACTTTTCTCAAGTTAAACAATATCAATATTAAATAGTTCAACTTGATTTGTTTAAGTTATCACTTCTGTCGGGCGTACCGAGACGCATTTTTTTTTTGTTTTTCTTGCTTCTTGCAGGTTCTATTGTATGTAATATTTCGTATGTCGCAAGAAAAGACATTTCCCCTGCTTTAACAAAAAAAAAGCAATACCGCAAGGAAAAGTACGTGTCTTGTAACTGTTTTCAAGAATAATGTTCATAGTTAAAACACCTGTGTCTATTTCACATGTTTATAATTTTAGCTTTGGTTTATAAATGAATGTATATTTTACTATTACTACAATATTGAATTGTCGAGAAATGAAAATTGACGTGAATTGAGATTTTAATTTATTTGGGTCACGAATTGGTCACTCAACATCTGCATGTATACGTTGTAGGACAAGAGTATTTTGTAATTTTATTTACCTTGTTGTGAATATTCCAAATGAGATGTTTATACCTATTCTCTTGTCTATATCTTTAATATGCAAACGGTGGAACTATTGTTACATAAAGTAATGTCAAATATACATACAATCAAATTAAAAAGACCGAAACAGAATCATCATCAGCCCATAAATGTCCCACTGCTGGGCTCGGGCCTCCCATTATCATATATACATATATCATATAATAAAATCTTAGCTATTATGTATTACTAGATTAGTTTAAAAAAAAGTAATTAAAAAAACCCCGTGATTTTAAAACATTCTTCATTGGTGCTCCGCTCCTATTGCTCTTAGCGTGATGGTATTTAGCCTATAACTTTCCTCGAAAAATGGGCTATCTATCACTGAAAAAAAAAACAAATCAGACCAGTGGTTCCTGAGATTAGCACGTTCAAGCAAACAAACAAAGAAACAAACTTATCAGCTTTATATATTATATATATATAAGATAAAACTATCTCACCGACACCACACCCTGTCAAATTCTCCGCTTCTATTATGTTACGTTGCAGAGAAATTACTTTCAGTCTATTATAAGCTGTTTAAGTAATTAAAGCTTTTTTAACTATCCCACGGGAACTCTTTAATTTTTCGGGTTCAAAAGTATCCTATATGTTGACCAGGGATATAAGCTACCACCATACAAAATTTCATGTAAATCGGTCCAGTCGTTTCGGAGATTAGCCGGTACAAATAGACAGACAAACAGAGAAACAAAAAATTTGAAAAAATCTAAATTAGTTCTAATTCAGTTCTTGCATCCCCCTGACACGGTTTTTGGCATTTTTTTTCATTGTACAGAAATTTGACGTCTACAATTTTATTATATGTATAGATTAGCTTAGGACGTGTTGCTGAGTAGTTTCTGACCGATGTTTTTTCTTAACGACAATAACAAGTTGCGAGACGCTATTCATCGATTAAGAAATAGACTTTAGCTTGTATGTATGACTTTCAAAAATGGCCTCCAGTGAAACTTCGTTTGAATAAAAACTTTTGAATTTCTGAGATAAACATGTACAATACATGTTCAAATTGTAAGGGTGTATTCTGGATAAATATTTATTCTCTTATACCGACGACGCTTGAGACAAAAAAATCAAAACGCTACAATAGTGAGCATGAACGGATAATGATGACTTCAACGACGTAAGCTTTGGGACCATTCACCATTGGCTGAACCGTCTGCTCGTTCACCTATAAGCAAACATGAAAATAGTGTTTTCGATTGTAAGGCGGCTGCGATTTGTCATTATTAGCGATAATCTCAAAATTGAATTTTAGTTCGCGCCTACTTTGAATTATCGTAAAGTTAGGACGGCAACAAAGAAAACCTTTGCATGGCATAAATAGGTAGTCAAAATCACACTTTATATTTTTTATTTAATAATTAATTTGTGTTTCTCTGTCGGCAGTAGCAAGGAGTAAGATGAAACTTACTAAAGACTTAATATTTTTGTCTAATAGTACATCTATCTATACATATTATAATTATAAATATTATAATAAATCTGTAAATGGTTCAAGTTTGTACAATGGGTTTAAAAATGTAAAAAATATCGGGGGGGGGGGGGGGGGGCTAATTTGGACCCAGCAGATTCCGAAAATACGATTTTTAGTATTTTTGTCTGTATGTCTGTTGTTGTGTTGAGCATCACGTGAAAACAATGGATTTAAATGAATGTCGACATTTAGCTATCTCATATCCCGGGGCATAACTTGGTTACTTTTTATTACGACAAATGACTTCGTTTCCATGGGTTAGGCAAACATAGCGAAAAAGATAGCGCTGCAATTGCGATGTAGACAATCATCGCTGTAATTCAATAACAAATACGTTGTCAGGGTGCCCACATGTCATTCATTACGTATTATTAGGTACTTCAAATCAGGTTGGCTGTGACTTACTTTATTTTTTGCTGTGCAGTTGTCTACACTATATTGAATTAGTTTCTATAGTAAGATATTATAAAACACATTTAATTTTTTATGTGCCTAAGATACGCTATAGGATAGAGCTACTTACCTAGAAAGAAAGAAAGAAGCCTTTTCTCCGCGGGGAAAAGGCTTCTTTTAAATAATAAAATTTCAAAAACGAGCGAATGATCTTTACGACTTAGGAGCTATTTCAAATGTTGCATGAAGGTTGCAGATGGCCCACGTAATGGAAAGTGGTTAATGTCGCCTATAGACGATTCCAACAACAAGGGTGAAGTCAACGCATGGTTAGCATTTAGGATGCGATAAAAGGGAGGGGATAGCGTGATCAGAGAGTAGGAATGGGATAGAGAGGATGGGATATGGAATTGGGAAAATTGATAGAGGGAGGGGAAGTGGGCCATCGGAACTTGCAATTATCAGGCGAAACACGATTAGCACAAAGGTAACTGTTTCATGCTGATATTCTTTGTGAATGTGGTATCACATAGATCGAACCCCAGCATGTTTTTTTACAGCTTTTCGGAGCTACGTTTATTGTCAGTACCAGTATTCTTATTGTCAGTATTCTTCCGTGCTATAATATATTTTTTATCGTGTATATTGGGATAAATTTATGTAATCTTTTCATAAAACCTATAGGATATATGAAATGAATTTTGAAATGCATGCTCTATATGGAAAAATCAGCAGATATTCGCAAGATCGGGTTATATAAATGCAAAACATAACATATGAACCGATGAACTTAAAATGGTAATAACAGTTTTTCTTGTTGTTGAATTAATCATATTAATCTCATCGAGCCGAAATAGAATGTCCTCCGGCATTACGACACAGTGACTCATTCTAGTCGGCAAACATGTCCGCACACACATACCGCTGTAACATTTGCCGTATACGTTGGTCGCGCTTGTGGATCTGCGCCTGCGACATCTTCAAGCAAATAAACACACGCTTACGTAGACGGTGGTTTTTGCAACTTACTCATTGAGGTGTTTTTTAATACATTTAATAGAATATTCGCTCATGAAAATTCATGGAATCGATACATACATCTACGGATTTGTGCACAATTAATAATAAGCGTATATATTTATTTATAATTTATTAATTTTAAATGCATTCATAAATGCAGGTAGTGGGAACTCTGACTAAAGCCACTGTGTCAAGCGTCTCAACTAAATAATGTTAGGTCTAATGTGCATATATATGTGTTATGCTCGGGCTCCCTCAATCAGGAATAATGTTATAGTTATTGACTATGGCCAAATAAGTCTTGTTTATAGCGTTAGCTACATTAGTGTGCATACATATAAAATCAAATAAAATTAATAACAATATTGCATCACAAATAACTCATTAAGCCCATCACTACATTTGCGTATAATGGTTATTAATTATAACATTTACCCAGATGGAGCAGAGTAAGGTTAGAGGAATAGCTAAGTGCTGTCAGTAAAGGAAAACGTGATTGAGATTCTCGATGTGTGAAGCCTGCCAATTCGCCTTGGAAAACTGTGCCGGGTACATTTTTCGTTCCCCTAAATCCAGGGGTCTAAGCCCAGAAGTGTGACATTTATGACTTATTAGTGTATTATCTAAATTGCATAAAGTATTATTGACAACAGTATGGCGATATGTGACGGGTTCCTATAGCTTACTATTCATTAACCTGTCCTAGCATCGGTTGAATTTTGACATTATGTCAAATTTTAACCGACAGAAGTCAAATGAACAGACAGGCAAATCTTTTTTGAAGTGAAACTTCTATATAGAGGGGGTCTTATGGAGTTTTGACTCACGAAAAGATGTCACAGTCACGTGATCACCGTCACTAATTCTTACATTATTATATCTTTTATTATATTATATCTTTCGAATGGAATGTCCGAATTGAATAATTCAAAAAGTTATATAAAGGTATTGAAGCAGTCTTGAATATGAAGTAATTTATTTTGATAAGGATTAATATCAAGATACAAATAAAAAGCCTTTTCTAGCGGCGGCATTTTAATTAATTTTTTATAATAAAAAAACGCTTATTGTGGCATAACTATAATAGTTAGATATATGTTGTCGCGATACTTTTTGTAAATAATGATGTGTTCTACAAAGTCGTAGTACATTATATTATTTTATCATCAATAGTTTTCGCAGCGCACGCGATTTTAGGTATTTTTTTTATACCTTGGATTAAATTATTGGAGTTTTAGTAATGATCCCTAATTTTTTTTGTAAACATAATATAGCCTATGTCACCCGGGGATTGTGAAGCTTGCCAACAGTGAAAGAATTTTTCAAATCGGTTAAGTAGTTTTGGAGCCTCTTCAATGCAAACAAAGAATTTAATCTTTTCTCTTTATAATATTAGTATAGATATTCATATATATTTATTATAAAATTAAATACATATTTGCATATTATAAAAAGCGCAAGATTTTGCGCTGGAAGTTGTTTAATAAAATTGGGAGCTGGATTGCCCTAAAAAGCGCTATATCTAGCTCCTAAAGCGCTAAATTGGCAGCTCTGGTGAGCCGAGTGCCGGGAAAGTCTCGTAAACGAGAAAGCTAGCGAGAGAGCGAGCGAGGATATACCGCGTCCTCAGACTACCTCATCCCTCCAATACCTAAAATTGCGTTCTGCGCATCGGAAAGTGCGATGATCCGAGCCGCTATTAATGGAGGCAAACTTAAGTTTGCATCAAACTATAGCTCTGCTCTCCACGTGACAATGCATCACTGCCTCTATTTGTGGTATGTGTAAAAAATAAATAAATAAATAAATAGAGTTTGTTGAGGAAACAAAAATAACAACAAGAAAACTTTGCCAACTGTTCAGTTTTTCGAAAGTCATAACAAAAGTGAACGACAACGAACGACAAAAGTGTTGACGTAAAAATGGTCGGTGCGTGGGTAGCGTATTACATACACCATTAAAATGTACTTAACCTAACCAAATCATAATTTGCAGTAAACCTGCGAAATGCGATGGATTAAATTCACAATTATCTGACAATCTCTGCACATATGAAAAAGAAACAAAAAAATTAGAAACTGAAATATCGAATCTTCAGTTTCAATTAAATTCAATTAATCTAAAATATGATGAAATGTGCAAACAGTTAAATATGACTAAAAATACACTAACTTCACCACCTCTGGATAATATTAAATGCAAATTAGTCAAATCTGTCATGTCAGACAATTTGACTAACAGCAAAACATGTCAACCATGTCATTCTTCTTTAAATAAGTTAGTAAATAATTCAGTTCTTATTTACTCTGATAAAATTGGACAAGGACTTGGTTCATTGCTGGGATATGACTTGCCAAATCATCAGGTGTCCAACTTATGTTCACCCGGGGCCAGTTATAACTATTTAATTGACAGTTTAAGCACATCTAATCTAGACAAAAAATCAACAATTGTAATTCATTATGGGGATAGCTTATCTGTCAAAAAGAAAGACATTGTGAACAGCATAAATAGGTTATTGCAGTTAAACAGTAAATATGGATGTAAATTCATCCTATGTGCCCTGCCTTATGCATGTAATCTAACAAATGAACAAAACAGGCACATATATGACTTGAATTTATTAATTTATAATTTGACCCATCGTCATAGTGACATTATTTTTTATTTTGACCTAAATAAATTTACTAATAGTAAATTTAGGCTAAACAAAGATACTATGTATCTGCCTTTTAAGTTACGAAGACGTATAGCTACTTTGTTAGCATTTAATATACAAAATCATGACAAAGTTATGTATGATATAACTGATATATATGACATAAATTTTAATAATAACATTAATGTTTTTAATGTTAACTCTACTGCAAGTCCTAGCACTTTAAACTGCTAGATATGACCAACGCTAAACCTACTTCTAATTTAAATATAGTTCACCAAAATATACAGGGTTTAGCAGGTAAAGATTTAGAAATTGAACTCTTTTTAAAAGAACATAAGGTTCATGTCCTATGTATTACAGAACATTGGCTTAAAACTTTTCAAGTCATAAACTTCATAGAGAATTATACAGTGATAAGTGCATTTGTAAGGAAGTCCGCTATACATGGCGGATCACTTATCTTTGTAGCAAATGATGTAAAATGTAAAGAGCGTAGAGACATTATGTCCCTTTCTGTTGAACGGACTGTGGAGGTTTCTTGTATTGAGCTTGAGCGCTATGTAATTGTCTGCGTCTACCGACCCCCCACAGGAGATTATAATGTATTTGAAAGCACAATGGAGGACTTATTAAGAAAATTAAATAAAACTAATAAATTGCCTATAGTTTGTGGGGATTTTAATGTTAATTTGTTGGAAACGTCATCAACTCGTTCCAAGATCATTAATCTTTTCAAATCGTTCAATCTTATACATGTCTTTAATGAACCTACGCGTATAACTGCTAATTCAGCAACCTGTTTGGACAATATATTTTGTAGTTGCGAAATAATCGACAAATCAGTCTTAGATGTACTACGGTCGGATCACTGTGGCCAGTTTATATCAATACCTTTTGATAGTATTAAAATCAATTCCAAATTAACCTGTAGGCCAGTAAATAATTATCGCTTAAGAACCTTTAAAGATAATTTATCCAAAACAATTCCTACTTTGGATCTCAGCAGCGAAGATCCAAACAACTTGTATAGTAATTTCTTCGACATTATACAAGCTGAATTTGAAAACACATTTAAAACCAAAATAATCAACAAAAGTAATAAACTTAAGTTTAGTGATTGGGCTACGAAAGGTATATATAAAAGTCGAATGAAACTGTATGAATTATACAGTGAAAAACAATTTAATCAAAATCCAGACTTCCTTCAATATATTAAAAAGTACTCTAAGACCTTTAAAAGAGTGTGCATCGCTGCCAAATCTCTATATTATAGTAACAGAATTAAAAAATCATCAAATATCATTAAGACAACTTGGAGTGTTATAAATGATGCTTCCGGCAAGAATTCACGTCGAGATGATGCAATTAAACTTGTAATCAACAATAACACCATTAGTAATAACTTTGAAATTGCACAAACATTTAATGAATACTTTAGGGATATACCAACTTTAATAACTAGCTCTTTGTCATCATCACCACTGGAAGCTGAGCTGCTGATGACACAGTGCGTTGATCGATGTAATATCACATTCAAATTTAATCATATAGATACAGATGATATTGTAAAAACGTTTAAATCGTTAAATATTAAAAACACAGCTGACTTTTGGGGTATATCCTTAAAAGTATTAAGTGACTTAATATGCACTATTGCGCTACCACTAGTACAAATATTTAATCGATGTGTAGATAAAGGAGTATTTCCTGACTTAATGAAAGTTAGCAAAGTTATTCCTATATTTAAAAGTGGAAACAAAAACGACCCCTCTAACTTTAGGCCAATTTCTATTTTACCAACCTTAAGCAAGGTTTTCGAAAAAATAATTTTAAATCAACTGCTCTCACATTTTAATATTAATAAATTAATTCATACTAAACAGTTCGGGTTCACCAAAGGTCGTTCCACTACCGATGCAGGTGTTGAGCTTCTAAAACACATTTATGGTGCTTGGGAAGGGTCACAGAATGCCATTGGTGTATTCTGTGACCTGTCCAAGGCATTCGATTGCGTTGAACACGTGACCCTCCTGAAAAAGCTCAATTATTACGGTATTTATGGCGATTCTCTCAATCTTCTGTCGTCTTACTTAAACAATAGATCCCAAAGCGTTGAAATTAACAATATCAAATCTCGTGAGACTGGCATATCTATGGGTGTGCCCCAGGGCTCTATTCTAGGTCCCTTCTTGTTTTTGATATATATTAATGATTTGCCATATTTTATTAATGATATGTGTGAGGTAGTGTTGTTTGCTGATGACACGTCACTTATATTTAAAGTAGACAGAAATAAACAGAACTTTGACGACGTAAACAACGCCTTAACCCAAATATCTAAGTGGTTTACCGTAAATAACTTATCACTCAATCCGAATAAAACTAAATGTGTTAAGTTTGTTATGCCCAATGTAAAAGAATACGATGTTAATATTTCCCTTAACGACACTAGACTTAACCTAGTAGATTCAACTGTATTCTTAGGCATTAACCTAGATCAGAAACTCCAGTGGGGCGCTCATATATCTAGTCTCTCAGGAAAGCTTAGTTCTGCTGCATATGCGGTCAGAAGAGTTAGGCAGTTCACTGACGAAGAGACTGCTAGACTAGTTTATTTTAGTTATTTTCATAGTGTCATGTCCTATGGTATTTTACTTTGGGGCAACGCTGCTGACTTGGAGACTATATTTGTTTTACAAAAAAGAGCCGTAAGGTCAATTTACAACCTCGGCCCTCGGGTGTCTCTTAGGGAACGCTTTAAGGAAATCGGTATTATGACGGTCGCCTGCCAATATATTTTCAATAATATAATTTATATTCGTAATAACTTGAGTGCCTACAAGCGGCATAAGGATGTTCACGATTTCAACACCAGGCATTGTAATAAACTGATATTGCCATCTTTTAGATTACAAAAAGTATTGTCTTCTTTCTTGGGGGTTGGTATACGCTTCTTCAATAAGATTCCGAGTGAAATGTTAGATCTGCCCTTCACTAAATTCAAATTTAAAATAAAAAGTATCTTGCTTAAAAAGGGATACTACACTATTGAAGAATATTTAAATGACAAAACTTCATTTACATAACAGCTCGCTCCAACCTCTTATACTGTGTTTTGTACGAGTATAATGTTTTTATCTTGCCGTACTTGTAAGGAATATATGGAGATATGTTGCAAAAAAAAAAAAAAACGTTACGTCTTTATATTTATAACTATAATTATTTTCTATCCTTTTATTGCGCTTTTGTCTTATTGAATATGCACTGTTTGCTACAACTCCATTAATTCTTCAAAAGTTATTCTGTAACATAATTCTGTATAAAATCTTTTTAAAAAAAGTACTTAAATATAAAAAATAGAACAACAAATATAAAGAAAAAATTTTTTTAGCTAGACGTGTTGCTGGGGAGTTTCTTGCCGCTTCTTCTCCTTAACAGCAATAACACGTTGCGAAGCGGTGTACATAGACTAGGAAGTAAAATTAAATTTTAACCTATATGTATGACCTTCAAAAAGTGTTCTCCAGTGGAACTTATTTTGAATAAAAACTTTTGAATTTGAATTTGAATTTGAATTTGAAAAATCGAAATGTGTGCTGGGACACATATTAGAAGTGAAACTTCAACGGACAAGTGGAAAAACGAATCGCAACGGACAAGTGGAAAAACGAATAGCAACGGATAAGTGGCAAAACGAATCGCAACGGACAAGTGGAAAAAAGAATGGCAACGGATAAGTGGAAAAACGAATCGCAACGGACAAGTGGAAAAACGAATCGCAACGTACAAGTGGAAACCGAATCGCAACGGACAAGTGGAAAATCTTCAACTGACAAGTGATAAAATGAATCGCAACAAAATTTTGACTTGAAGTTTTACGGGCAGGTTTTCAAATTGAACAAGTACATTAACAATCTGCCCGTAAAACTTCAAGTTAAAATTTTGTTGCGATTCATTTTATCACTTGTCAGTTGAAGATTTTCCACTTGTCCGTTGCGATTCGTTTTCCACTTGTACGTTGCGATTCGTTTTTCCACTTGTCCGTTGCGATTCGTTTTTCCACTTATCCGTTGCCATTCTTTTTTCCACTTGTCCGTTGCGATTCGTTTTGCCACTTATCCGTTGCTATTCGTTTTTCCACTTGTCCGTTGCGATTCGTTTTTCCACTTGTCCGTTGAAGTTTTTTTTTTAAATATAGATATCGTATATACTTTCATTTAGTAAAAATCTGTTATTTTGACATTACAAACAGATACTTCAATTTTATTTTTCTCTATAGCATATGTAGCTTAATGTATGTATGTACATCCGACGTTACGAGGTAACAATATTGTTTTATCATACGGGTTGTTTGAAACTAGTTTGAAAAACTTTTTTGCTTTAATTTAAAATGACAAATTTTATTTTGATTCCGTTGAATACAAATTTTATTTCAAACGTCCAATCATTTGGTGTCGGCACTGTGTATCTTTTCCTTTCGTACTTCTCTATTTTGGCATAAGTCTTCTGTCACATCAGATATCTTTGTAACATCTATATCTTTATTAACTACATTTACTCTTACATTTATCAATCGTAGAGTTTAACAACAATCAATACCTTTGTTACGAGATTTCGTCGCTACTCATTATATGTCCATACCACATGAATCAACATTTAAACTTTGTTGGCCACGGGTGCATATTACAAAGATCTCCCATATGCACTCGTTTCTCACAATATATATCTTTGATGCAAGGGCTACACCTGCGATAGTGTTAAATATATTTCGTGGCTGAATGCGTTTTGTTTAAAGCGTAAAGGCTGATTTGTATTAATCCAGCTACTGATTTGGGAGCGACCTTCAAAATATTCAATCGGAAATATTGAAGTCAGTCCGACTTGGCGGCGCTGTACTGGCGTGAAGTCAATTTACACGATGCCAGTATGAGATCAGCATTGGCTTCCTTCAAATTCGAAGTCAGCAGTAGGATCGATGTAAATGAGCTTTTAAAAATAACGCTGTTATCAAATAGACACATTAGTGTATATCCATACGTTATCTGTCAATATTTGACGTCATTAACAATTGAAAACAGTACCGCATCACAAATAACGCATTACACCCATTGCCACGTCTGCCTGAAACGGCCTATATCTATAACATTATCCCAGAAACTAATCTATGCCTTTCTATTTATAATAAAAAATACAAAGTGTGTTGGTTTTGCAGTTTCTTTTCTAAAGTTTGATTTTCTTATGTTTTGAATTTTTGTAACCATAAACGAAATAACTCACTATTATAGTAAGTATAAAAATACACAAAATTATTTAAATACTCATTATTGGTTGTACGACGTGATTATAGATGAACACAAATCACTGATTCATAATTAATAAATTACAGGACTATTTAATTGATTTAAGATTCACATTTAATTGTCATTACCTAAGGTTACAGCTTAGCTACCGTCAACTGTTATTTGAGTTTAAAAGTGCACTATGCTTGGCATAATAGTTATGGCTTGTCACCTCGTGTCAACGTCCCTGTAAGTAGATTCGGAACCTATTATTTGTATCATCTAGAAGTGGTATGTCTGGGTGCACTTAACTGTAGCTTAGTGGCCGACGAAACCGCGTCTCATTCTTACGATGTGGGATCGAATCCAGCCCGAAAATTTCCTTTCTTTGAGCCTAAGGGTGTAAAATATACATAAACAGACAAATCTAAAAACTCATTAATGAATGGCTATAGTATCAATAGTAATCGTCACTTAATTTTTATAGTTTATTCTGAAATCACAGACACTGACAGACAGATACTTACATTTTATTTTGTCATATAGACAAATGGCACCGCTGGGGTAGTATAGTAAGTACACTATAATATAACCCAAATGAAGGCACGAAAAAGACATCTTATATTGTTGTCATATAAGAATAGTAAAGTTAACTAGAACTTTTATCAGTAATCTTTTACATTGTTAAGCTAATATATTCTCAGAACTCAGACAAACCTGTATTAGTACTCCGATTTCCTAGAAAAGCTCCAGTGCCTATTCTATACATTGATAAGTGTTCATAGAATCTAATTGTTTGTTAGATATATTTTTTGCAGTTGGAATAAACTGCATTTGGGTACAAAAAAATTGTCAGTACTGGGATTTTCTTGCTGCTTCGTTAGGCTTAAACGATAGTGTTAATTTCCATACTGCATCACGTTAACTTACTAACTAAAATTTTAACTTATTTGTATGACCTTCAAAAACTGTACTCCAGTGGAACTTGTTTTGAGTAAAAATAATTTATCATCATAATCTTTATTTTGCTAGAATGTAGTTGAAAAGTTGTTACAATCTAGTTCAGAACAATCAAGTTGCGATAGAATCTATACAAGATTCGAATATGATCCTATCGTTTTCATGGAGTGCAAAAATAACTTAATATTTATCCTACAGTTTACATTAATTCAAAATTTTGTTTAACTTATTTTAATATATATTTTTTAATTATAATCCATAATGTCAAAAAGTAATAGGTTAATAAATCTACAATATGTTTTCGATGAAAATAATGTCAAATTAATTACATTTATCTTGTATGGATGAACTTATCTTGCATCACATGGACGGAAACATAAAACCTAAAGTTATTTATTCGATACATAATTAAATTAATGTATAAAGAGACGTTCTTATAACGGCGGCTTCTAAAGTTGTTTCGCATTAAATTAAACCGTTAACTCCATTGTATTGTAATGGTTGCAATTAAGTATAAGTATTTATATATAATTTAAGTATGTATAAGGTATGAGGCAACTATTGTTGCAAGTACGCCTTTTATTTCATAGATGACACCTCACGTCGGTTTTATCATTCATGAGTTTGCTCTAAGCTGTCAAATGTACGGCCATCTCCCTGTACTGGATTTACAATAAAGTGGCAGTAGCGATTCGTGAATAATGTAAAAATAGAAGCCGATCTAGAAAATAATATGTCTCTCGTCGTAGCTTTGTACATGTAAAATTTGGCTGCGTATCCTGTAGAAACTAAAATTGATCTGACTTAATTATACTTAAAAAACTTTAAGGTCAAAGTTATCCTATTGTTACGAGTTGCATGACTCGAATTAAAATGCCGTTAGAATTATTATAAAGTCTATTAGAACTATACAAACTCGTATAATACAGGTACAAATATAATACTGAACGCAATAAGTCCAAACGTAATGCACGATTCAATAACACGCGCAAAGTCCGTCACTAAACAGGTTAACGAATTAATGTACGGTACATACGTCTTGCTTCGCTTGTGGTTATCGCTTGACTGCCCCCCTCTCTCAATTGGGGCATTGCTTTATACTGCATAGATGCCATATGTCTGTCCAACCGCGTGGACCGAATTTCTTAGAATCACACCTGGCTAATGACTGCCATAAAAGATCACAATACACAATGGGCTGTTTTTATAATCACAAATTTCAAACACAAAGTGAAAAAAAGATGTCAAAATACCGAAAAGGTAATAAAATGTGTTTCTACAGGGCTGTGGGTGTGAATTTGCCTTTGACAGCACTTAGGTCGTAACACTATAGTAATTTAATTACTGTTATCCAAGAAATCCCCTTTGGTATGTTACGACATTAGTTCACATATTTTAGTTATTTGTTCAGTAATGTACTCTGTAAGCAGACAAAATCTGGAACTGTAATTATTTGGCGCCAATCGTTCGCTATAAAGTGTAAACTAATGTTGTGCAAACATTGAACTTTGCCAATGAAAATGGGGCTATAAAACTCGTGTCATTACGGCCAAGACAAGTGTTAATACGCGAGAACGTGATATTGCCCGTTTTAATTTAATATCCTGGTCATCTTCAACTACGTCTAATGTTGTCGCGGAATAAATTGCACGTTTAATTTGTTATTTACGACTATCGCTGTAAGTATGCACTTTCAAATCTATTTGATATTCCTTTACAAGCAATAAAGAAAATAAAGAATAAAGCGTGTTGTAATATTATACAATGACGCAGTAATACAAGTTGAATTATGATCAATAATAATAATAATCGGCAGACAAACATATTGTATATCCCCAAATTAGGCAAGTTGCGCGTGTTATAGATAATATACAACGCAATACTCTGGGGCCGATCTCAGACACCCAGGTGGTAGGGCATTTGCCCGACTGGATGGCTACCACCCCTGGTCTAAAGTATGTCGCCATAACAACCTTGAGTTGTGTTCCGGCATTAGTGACCAGGTTCCAGTCTCCCTTAATCCTTAAGAGCCTGTATACTACTAATTCAAATCGGTGTTTCACATAGTTTACCCCCGCGCAACCAATGTTTACTTCGATGGGACAGCGCCAATTTAAGGCGTGCGTGCGTGTGGTAAAATATTGTATATCACCGAACATACGCTACGTAACATAAATAGGTGTATACGTAGCTAACGAACATTGCATGGCACCGATATCACACTATTCATGCGGCTGAGAACAAGAGGAAGCGAGACAAAACATGATAAAGTGAGAGAAGTTCACGTGGATAATACGTATTGAAAATTCGACACGAGGTATTAAACATGTTTGGCCTAGTGGTTTTCTAATACTAAGGTAGTGAGGAGGTTGAAGACTCGATCCCGCACACAGGTGGTTTTTTTTTCTCTTTTTGTAACTAATTTTGATACAGTTAAACTTTATTCTAATGATATTAGTTTTTAGATATAAATGTTATAAAAATCATTTCATTGTATTATGGAACAACAATGAATTCATATTATCCCTATTGATATTATAAATGCGAAAGTAACTGTCTGTCTGTTTGTTCCGTTTTCACGGAAAAACTACTGGACCGATTTGGCTGAAATTCATTTGATATATATTTTCGATGCTGAGAATGAACATAGGATGCTTTTATCCCGAAATATGGAATAGTTTCCGGGATAAAAATATATTTGTCTTTTTGTTTGTTATCCTTTTACGGAAAAACTACCGAACCGATTTAGTTAAAATTCGGTATAATGGATTTATGTAATCAATATTATGGGTTATCCCAAAAAATGGGGTAGGTTTTTTGTGATTTTCCATTTTGGTCATTGCAGCCATTTCAGTCATTTCAACCATTTGGGCCATTTGGGCCATTTCAGCCATTTCGGTCATTTGGGCCATTTTGGTCATTTCGGCCATTTGGGCCATTTAAGCCATTTCGGCCATTTTGGTCATTTCGGCCATTTGGGCCATTTCAGCCATTTCGGTCATTTCAGCCATTTGGGCCATTTCAGTCATTTCAACCATTTGGGCCATTTCAGTCATTTTGGCCATTTAGGCCATTTCGGTCATTTCGGCCATTTGGGCCTTTTAGGCCATTTAGGCCATTTCAGCCATTTCAGTCATTTTGGCCATTTAGGCCATTTCAGTCATTTTGGCCATTTAGGCCATTTCGGTAATTTCGGCCATTTCAGCCATTTCAGTCATTTCAGTCATTTCAACCATTTGGGCCATTTAAGCCATTTCGGCCATTTTGGTCATTTCGGCCATTTGGGCCATTTCAGCCATTTCGGTCATTTCAGCCATTTGGGCCATTTCAGTCATTTCAACCATTTGGGCCATTTCAGACATTTTGGCCATTTAGGCCATTTCGGTCATTTCGGCCATTTAGGCCTTTTAGGCCATTTAGGCCATTTCGGCTATTTTAGTCATTTCGGCCATTTCGGTCATTTGGGCCATTTAAACCATTTCGGCCATTTCAGCCATTTCAGTCAATTCAGCTATTTCGGCCATTTGGGCAATTTCAGCCATTTCATTCATTTCAGCCATTTCGGTCATTAGGGCCATTTCAGTCATTTCAGCCATTTCAGCCATTTCAGTCGTTTCGGTCAATTCGACCATTTGTGTCATTCAGCCGTTTGATCATTTAGGCCCGTTCGGCCAAATATATTTTCATATTGGAAACTATCTCATTTTTCGGGATGAAAAGTAGTTCTTGGCCACCCTCGATATTAAAATAACATATGCACCCAGTTTCATCCAAATCGGTTCAATAGTCTGTCCATAAAAGGTTAACAAACAGAAAGACAAATATGCTTTTGGATTTTTTTTCGCGGAACCCTAAAAACGTAGCCTACTAGTACGCTACGTTTACGTAGTACTTCTTATAACATCAGCTATCTGCCATTTAAAATTACGTCAAAATCGATCCAGCTGTGTCCGAGATTAGCCGGAACATCCAGACACACAGACAGACAGACAAAAATTCTATAAATAGCATTTTCGGAATCTCCTGATCCGATTTTTTTTTAATTTATTTTGATATTTCAAACAGGCACTTCACTTTGCATTTTTGGAATCTCCTGGTCCAATTTTTTAGTTTTTATTTTGACATTACAAACAAACCATTTGTTTATCTGTATAGATAAGAACTTTAAAATAAATTATAATAGATAAAACATAAAAAAATTAGAGAGAAAAATGAAATGAGCACTCGAACCATGAACTCTAATTGTACGTGTACTAGTATCAACTCACTCTACCACAATAACATTGAAGAAAGTATTGAAAGTTTTGTAATATTTATAACTCTACTTATCCACGTGTCAACGTAATTTTCTATGAAGAATCATAGATGGCGCTTTCGAATTTTAATGTTACCGGTAAGATTGATTTAAATACGTTTTATTGTCAATAGTATAAAAGTCCAGATGAAATGAAATATAAAAATTTAGAAAAGTATTTTTATTGCATTTTATAAAATTATTTAGGAAGAGAAAAAAAGCATTTTATCAACTTTCTTATAAAAAATAAATCTTCTAGATCAAGTGAAACTAGTAGGGTTCGAACCCACACAGCTAGTGATTTAGACCAGACCTCTACCGTATACGCCAAATAAGTATAGCGCGACCGCTTCAAAATTCTTGTTATTATTGCTCCTTCGTTTATTTAAAATTATTTTTCAATGGCGGTCGTGGAGAAGAGCAGCGCGTCCGTATTAGCCGACGCTCTAAAGCGATCTAATAAATTCCATACATTGGGACCGGCAGGCGGGATTTTTGCAGTCATTTTTAATAAAATAATTAATTACTTCCAAATTAAGTTAAGTAACCCAATAAAAGATCTATAATTGAATTTGTTATAATATAGTATGTTACTGTTATTTATTTTAGCGATGTACGATTAACAGTAATAACAATAACCAAGATTGAATAACTCGTTTAGAGGTTACTTTGCAATTATTTTCTATCGAGAAAATTTATCGTAAATGCGTTCTGAGTACAAAGTTTACGTCAGAAATATGATCAAGATTGACATTTTTTTTTTCACCGCAATAAAGTGTGTATAACTACTGTAAAAATGGTTGAGAAATCGATCTAAAAACGCATTCTGTCTCTTATCTCGCTGTTAAAGAGCAACAGCGAATTTGTAGCACCTTTGGTGTTGCCAATGTCCATAGGCGATGGTAACCACTTTCCATCAAATGGGCCGTCTGCCTATCTGCTGAACTCCTGCAATAAAAAAAACCCAGACCAAACACGGAGAAAATTAGTTTCCGAAATTTACCATACCAGGAATCAAACCCGGAGCCCTCTGCATTGCAGCGAGGTAATGTAAGTAAGGCCGGCATAGGCTTAGCTCGCTAAACCACAGAGGCATTCAATCGATCGAATTAAAACTTTATATGGGGATTTAGCCTCATAAGAATTTCTTTATTTTTTTCTCTACATACCGACACACATTATAGAGCACAAGAACATTAGTATAGTTTTATTTTAATTTTAAATAAAAAAATATATTTCATCCAAACTGGTTGTTCCCTTTGTCTTCTTACTTCCACTGCACAGCTCGGTTGGACGTTAATCCAAATTTTTTTGAAAAATTAGGCTCCTGTTAGGGATTTGGAATGACTTTCCAGTTGTACTTGGGAATTATGTCGTAGTGTCCAGGGAAAACTTCAACCCCATAGGGGTGGGTATATTAAAAAAAAGTGCTCAAATTGATGTAAATTAAATAATAATTTAGTGAAATTATTTTACAAAATTGTTATTTTTTATTCAAATTTATGCCGCCACTGTTAAGTGGCTGTAAAGAAAGTTAGGCATGAGTCGCATGTATTATCTATGGTTCGTATAGTTTTCTAAATGTTTTGATAGCAGGGAGAATTGTTTACCAGGGACGAAAAGTGCTGTATTTATCCCTGTGATAAGACCACTCCAAGCGTACTTTCGGAATATGAGAAATGTAAAAGCTATTGAATCACAATACTTGAATTTCGGATCTTTTGAGTATTGAATATATGTTTTTTTTCTTCGACAGAGCGAAGAGCTCCGATCTCAGCTGGAAAATGAGCAACACTACTGCCATGTGTACCGGAGTCAGGTGAACGAGATCCGTAATCAGATGGAAGAGAGCTCCAGGGTCGCACGAGACCTAGAGCAAGAGAGATCCAGCCTATTGCACCAGCTCCAGCTCGCTATCGCCAGGGCCGACTCTGAAGCTATTGCCAGGTGGGTCATATTATTTATTTTTTCTCCACGTCATGTTTTTTTTATTACTTTACGTTAAGCTATATTTAGTATTGTTTTTTGGAGTTCATCGTTAGCGTCCTCGGACCAAAAAGCCTTAGTTGAAATATGTTGCGGTTTAATATTTATTCCTTTGGAGAGCCTGTCCGAGGTCCGTTTTCCTACTATTTCTTCTGCATTTCGTATGCTCTTCAATACTCTTCGTTGTGAGATAATTACCAAGCTCATTCTTCACGTCCATAAGCCAGCATTTTTTGGACATATAATATTGGTACGAATTATGCAGGACTCGAAATAAAATGCCGTTGGAATTACTATAGAATTTATTAGAACTATACAAACACGTACAACATAGGTACAAATATAATTAGACACTACTAGTACAAACTGCACGATTCAATAACACGCGCAAAGTCCGACACTATACAGCTTATCAATGTACAATCTTGCTTGTATCGTAATCCTCGCTTGACTGACGATTGACCACTGATCCTGACTTGACCCACCCCTCCGTTCGGGCATTGTTTTATATAAACTGTGTAATAGAACAATCGACTGCGTGTACTGAGTTTTTCCAAGAAAACGTAATCCGCACACCTGATTAGTTATTCCTGCGAACGGCCAACAAAGTCGAAAACAATAACAATAGGCTATTGTCTAATTGCAAATTTTAAACACAACGTAAACAAAACAATTCAAAATGCGGGAAGGGTATTAAACCAGGTGCGCATTTCTTTGTCGGTATGTAACAATATTTATGGGGCTATAATTATAAGGCTTTTTTTTATAAGCATGATATGAAATTCCTGTTGTGATTTTCACACAGATCGATAGCGGAGGAGACGGTGGGCGAATTGGAGAAGGAGAAGACGATGAAGGAGCTGGAGATGCGCGAGGCGGCGTCGCAGCACCGCGCCGAGGTGCAGGCCAGGGACCAGCTGCTGCAGACCCTCAGGGACAGGGACCACGAGAACAGGGCTACTATTGATCTACAACGCAAGGTATAAAACCTATCTATCATTAGTTTTTCTTTCTAAGGAGGAAGAAAGTATAACTTTATGGAAAGTGTTGCCATTGAACTCATCGACTTGAGCTTTATATCATTTGAAAAAATATTTTAGCTGTTGGGGGATATATACATGTTCTTCAATTATTTTAAAATACTTATTACCATGTAACTTAATTTATTTATTTATACAAATACTGCATTTTTTTTTCTCTTTTGCAAAGCTAGTATGCTGCATCCGAGTCATCTTGGCCTTTCAGTGTAACACTATTTGCTGAGTGATTATGTCCATGCTGGTAGTAAATTTTTTAGTCAAATAAAATTTGGGAATCTTCAAGTCGCGATTGAATAGGTATATTCTAGGTAAGCATTGGTCATCACTTAATGTCAGGTGAGACAGTGGTCAAATGGACCTACTTATACAAAATGGAACCAACCCACATACTGACAGTTTTGAGAAAAAGTCGTTTTATAAAAATTTTGCATACAAAAAATGTGTCTATATTTTTGAAAAAAAATATTTAAATATTGTATATTATATTTTGTCCCATATATTCAAGTACAATTTTAATGTAAATAATATCAAATTGGATTACCATGGGAGATGGATCTTGTTAGCTTATTATACTCTTGGTGTTTTGAAAATGTAAATGCTGTCAGATCGTTATGATTCTTATTGAGTCGATAGAAGGTGCATTTTGAAAGCCTTCTGCATCCTTAACCCAATTTTGTCATGTTTCTGGATTAGTTCTGTTTTGCATAAGTAGGTAGGTCCAAATATGAACCTATTCAAACATAAAAAAATATTTTGTCGTCTGTGTGCGCAGGAGGTGGATGAATTGCGCCGCAGCGGCACCGCGCTGGCCGAGCGCGTGGCGACGCTGCAGCGGCTGCAGGAGGACGTGGACAGGCTAAACAAGAAGCTCAACTCGGAGATCATGCTCAAACAGCAGGCGGTGAACAAGCTCGCTGAGATTATGAACAGGTTCGTTCAGTAGTATCGAAGGTACAAAGGTGTGACGTCATCATTTTGTACAACTCAACGGAGTCCAATAGCGTATTAGTTAGTATTGTTTGAAGAGTAATCCAGGTAATCTAGTTTCCCAGGAAGTCCACCAGCTTCTTAACTTTGCCGAAAACTTGGAGATTACCTTCAGACACTGCAGGGGCATCCTGATTCGCCCTGTATTGGGCCACCTCTCCACATTCAATCAGGACCTGGGCGGCGGTTTCTTCTTTCAGACTGAGGTTTAGAATTGTAACTTGGCTCAGGGTAATGCCAACTTGGCTTGCCTATATGGCAATAATATAGTACCATGGAGCTGATCTGATGATGGAGTCGGAAGGTGGCCATAGGAACTCCTGTAAACTGTAAACAAGATAGACCCGTCGTGTTTGGACTCGTTTTACTTGTCTTGGCTAGCACTCTGCTGCTACATGATGTCGAGGATCTCAAAAGCTTCTATTTAAAAACCTTTTTAAAAAGCTTATTTGCTTTCATTATAGAAAAGACATGAACCCGGCCACAACGAAGAACAAGAGCAAGATGTCGGTGCGAAAGGAGAAAGACTACCGCAAGCTGCAGCAGGAGTTGACGCGCGAGAAGGAGAAGTTCGACCAACACATCTCCAAGTTGCAGCGCGACTTGCAGGAGTGCCAACAGCAGCTGCTGGATGAGCAGAGCACTAAAATGCGGCTCGCGATGGACGTGAGTTTATTCAACTTTATATGCTAGTATTTTATTATAATTCTTTATTCAGATGCAAGTAGAAGTATAAAAATATTTTTAAAAATTTCTTTCTTGGGAGTACATGTTTGTCTGTTGGTAGAGCCCTTATCCAATAAGTTTTTCTTTTGCTATAATGTTCTCTGCTAAAATTTACCAAATATGTTTGACATGCCAATTTTTGGTGTTGGCCTTTAGAGTTTCACATTATGTGGAATTGAATTTAGTGCCTTTTAGAATTTTTACTGTTACAAATCCCCTTGTTTGATAGTGAAAGAAAATAAGTTTGCTTTAGTGAAGTTTTTACATGTTGAGGATTGATTAATTTTATGTACACCTGTGTGTTTCTGGCCCAAAACACAGAATATACAACCAAACAATTTTTTACATGTGAGGTGCAGCTAGTCGTTCATTAAAGGCATTACAATAATTCCTTTATACCAGTGGTTTTTCAACCTTTGGGTCGCGACCCCTAGGGGGGTCGCAGAGCCTAGCTCAGGGGGTCGCCGGCAAACGGGGAAAAGGCTATTTAAGTTTATACCTCATACTTGGGTACTTTCTAAGCTCAGCAGCATTTGCAGAGTATAGGCCGTAATGATGAAATATAGGTAACAAAATAGGGAAAGAAATAAACGTAGTCAATTAAATTACTAACTTTTTGTCTGTCTATGGCCCAAGGGGTTCGCCAAAATTTTTCAACCTGTAAAGGGGTCGCGTATCCAAAAAGATTGAAAAGCACTGCTTTATACTATAAGAAAAATGCAAATATTTCCCAAGATTGTATTGTAGGAAATTGAATCATCAATGGATGAGTATACACCATACTTTATTTAATTCTACACATTACTGGGCAGGTGGACAGCAAAGACGCTGAAATCGAGCAGCTGAAGGAGAAGCTGGCCGCGTTGACGAGCGAGACGGCGTCGCAGTCCAGCGCGGACGCCGAGGACGGCGAGAACGAGCAGACCCTCGAGGGCTGGCTGTCGGTGCCCTTCAAGCAGAACATCCGCCGCCACGGCTGGAAGAAGCAGTATGTCGTCGTCTCCTCCAAGAAGATCATCTTCTACAATACTGAGAGTGATAAACAGAACACCACTGATCCTGTCATGATACTGGATTTAAGGTTTTTGGACATTAATTTTTATTATTATTATTTTATTTAAGGAAATACAATATATTTATGCTATTGGTGTAATAAGGCATTTGGATAATTGGCCGAAAGCGATTATTGTTCATATTTGTATTAACTTTAGAAACATAATTGACCTCATCCACGTACGTGTTTATTCAAAATAATAAAAAGCTTTTTAACCAAAATATTAATAAACAACATACAAAAACTCGATGTGGTTTGGTTTGGCAACAACCTTCAAACAAGGTCCAACATTAACGACGATTAAGCCCAGACTTAAATTTGGAAATATACAAATCTACTATTTAATGGTCCTTTGAGCTGGATATATTTTGGTTATAAACCGTACATATAAATATATGTACGGTTATGTACGGTTGTATATGTACGGTTTACGGTTATGTACGGTTATAACCAAAACATATCCGCCTCAATCTCTGCACATCGAGATAACCGATGTGTCAAACCTACCAAGCGTGGCGTGTATACTGTCAGTTCCCCGTATAATAAGAGGCTGGAGCCCAGCAGTGGGACATTTATGGGCTGTTATTATTTTTGATTAAAACAATTGAGTGTTTGTTGTGCGAGCGGTGGTAACGTGCGCGGCGTTGGTTGTGCGCAGCAAGGTGTTCCACGTGCGGTCGGTGACGCAGGGCGACGTGATCCGCGCGGACGCGAAGGACATCCCGCGCATCTTCCAGCTGCTGTACGCGGGCGAGGGCGAGGCGCGCCGGCCGGGCGACGCGCAGGACCAGCCCGCCGACAACAACGACCACGCCGGTATCTTATTTTTATACTCAATCATTTATTTTTACCGATGGCAGTAATGGTTTTTTATTTAACATTAATATTGTGTAATTTCATTTTGAAAATGTCACTATGTGTATAAATTCATGTATTCAACATGACTCTGCGGCACAAATAAAACCATGAGGTCTCTGTGCCACAGACGATTATGAGTGTAAGGGTATTGGAAAAAAGTAATGTATATGTCGCAGGCAATTTGTATGATTCCGCATTTTACAAACGGCGTCGTCCCTTTACAAACGCTCGCTGTTTTGAAATATGCCGAAGGCAAATTGGCGACTCGTTCAATTGTTAAAATTTCGACATTGATTGTTATAGTAGGGTGACCATCATAAAACACAAGTTGGACACATATTGTAAACATAACTTTACTATTTTTTTTCAAAATGGTGTACTTATTTCTTGTGTCTAAAAACGAGAAATACAGAAGAAAGGTAGTGGTCAATGTAAAAAACATTTAATACAGTCTAAAAACGCAGACTAAAGCGCACAAGCCTAGCGAGTAAAGCAAGTGTGCCGTGACAGCGGTCAGCAAATGTCACAACCGATGTGTAGCCACCATTTAAATAGTTATCAATTAATAAATGGTGACAAGTCTCTTCTGGCACTCGCCGGCCGCTGCCTATATATAACATTACAATTAAAATTTTGCTTTGTGTCTATGTGCGTGTGTGATAGGTTTTATATTTGATGATATTTGCTTTTATTATCTGAGGGTAGTTATTTTTTATTTAGTGTCGTTTTCTTTCTGTACCCTTTTATTTTAGGAAATGTTCATTTTCTAGCATTCTCCCTTTTTTTTCAAGTTTTAGGTATTGATCCGTTTTAAAAATATGTAGAAAATAGTCTACATATTTTTATGCAATTCATCATAATTATAATGCTTATATTACTTATTTCTACACAATAGTTACCAAGACAGTGTTCAGTCCAAGACTCGCCTGTACCTTTGACAAGTCGTTTCAAGGACATAAATTTAATATTATCAGGTAATACAGTGCAGCACAAGGGTCACGATCTGGTCAGCATCACGTACCACATCCCGACGGCGTGCGAGGTGTGCACGCGCCCACTGTGGAACATTATCCGTCCGCCGCAAGCATACGAATGTCGAAGTGAGTCCCTTTATAATGTGTGTATGCCTTTTACTCAGCTTGTGGAGACTAAGTATTATGTGCAGATATTACGATGTAGGGAAAACTATTATATGTCATTATTGGAATCCCTCAGTGATTGGTTCCATGTTAATTTATTCAAGATATTTAGAAATCTTAATATTTTGTAGCCATACAACAATATTATTATTACAGTTTTTTTTTGTAGCTACAGTTCGGCCATTTGGCATCTGTCAAATTGATTTTAGTAGTCATGTGAACAATTGCTGAAAATTTTAATAAAAACTTGAATCGATAATAATAATAAATAATTATTTAAATAATGTAAGTAAATACGATGACATCGACCCATTTGCCATCAGTATTTCAGGAGCCAAGCGGTGTTTAAGCCTTCAATTTTTCAACAGTGACTAAACATCTCGGTGCCTTTTTTACGTCTGCATGTTACTTTTAAGCAATAGCTTATTCGTGAAAACCTATCATTGGCTTTCTTGTGTTAATTATAGTGATCTAATCAAATGTATTTAGCTGTAGGTTTTCCTTACTAAAAACGTAAAAATAAAACGTGCACAAACGGTGCACGATGTATATGGAGGTATATGGCGATCGCCTCGCGCCCCTGTTCCTTAGGCAAGTGGCATTAGCGCTAAACGAGGGAATCCCACTTGTCTACAGAGCCTGATCTCTGAATTAAAAGTTGTGTATCCAAGAGTGTTGACGCTTGTGCGTGGGCAGGGTGCCGCATGAAGATCCACGCGGAGCACGTGAGCGAGGGCGAGGGCGTGGCGGCGTGCAAGTTGCACGCGGACCGCGCGCGCGAGCTGCTGCTGCTGGCGGGCGCGCCCTCCGACCAGCGGCGGTGGGTGGCGCGGCTGGCGCGCCGCGTGCAGCGCCACGGCTACCGCGCGGCGCACACGCACACGCACACCAACCACGACCACACCAAACTATCGCCCAGGTGACTGCCCAATTCAAGCGTCTATGGATATTTACCTATGCTATGTATGTATGTAACTTCGGGTGGAATCTTGCAAGTTAAATTTGACAAACTTCCCGGTTTCGGATTGAGCTGTAATTTTGCACGCATATGTATATCGCGTGACAATGCAATAATATGCTACCATGGAGCTGATCTGATGATGGAGTCGGAATGTAGCCATAGAAACTCCTGTACTAAACAAGATAGACCTTTGGACTTTGCTTGGGGTTTTACTTGTCTTGGCTAGCATTCTGCTGCTACATGGTATCCAGGATCTCAAAAGATTTTGAGCGCGGTAATTTATTAAGTTTTGGTTTGTCCGACGTTTCGGCCGCTTTTCAGTGGCCGTGGTCACGGGCTACAACTTAATAAATTACCGCGCTTAAAACCGTTAAAACGTAGTGTTATTATGTAAACAAGTCGGGAAAACTTTCGGGAAAAAAATATTATTTAAACACCTTTTTAACATAAGCTTATTATCATCTTACTAAACGAGCATAGCAGGTAGTGAAGTTTTATAAGTTTAACGAGTCACATGGTGTATTAGGGTAAACTATATAACCTTTGTTTTTTTTAACGCCTTCATCCTCCGTCTTGTGACATGACAAAGGGTATTCTATTTTTTTTCTATTATTTTATTTTTGGTTTGTCTTGTGTGGTAATAGGTAAAGGTAACCACGTATGAAAGAAGGTATACCACGGAACTCTAGTTTCATAGCACATCAAATTGAAGTTCGCCCTGTACACCACAGACAAGTCAGTTTTTCTTAACCGCACAACAAGTTAGACTCGTTCGGAACGGCTTAGAACCCGTTTTGCAGTGACGGTGTTAAACAGTTATTTTAACTATTGTTATCTCAATATTCTGTTTTACATCATACAAGTATATTTTAATATTAAAATAATATAATTGTCTTTCAGAGATTCGATGCGATCGAATCTAAAGACTGCGTACATGAACGCTTCGCAGCGCAGCTCGACGTTGCCGGCGAACGCGTCTCTGCCGCGCCAATGATGCACACCGACCTAACGAAATGTCGACATTCTTTATTAAAGGACCCTCCACATTTTCGCGAGAAAAGCACGATAACGTGGAACGGGTGCTCGGGATCTTGCGTTCTCGTGAGATTCTCGCGAGGATGCGGAGCGCCTATAAGTTTAACGCTACATCGTTACGATAGTCACTACGAAAATAAATGAGTCATTATCTAAACAAATGTACACTTGTATGTGATGATACGTTTACATTTTTCTCCAAAGTATTAAAATTATCCGGATCAGTGTCATCGAAATATGTTATAGATTAGAAAGATAATTTTTAAATTATTTTTGGTTGTGTGCAATAAACGTGTGTTGATCGGGAAAGATACTTTTGAGATGATTAATATTAGTTACGTTTCGTTGCGATACGAAATCTTATTGTCTGTATATTATTTGAAATATGAGTAATTTTAATACTTGGATAAGTAAAACAAAATTTATCAACTATAACAATTTCGTTAAAATTCAGTTACGTACTTTTGTTATGATAATTACTCAACTACTATTGTAGTCATGTAACACAACCTGACCGTCGAAAAGCCGATCGATTATTTCAGTGATATTTCCCCAGAAATCGTCCTTAAATGCTAATTTATTATGGTGAGTGATTATACAATTACGATATTGCCTGGGGCCTTAGAGTTTGAAACTTTTAGAGAATCGTATTATGATTTTGATATGTATCTATTGTTCATGAAGGTCGACATGGCAATGGGGGTGAGATGAGCCGTGGGGGGAGGGGGGAAACCCGCACACCGCCCGCGCCATCTTAGTCTTAGTGCTGTACGAGTCCTCGTCGACTGTGTTCATCGATTTCGATATCGCTCAAGTTGTTGTTTGTATAATAGTTGGGTATTAATTAACAAATAACCTTGGTCGCCTCTTCATCACAGTGTTAAATTGAAAACCAATAATCCATTTTTGAGCATGAGAGCTAGAAGCCAGAAAAGTATTAGAAGATTATGACATTTAAAGGAAAAATAATTGCCACAAATATTTGTGTGAAAGTATTACGTGAAATAAAATACTCTCATTTTTGCTTATAAAAAAAATGTCGATATCGATTACCTAGCATGTGACGTCACATCACAACTAAATTGCCATGTCGACCTATCGTTCCCGTCACTTGCAAGAACTATAACAGCAAGAGATTAAACAGGCTTCTGTTATTTGACAATTGTTTGCAATATGATTCTATAAAAGTGGCCATTTTAATTAAGCCCGCTGGTCTGCCAATGTCTATTTTCACACATTTAAACTTTTTTTCTATGCTATTTAGAATATTAACTCGTTTGTTTATCATAACTAAACATTCAGAGTGCAGTGTAGTCCTGTTTTATACCAGAAATGTCAAAATTAATAACATAAATTAAGTTTATATGATTTCTCGAGTATGGTATGTGACAAACATCGATTATTTTTGTAATTGAGTCACAGAACTCTGTATATATATATATATATATATATATATATATATATATATATATATATATATATATAATAATTTCGTCCAGTTGTATACAATAAGGCCATCAAGTTGATTCTGTTTCACGATTACTATAATACCATTCATTGTACAAAGTTTTCATAGAGAATATTCCCAATAGCCTTTGGGAATTTTTTAATTCAATGTACCTACATGATAGAGTTGAAAAAAAACACATGGATGGAGTTGAAAAAATTACAAGAGTTCCGTCTTTGTTACTTGGCTGTGGAATCTTAAGTGTCCGGATTTAGATTTTCAATTCAAAGCTTAAATTCTCGATTAATTTTACATTGAAACGGCATTTTGTTTTGTATTAAAAATTGACTCTATGGCCTTATTCTAGAATAACAATAAGTCACGAGTCGAGTTTTTGAATATGGTCAAAACCAAAATTACATTTTAATAACACATAATCGTTCTGGAATATGAGCCGTAATCATGGACATAAAGAATGGACTGAGCGTTTTCTATCCAGTTGTGAAGTTAATACGGACAAGAATGTACGAGAGAGATAAGACGATTGCGGGACCTGGATAGGTCACTGGTTGGTCACCGTTAGTTTTCGAATTAGGGCACCGTGATTTCGTCATTATAGACCATATAAGGAGAATTAAATACTATCCGGCCAACAAAAGTAGACGAATGCCACATGTGCAGTCGACCGTGTCGAGTACCGATCGCAAAAAAAACTAAAAATACCAACATGATTGTGGTCATTGATTTAATTTTTCATCTAATTATATTTTTCACTACTGATACTCATTTATGAGTCGATAACTGGTTTTTGTAATATCTTTTTATAATTTCTTTTTTAAATGAATAAAGAAATAAAAAAAATTAAAGGATAGTAAAAATAGGATAAATGAGTAAAAAAATAAATGTATATGTAATAACAACAAGATAACAAACAAAAAAAAGACGGTGTGCGTCTCGGGACGCCTGACAGAAGTGATAACTTAAACTAATCTAACGTGAGACAAAGGGAAGTCAGACATACTGGCGCCGTAACGAAGCGGTTTACCCTCCCATAAGAAGTTATCACTACAAAACAATGGGAAAAACTTAATAATTAACAAAAAGATTATAAACAAAACTAAGTAAAGAATTTGCGAGCGTAAGACGTACGAACTTATCGAAGATGCGAACGGTGCTAGGCCGCATTCCACGCGTTCGTCTAATTTTGTCGGTGGTGTAGTAGAGAGGCAAATAGCGTTCACTCTATAAAGACTGAGATTAGAGTTCAACATGTTTACTACATTTCTGCAACTATTAATGTTCTGAAACTTTTCCATACAATCATGCAGCACGAAAAGCGCTTCGATTTCAAATATTGTTTCAGTCATGACTAAGGATGGCCACACGAATAAACTATACGCAGAGCAAGAAACGAAATATGATGATGATATGATGGCCTCACATCTCTTCAAATTAATCACAATGCATATAAGTCAATTTTATTTTACCAACTATTTTGCTTTGCTGTGCCATCTCTATATAATACTCGTTTATGCTATAGGCCTTCAGAAAAGAGACAAAACATGTCGCAAAATCGCTTTATCTCTTTCTACAGAATGGTAAATTCTGGTATTGCTCAATCCAGTGTCAATGTATGTGCACTTTTTTTTTCTTTAAGACATCTTGATCCCGAATTTCCGTAGTGACTCTTTTGAATCTATTAGTTATGGAATATGACCAGTCCAATTATTAACTAGTCTTTTAGAATGCTGTTGTTTATTATTCAAATTAATTTCATTGTTGAAATATTACAAGATGTTGTGATGCTTGAAACGATTTGATACTTTCGTACTTAGTGATTCTTCGTTCTTTTTCAATACTTTTGAAATGTTCAATGTTTATGAAAGACATTTTATTAAAGTTAATACTAATTGTTAATTATAAAAGTTTATTTTACTTAACATATCGGTCATCCTATCATTAGTACGACGGCCTAATTTTTGAACGTGAAATTCAAATTTATTGAAATTATTTCACGTTAGTTAGTGTTGGTTTGTGTAAATATTAGTTGGGTGGTTTTGATATTATAACAAAGCTTGTTGCAATGATGCGTAGCTTAATTAATAAGCATGTAGGAAATTGCCGCTGCCTTTTCTCATGTCATCCATATTATCGCCCGCGTCAAACTTCAGGACCGTTATGACTTGGAATCCACGTTTGCGCAATATCATAAAATTAGTTAGCGGCCATTTTTGGCGCGTGCTTTGTATAACGCTTTGTATTATTATGTTTTAAATTTTTTGAATGTCGCTAGGTTTTGACAATACGATTTTATCGCTAGCAATAATATTGTAATGAGCAATTTTTCACGACACTGTTAAAATTTTTTGACTATGTAAGTCGATAGGTCCGCGTAAAGAGCTGTGGCTGACTGATGCAAGAAGTAAGAACATCTTATTTTTGTAAATCATTTTCGATTATTTTTTGGTTACATTATTTATTGGGTGATACAGATAGGAGTGTGTACAAAGTTCACTACGCATAAAGTGGATGTTATTGACCCCTGAATGGACATTATTTATATGGTAGTAAGGTAAAGTACACTGGTAATCGTGTTTCCCCAGTTATGGACAAAAACATCCGATACGTAAATGACCATTCATTTTCGACAGTTAAGTGTGTTTTGTCTGTGGCTCGATGTTGCCAGGTTGTAAAAAATAATCCCTGTTATTAAGAGTATATTATCAGTGATCTGCATTTGGACTGTATACTATATGCCTAATTGTAGTTTGATTGCAGTTTTGGTGTACTTGTTCTGACTCTGCAGAAACTGTCGTCCGAGTTCCGACTGCGTAGTCCACCTCCAGTCAAAGTGTAATCACATCAACTCCGTTTACAATTTCAAATTCAAATTATATTCAGATTTTTTTATTTATTTCCAACGAAACTTGCTACCTGTGTCTTTACCTTACCCCGATTAAGCATTTAAACAGTATGTATAAATACCACAAGTAAAGATCTTGTGAGATACAGGCATTGCCTGGCTTTCGGTTCATCCGATACAATGTGATAATGAATTACTGAACTCAATATTTTTATTATTATATGATAATTATATCGCAATACTTATTGGATATTAAATGTATAATAATGTGTAAGTGGATATTTGGGTAAATGCGACTTGCAGGAATTGACCTCGTTTTACACTAATTAGTCATGCAAACGCACTGTTTAGTAGTTGTTCATACATTTTATTGTGATGAGAGACATAAAGCTCATTGTTTTCAGGGACCCTTATATTTTAGAGTAAGTTCAGTGGATTTCGCCTAAGCATTTGCAAACTAACGAATAAACAGTGCCATAAGTGTTTATTTCTTTTTAGTAAATCATTTCCGATAGTTGCTCAAACGACAAATATATACATGGTTTCATTTAAATGAATTATCTGCATGTTACTTAATAAATTATGTGTAAGACTCTTAGGCTGGTGTGCACCGACATTTAACCTATGGTAAAAAAAAATGGCTAAAGTTATATGCCTAAATAGTGATTAAATATCGATACACACCAGCATCGTACGGGCTTCCTTGAACCACGAGATCAATTTCTATTAGACTTATTATTAGAAAAACTGAGCTTAAATGTACTGATTTGTAGATCTTATTTATAATCAAGTTGTTTATACAGTTTTCTGTACACTTTAATACTGAATCGAGATTGGCAGTCTCTAAAAAAAATTATAGCAATAAACTGTCGTCGCTTTAGTTGCTCCAAGATTATGCTACTTTGGTAAAGGTGCCAAATTATTTCTTCGATTATTTAGTGACTGAGTGTCGATGTTCTCGTAGTTAAAATGCGTTATTGAAGTTATATTACCGTATTAATCGTCTTTGAAAGTAATTTGTGATTCTACTCTGGCAACACCGAATTTGCATACTATGTACAATAAATCTTATTTAGTTGTGATTTTAAAGTACAAATTAAGTGGGGAGGGTTCACAATTCGTATTTGACAGATTTAAATGCTCTATTGTGTGCAGGTCGATAAGTTTTTTGCGGTTGGCACTCCTTCATTGATACATAGACGCGCAATAGGGATGTGCCGTGACGACCGTTAAGGTACCATAGACTTACAGTTTATTTGCAGGTTAATCCATGATATCGAATACAACTTATAAATATGACGTTCCAACATAATATTCGATTAACTTATTAATGAATGAAACTCATTGTATATTCATATCGCCTCTGTGAAATTAAATAACGAATGACTTGTAGCTTAGCGCTGCCGAAAATTCGAGAAATTACATTATAAGATTTAGTTTTGTATCAGATTTGGCTAAGCGCCTATCTGACGAGCCATAAATTAAAAAAAAAATGGTATCAGCAAATAATTGGTTGTCAGAAACATTCGATAAAAATCCGCGATCAGTGACTTTGGGAGATTTTATAAGTATTTGGAATCTTATAACATTTATCTTAGTTCTTTTTCTTTCTACTGGTTAAAATTTGAGAAAATCTACAAGCAAATGTCTCCTTTTTGCAAAAATAATTTTGAGATAAATATCACTTTTTAGAAGAAAGTAAAATTGAAATTATCGATATTTAACGTGATTTTCTTATAAAGGCGAAACAATGCCAAATAATCAGCCATGCAAAAAAAATATGTAAACCAGCTTTTAATTTGCGTTGTTGTCGTTTATATTATATAGTTTTTTCTACATTATGCATTCCAATGACTAGCGAGTCATCTGTTCAATATCAGAACATCAGCAATACTGCTGTTTAAAGGGTTTATCATTATTTCAGCTAAGACATAATATCTGAGTGAGGCTAAACCAACAAGTCTTTTATTAAATATGGTAAACTGTAGGTCTATGGGTACCTGAACTCACTTTACACCTGGTCGGAACACGATTTACAACAAGTTCGTTTTCTATTAATTCGTTCTTAAGAAACTACTACCTGAACGGAGTTCACTATCTCGCTCACGTGCAACTTTTGAACGCTTTGAAGATGTAAAAAGGCAGAACTTACGACAAAACCGTACTACACAAATCTTGTGTAAATACAGTATTACACAACCTATAATTCCGATCGGCAGTTTTCGGTTACGCAGAAAAGTGCGGACCGGTTCCCGGCATGTATATAATCTATGTATATTGAACTTTATTCGTGAGCTGAAATGGTAATGTTGCTATGCATACTTAGCTCCGTTACGCTTACACGATTCGTACACAGTCCCGCTCTACTGCGCAGGTACATCGAAAGAAAATAATAGTTGTGCAAAACTGTAATGCGTGAGCGAGAGTGCGAACTCGATTTACGGCCGGTTCCTGTATCTTGCTTTTCATTCACGTGCCTTACAATCGGTTGAATTTTGACATTACATGTAGCAGTATGGAGCTTATGTGAAATTTTAAATAAATAATAAATAATCGGCAGACAAACACATATTGTATATCCCCAAACTAACCAAGTTAGGCTTGTGTTATGGGTAATATACAACGTACTACTCTGGGGCCGATCCCAGACACCCAGACCATGGTAAATAACGGAAAAATACGTTCACGAAATTTACTATACCAACAATCGAACCCGGAGCCTCTGCGTTGCAGTGAGGTAGGCCGGCAAAGGCTTAGCCCGCTCAACCACAGAGGCCGTCATTTTAACCGATAGTAAGGCAAACGAACCGTCGTTAAGATAGAGAAACCGGCTATTAGGTGGCCATTTTATTATACTGCCCAGTTACCGAGTGAATCCGATCCGGCCCGATGTAACGCGAGTCGTTTGACAGGCGGCGTCCTAGGGACGGCGCCGACGCGTGTCGCAGGCGAAGGCTGGCTAGCTGTGATATATAGACGTGTCTATGCCTAACAGCCGTGGTGCTAAAGGGAAGCAGGCCTTCGATGCATTGTTGTTACTAGTGGTTCTTGTTAAAGATAAAATAATTAATATAACAAGTGCTCTGTTTATTATTGCTCTACACTGTTTACATTCCTCCAACGAAAGCTATGTTGAGTTTTGTTTAACTTAATAAATTTTTTTTATATATTGACTCAAGTTAAAATCTATCGCTTGTCCAGTTATCGCGTCGTGTATTTTTTTTAATGAAATATTTTAGGTTTAAGTTGGAAAAATCTCTTCTCTATTATGTACTGACACGAATTTCAATGTTTACGTACTTAAGAGTTTTTTTTTTATAAATTGCGATTCATCATAGTATTACGCTTATTTTTGAGATGCATTTTTTAAAAATATTATTCAATTAGGGCAGCTATTCCATAATTTGACCTGATTTTTTTACACGCTTTACTCGTTTGGAAATGGTGTTTATTGCCAAAGAAAATTATTCAAAATTAACATTGCAATTTCGTTATTCATGAGTTCAATTTATTTTTCATACTCTTGTCATTGTTATAAATACAGTATATAATAATATTTGTTATTTACTATGCATAATTATTCTTAACCTGATTTTTATATCATGACACTAGGAAGTGTACTTCGTGTCCGGCGTGTAAATACACGCGGGATTCATAAAAGAATCGCTTCAATTGTCTATCTCTGTAATATTAATGGACATTATGTAAATTATTCATTATTGAATTACATTTTTTTATTATTATAATATAATTAACCATTCTATTTATCATGCTAAAATTATAAGTTCCTAACTAGCTAGCATTTCATTTGTAAAGAAATTTTCTCAAGTAGCTTTCTCGCTGAATTAGTTTATTTGATATAACAATTCATCATTTTAGTCATTTAGTGGGTATATTTTATACGGTTGATTATATTAATATTATGCAATCTAAAGTTGGAAGTTGGGCGTCTCGCCTTGTCATGCAATAAATACACTAATACCACGTGCCTTAGCTACGGCCCACACCCATATCACATAGGCATACTATGTTACATGTATCAATAGTTATTAATAATGTACATATGTTTTGAAATAAACCAATATTTTATGGATTTTTTAAGGAATTTGTATATTGTAAAGATTATTAATTTTATCATAAAATTAATGCCTAGCTAATAAGTGCTACATTTGTGAAAAAATAAATAACATTTTAAAAATTATGATGTTTTATTTTCTTAAAAAATAAATTACATACATGCGTTTTTACAATACACGCTGAAACAATATTCATAAAATTAACATGACTTATTTATAAAATATTTTTATATATTTTTTAAAACTTCATAATGTACAACGAACAAGAAAATCTAATCGATTATATTCTTTAAAGTAAATCAAATATTAACAATTATTGTAATAAGATTCCTCGTAATGTATAATACTGAGCAAATAACTAGAGTATTGTTATAACATGCTTATTATTGAGCATGTTTGTAATATTATTGCAACATCGGTTATAATCGACATTTCTAAAAGAGGTAAGGGAGGGGCACGAAAGCGGTGACCAATAGGCGCAAAGAGCGACATGACTTATTAGTTGATTATGCTGATATTAGAATCAACCAAATTGAATCAATTTGGCTAAAAAGCACGGACACTACTTGATTCATCCAAATTAAAAGATAAATGAGGTATGATCTGCTTTAGCTAAGCAGTCTGTACACTCCTTACGGCCCCATGCCGTGTAGAATAATGCTCAAGTTATTTGCTTACTACTATAACGCTTTAACTAACAATGGAATCGATTTCGTTATTCTTAGTTAAACATTTTTTCTTTTGAAGCTTTAATAGACGATTCGATAGGCAAAGTCGAAACTACTATTTTCCCAATCAGAAAAGTGGTGCGTAAGACTTGAATATATCGAGTGAAGACGAAATATTGACTGTCGGTCGAATCGATTTCAAAGAACTTTATCCAAGATTTTGAAAGAGGCTTCTCAAAATAAGCCTACAGCTTTTTTCAGTTCTTTCTGCTTCCAACCAGGTAAAGTTCTGAATTCGTCGTAGGCCATGTTAAATGTTGAAACGAAGTCATCGTGGGTTAGGTACAGCTGAAATAAATAATCGAATTAAGAATTATGTGGCTGGCTTCATTTCATTGCCTTGATCGCAATGAAATGGCAAATTCCCGGACTTCAAATCTGCGGTACTTTATATTCCGGGAATCTCACCGGTAATTTATTGGGAGGGTTTTAAAGTTTCGCCGAACGATAGCAAATTCTCTATGATAAAATCTGGGATACTTATTCTGTCCCAGGAATCCTGCGGGATTTTTCTTGGGAGTGTTTTAAAATTGTTAGGACACATAATAAATTTGCTGATTCTGTCCAATGGGGACGAAGTCGCGGGCGAATCCTAGTAGCATAATAAATGAAAACTTCGTGTACGTACTTCTTTGACAAGTGGATCGACGTCAGTTGGCTGGTGTTCTTTGGGTCCGCGCAGTACCGAGAGCGGGTACTTCTCATATTGGTCGAACTGGTTGGCGCTGTTGCCGCTCTGCAACGCGCTGTTGCCACCCTGCACTATGCTTTTGCCTTCTAACGCGCTCACTATTGCGCCAAATGTTTTGTGGCCCTAAAATAATAGATTTCAAAAATAATTAAATTTTTAAATATAAATTGAACATACGAAATTTTTAGAAAAAAAGACTATTTAGAAGAAAGGGCGACATAATTATATTCCACATACAGAGCATATTTTGAGAGTTTTATATTCACAATCACATTAGGTTTAGTTAAGGTCATCCTTTGTCTTTATTATAAAAAAAATCTATTTAGTGTCTTAAGCATTAGAACACACACAAAAAATGACGACAAGTACGTGTCTGTAGTTTTGACCAAACCCATATATTCTTATGTATTTTGATACGTTGAATTCGAATCTGGGGTCAGTTTTGTTCATACACTCTCGAAATTTTGAAGGTGTATAGACCAAACCAATATTCCAATAATAAGTAATGAGTAATCTAAATATAAAATATCCAGTTTGTAATAGAACTACGTTTTAACGGGTTTTAAGCGCGGTAATTTATTTGATTTTGGTTATTCCGACGTTTGAGCCGCTCTTCGTCGTCCGTGACCACGGCCACTGAAAAGCGGCCGAAACGTCGGACTAACCAAAATCAAATAAATTACCGCACTTGGAACCGTCAAAACGTAGTTTTGTTATGTATACAAGTCGCGAAAACTTAAGAAAATATTATATCCAGTTTGTTGTAATATTCAAGTAGATCATACCTTCCACATTGTCTGCTTCCAGTGAGGGAAGAATCCAGTGAAGTGGGGGGGCTCGCGACCCTGACTCAGAGATATAATCGGAGTTTCCGGGTCTCGTGCGGCCGGGTCTGAAACGCGACAGATTATGCGTTTGATGTAGTTAATCCTGATCATAATATTTAGTCTGCTAAAGCAAGACTAAGCGCATCTTCAAGTAAGGAAATCGAAAAATATGCCTTTGCTTTTGATAAAAACTAAAGAAAACTAGCACCGGCTAAGTCGCGAGTAATTAGATAACGGATATATCCTTAACCAAACCAGTCTTTTTTTTGTGACCTTGGCATTTTTTAAAATGCATTTATGGCTTGGAAACTAGGCCTTTAAGCCAAGACCTTGGCAAATATTGCCAGCGCAGGAATAACTTTTAGTGCTAGGGGTTAATGTTGCAATAAATTTTAAAATTATTAATATCTAAAAGAGCGGTAGCTAAATTATTGTCGTCTTAATATCAAAATATTACGATAAAGATAATTTAATTTTTTTGTATAATCCTTAATTATTATTGTTGATACAAAAATTTAAACTATCTTAATTATAATTAATCCCCTATTTGACTCATAATTGGCTATTCTCATATAAAATCTAGGAGACAGAATCAGATGTTTTGCAAGATATAAATGATCACAATTGTTTTAACTGCCAACTACCCTCTCTCTCTTTTTCACCTCCTCGCAATTATTTGTGGTTGGCACAATATATCTTTTCCTTCTATACTCCTCTATTCTGACATACGTCCTCTGTCACACCACAAACCATCATATCATCCTTCACATAATCCATCCATTTTTTTTGGTCTACCTTTATAGTCGTACCCATCAATCTTGCAGTACATTCTTTTTGTCACGTGATTTTCATCTCTCTTCATTTCATGCCCATACCACCTTAATTTTAACTGTCAACTGCCCTATTAGTATTGTTACAGATCTGTAGAAGCACATTTTATTACTTGTCGGCATTGAAACTAATTGTAAACCTTTTATAATCGTCTTCTTTTGTTCACTTATTTATTGGCATACGTTTCTAATTATTGTGGAGAATAGCCTCAGTACTCACTCATTAGCATTAGCCAGGTGTTGCGTTTTTTTTTGCATTTGTGAAGTATAAAACGACGGCCTGATAGAGAGAGGGGGGCAGTTGAGCGACGATTACGATACGGGCGCGACGTGTGTACATTCGGGAATCTAATAGTGACGGACCTTGCGCGTTTTATTGAATTACAACCTTCTGCATTGTTTATATTTGCACCTGTGTTATACGTGTTTGTACAGTTCTAATAAACTCTATAATAATTCTAGCGGCATTTTAATTCGAGTCCCGCTACTCGTAACAGTATTAAAGCAAGTGGAGTGAATCGGTCACCATGCGCCAGGTAGGCGAGCGCGATGCTCCTGGCGTCGTCCTTGGCCACCAGGCAGCAGTGCGTGCCGAGCCAGATGAACACGCAGCTGTGCGCGTCCACTATGGCCACCATTTCTGGGCACAGGTCGTACTGGCTGAACGACACCACCTCCTCGACTGAAACGAAATACATGTATTCATCATCCGCGCGTTAAATCCCAGTTGCGTTCGGAGCGTTCACTCCGACGCCCAGGATCCGCTTTCCTACTTTTCCTACTCCACTTCACGTGGTCTTCAACATCCCCCGTTTTGAGACCATTGGCACGCATGTCACCCTTCACATCTATTATCTATCCATAATATTACAAATCTGGTAATAATAATAACAGCCCATAAATATCTCACTGCTAGGCTCGGGGCCCCCATTATTATCCCCGCAAATTGCTAATGCGCCGGAACCTTGTCAAATTAACATTCACGTGACGTCATCCGCAACTCGATATGTACGCGTACTCGCCGGCCAGTGATGCTAACAGTACTGAGTGTTCGGCTACGGTTACGTCACCAAAATGGGGGCCAGGCGCAATAGCATTTTGCGGGGATAATATATATTTCAAATTCAAAAGTTTTTATTCAAAATAAGTTCCACTGGAGAACACTTTTTGAAGGTCATACATATAGGTTAAAATTTAATTATAGGATGAATGAATATTTGCTAAAATGTATGTACACAAGATGTCACAACATGCGTTGTTTCAATACATTTTGCCTTATTACTTTCCCGTAAAAACTACTGGGCCAACTTTTTCAGATTTAAAATCTACGCCATTTTTCATCCTGAGAATCCCGCGGGAATTATTTCGGTAATTATTTAAAATGGCCGGATTAAAAAAATTTAATTCCAATGTCATTTTTTACTGATCGATAGCAAATTTTATATAATAAAACGTGTGATTTTTTTACCCGAACAACCCGCGGGAGTTTTCCCGGAAGCGGTTTATAGTTGTCCGGGTATATAAAACTATCTTATTCCGAGAATGCCGCGGGAATTTCAAGTCAAGCGTGGACTTACAAGTGTACTGTCCAGGTATTCCGAAGGACACGTAGAAGAGACGAGGTGGTAGAGGACGCTCCACTTCTTTTAGCGGCGAAGGTGACAGAAGGTGTCGCCTATCGCCTAAAGCTGTCCAGAATTCTGCTTTCTCCTTACCTGTTTTCGGTAAATGTATAAATATTATCAAATTAAATTTCGGTCTCAAATCTTAATAAGTAAATTCATTCACAAAAAATGCCAATTTTTTATCAACTACAAAAGTTCTCAATTCTGCTGTTTTTTTGGATGTTTGTAATACGATTTCTCTGTCAATGGTAAACCGATTTTCATTGTTTATATATGAAAGAGTACACTCTTGAGGTGGTACAATTATCATCAAGCCTCTCTTATTCAAGATCCCGGTCAGCTCAATGATCGCTGACCGTTACAGTACCTTTTTTTTACCAGGGGAAATCCGATTGAGGACTAAGCCGCGGCAAGGGCAGAATCATCTTGGGGGGATAATTCGCGACCTAGTGTGGGATTCGCCAGATCGGGGGTGGCACTAGCATTCCCAGTCAGAACTGGTGCCATGCTATTGCCACTCCCCAGTTAGGGATACGCACTAAAACCCCTGGGTGTTCCCAGGGCCGGATTTAAATTTGTGCCGCCCTGGGGCACTGAAAATGCCGCCCTATGACTTAAATTTTATTTTAATAGTTTTGATATCTTATTTTTTAAGAATTAGAATAACTAATTGATTGCAGGAAATTTATTATGTATTATATGTAAATAATGTAATAAATAAATATATATTATTAATATATATTATATTTATACATACATACATACATACATACATAACTTCACGCCAGGTCCCTTGCGGGGTAGGCACGAACAACAGAGCGCCATACAGGCTTATTCTTACACACCTCACTTGCTTCTTTGACATTCATAGCTCTTGTCATGCACGCTCGTCTGTTCTTAAGGCTCCTGACATCACCTTCTGCTAATACACGATCAATTTGATCATGGAAGGTGTGTCGTGGCCTTCCGCGACTTCTGCATCCATCCACTTTTGCATTGTATATCTGTTTAGTCATTCTTTCATCATACATTCTTTCCACATGCCCGAACCACCGGAGCATTCCTTTCCTTACCTTCACCCCGACACTCTCTTTCAGACCAACTCTCTTTCTTACTTCGGTATTACGAACGCGGTCCGCGAGCGTCACTCCGCAGATTTTTCGCAGTGCTCGCATCTCGACCGCGTTTACTCTACTTTCATGCTCTCTGTTCCATACCCAACTCTCGCTTCCATACGTGAGCGTAGGTACCAGCACCGCGTTGTGTATGGCAAGCTGGGCTTTCTGGCTGAGGTTCTTAGCGCCTAGAAGTTTACCTAACGCTCCATTCACACTATTTCCCAAATTTACTCTTCTTTCTATGTCAGCGGTGTACCTTCCATCCCTGCTAAAAGCACATCCAAGATATACAAACTCATTCACTTGTTCCAGCATAACATCATCGACCATTATCCTTGCATTCGTTCTGGTTTCTTCTCTTTCAAACACCATAACCTTTGTTTGGTTTTTTTACAACCATTTATAATAATATATTATATATTATTGGCTAATTCTCCAATTTTAGAAAAATTCATTAATCAATTAAAGTTTCTGTTATCAAAAAGACATACATAATTTGAAAATATTTTGAATTCTTCAAAAAAACTACATAAATTTATCAATTCCAGAAAATGAAAATATCAACTTTAATTTTTTCAAACCTTTATAGAAATAAATAAATTAAACTATTTGAATATTTTTACTTAAATTTCCTATATTATAATATACAAAATTTTAATTTGATACATAATACTTAAATTATATTTCTTGATAAAATGTTTATTTAAAAGAATTAGTTAATTATATATTGTATAGATTTTTTTTCTCACTTTCCAAATTTTGCCGCCCTAGAAAATTTGCCGCCCTGGGCACTAGCCCCGACTGCCCCTAGTGTAAATCCACCACTGGGTGTTCCGTCCTTCTTATGCCCGGGCTACGGGTATTTTATCCGTGCAGGAACGGAGAAAGAATACAATTTCCTGTGGCCGGGCGGCTTGTCGTAAGAGGCGACAAAACAACCCACAGCCAGGTGGTAGGGCATTTGCCCGACTGGATGGCTACCACCCCTGGTCTAATGTATGTCGCCATAACAACCTCGATGTGTGTTCCGGCATTAGTGACCAGGTTCCAGTCCAGTCTCTCTTAAGAGAGCAGCAGCAAATTTGTACCACGTTTGGTGTTGCAAATGTCCATAGGCGATGGTAACCGCTTTCCATCAAGTGGGACGTCTGCTGAATTCTTTGCAATAAAAAAAATGTGTGCGTGTACTAGTGTACACACATAAGAAGTGAAATTTCTTTATGACCTTATTTTTCGAAAAATGATGAACTATAATATACAACTTTATAGATTTTGCTGATCACTTTAATATATATAAAGTGATTTATAAATCATCAAACTCGTATATTAAAAACGCAATAAAGTAAAGAAATATTACAATGCTCGTGTCATAATCCATCTTGTTGATAGGATTGTGACGTGACGCGTAACCGAAAAATGTGAAGGTAAATTTTTTTCCAACGCCGATGAAGAAGTTTCACCTCTACCTCTCCGCAGCCCTGACAGGCCTCGCGAGGCCACTTCCACTGCCGCTACAGTACCTTGCATAACAAGTATAGGTTCCGTGTAGGCCATGTTCTTGGCGACCTCGCGTTCGTCGCCGGTGGCGGTGGCCGCGCACCACACCCACGTCTTGCCGCCCGCCCTGAGCAGGTAGCACGCGCCGCGGCCGTCGCCGGCGTCCTCGTCCTGCGCCTCCACGCCGCGCGCCTCGCGGGCGTACTGCCCCGACACGCGGATCAGCGCTCGCGATGACGGCAACACGCGACCTCCACTCGCTGGAAAATTGTTTTAAGGTAAATGAAGTTATTGTACAGTCGCGGTATGAAAAGGCTCGCCAGTTTTCAAATTGAGTCGTTCAACTTCTTACTTACAAACTAAGTCACAGAACCTATTCCACGAATAATGTTTCACTATTCGTTATTTGAAGTTTAAAATTACTTAGATCTAAATTGTTTGATTTTCTATCTTGTCTAAAAAGATTGTTTAAAGATGTTTTATTGATTTTCATATTTATGATAAGCATAGTGATTATATCTACTTTGTTTCTAATGCTTAAAACTATTGTTGATCTGAGTGTCTGCCATTGTCAGTATTGCAATTTTGGTTTTTCACGTTTCTATATTTAACGTAACAAAATGTAACATTTATTAAATTGTTGGCTGGAGATACCGTTTTCTTGTATTCGTGCAAGCAAAAGTCGATTTTATGGTGACGAATCTTTTCATACCGCCACTGTACTTTGTTTTATTATTATTAATGATTCTGTACGAGATAATATTGCTTGTGTATATTTATTACATTGTATAAAACAAAGTCGCTTTCCATGTCTGTCTGTTTGCATATCCGCTAACTCCTAAACTACGCAGCAGATTTTTCACCATCAGCGAAATCATTTTCGACAAGGTTTACGCATATAAAAACCTAATTAAGTTTTTATATAAGTATAATAGAACTGCTTCCTAGAGTTTGATCCGCGAAGATAAAATAAGCGCGCTGATAACTCTAGTACTAGATGATTATGTGTAAGTGCACAAAATCTTTAATATGTTTTAAAAAAAACTATGATATTCTATGATAATATCTATAATCAAAGTCCAGTATCGCTTAGTTGAAAATAGCTCCAGAGTCTGCTAAAATTCAGATCGATAAATTACAGAAGCCGGTCTACTTCTTCCTTCTAATGAAGGAAACTACACTCACCGTCATAGTCTGTGGCACTTCCAACAAAAGTTATCATACGGCCTTTGAAGATTTGTAAGAAATGCGCCGGCTCCTTTCCTTGATAGATCCATGCCTATAAGGAAATAATAATAAAAAACAATATTCTTTTTATACAATTTAAACCAAATTTAGTGAATAAAATACTGTTTGCTGCTGAAATGTCTGTCTGACTAATCTAAGAATAAGAAAGAGTTTTGAATATGTCTCTGTCCTTTCCTCATGGCATCGACAATCAAATAATTCTCATTAAAATTGGTTCATAACACCAATTTGATTGTTGATGTTCCATAACAGAGAGGATCATAAGATACATCAATGCAAATTGAAAAGTTTGTGCAAGATACGGATTCAAAGTTACACGCGGGTCCACGTGTGAAGCTGTAGCATTTTTAAAAATCTTTATTGTTTTAAACATGATTGTGTCAATTTATGATAATAGGGTAAGTGACAGTTAAATTTAACTGAGATTGTTTTTGTACGGGCATAGCAAATAAAGTCCATTAAATTAAACTACATACACACATTAATTGAAAGCTTCAAAATTTAAAAGGAATTACCTGTACTGGAAGACGTCCTAGCTTTGTGTAGAGGTCTTTGGCTTCTTTTGCGCCCAAATTCCTCAAATCATTTGGCGAAGAGCCACCCTGCAAATATAATGTACGAGATCAGTTATTAACATAACGGACTCCATTCATTATCCTGTATGACAGTTTGCCTAGAAATCCGCCGCGTAATGCAGGACTGTGAATATTGGTGCAGCCTACATAGAAACTACATAGAAAACAGTCAGACGGTCCACTTGATGTACAGTGATTATAGTTACCTATAGACGTTATCAACACTGGTGTCAATTCCAATACCTTGCCAGCCTTTAGGAAAGGGGCGATGAGATAGGAATAATGGGATGGAGGGGATTTGGGATAGGGGGAGAAATTGGGCCACCAGAACTTTCATTCACCGTAGGAATCATGATTAACTAATTTAACAATATGACACCAATATTCTGTGAGATCTTAATACTATCGGGGTGAAATCTTATTTACGGTTGACCGGGCTCGCGGTGGGTGTGTGGGACTCGTCGGCCCACTGGGCCGGAATGTCGACTAAACTATCTCAGTGTTCCTCCTGCACTTCTGACCTTCACTGTTCAGGCTGTGGATTCACTTATACATGCTCTTTCAGCCTGGTCCTAACGGATATGTCCCTTCATCTTCCAGCCGGACTTATCAGAGAACTGTCTTTCTGACAAGTCCCGTACCCTTTTGATGTCTTCAAGGGAGAGAGACACGAGGAACAACTACGCGTTGTGATATCATGGTGTTGTTTTTGAGACAACAAATTAATAAACTAAATTGGAAATATTATATTATGTGAAATGCATTTCACGATAAAGTTTAACTATATATTATATAGTAAAACTTTATGAAGGAAACGTAACTTATATTGTATTCTACTTATAATCCCTTAAGACTATAATTAGAATACTGAGCCTAGGTCATCGAAGTCCATGGGTTGTGGGTCCATGTTCCTAGAAGGCTGGTTTCGTTAACTTGCTGGATGGCCATACTGACCTTGTCCGAGGTAGGAACCCTCTGTTCTCCCCAAGAGTTAATATGTCGTATTGAAATAGATTAATTAAATAAAAAAAATATTATTAAATAAAATCAATTGTCATATTTACGCCTATCTAAGGAATACTTACCATCCAGTAATACAGCACGGTTTGATCTCCAATCGGCGCGTGGTAGGTGTATAGGGCGATGTAGCAGTCCCTGTCGTAGAAGACGCCGGCCTGCGGGCGCTCCACCTCGGCCAGGTCCTGCAGCCGGTCGTCCTCGGCGTCGGTGCCGCGGCGGCGCACGCGCCACATCCGCAACGCGCCGGACCCGTCGTCTGGGAGTTGGGCCTGCCAACAAGTAACACATGTTCCCATTTCACCTATATCGGAGTATGTAATACCTGTCCACATCCTCGATACATATAAAATATTTTTACAGTGGTAAACCTTCATAACATATGGGTCTTTGAAGATTTGATGAACAGTGGGATATGTACTACTTCGAATGTCAATATTACGCTTAAACCGGTAATTATATTAAATCAAATAAACCATGGATCTTATATAGTTTATTTAATGTCCTTTTAGTTTCATAATTGGATTTTAAAATCATTAAAACTGTCAGTCGTAGGGTTTGTCAAGGTTGCAGGTCATAAATAATTACTAAAACTGTCAGACGTAGGGTTGCACGTCAGAAATGAATACTTTGAATCTAAGCGTAACGGACACGCGAGTTCAGTACTTTTTCCCCATCCAAAATTGTCCAACGTGCCTAAAGAATTTCATTTCAAAAATAATTATATTATATCGTTTTTTTACTACGGCCACGGCCACGGAGTTAATAAATTACCGCGCTTAAAACCGTTAAAACGTATTTTTATTAAGTTAGCCGTAGTTAAATAATTAAAATATATAATATATATAATTATATATATAATAAATAATTATGTAATAATAATTATGTTAAAATGTGAAATAGTATTCACCTCAGCAGCTAACCAAGCGTTGGATGCAAGGCTGACAGCATCCAGCTTAGTGGTGGCTGACCTCGCAGCGCGCACCCTTACGTCCCGCCTGGCGTCGCACCAACGCCAGTTTCGGAATAAAGCCGCGAACTCCAACGGCTCGTGACCCGCCGCTGTTACGGATACCGCACCGATGTGTCGCTTTGCCCGCGCGAGGCCACGCGCGGCTGCTAGTGCTCCACGCTTGCCCGCGTTGCTGGCCGATGGCCCAACCCAAGCCCACACACCTCGACTGCCACTATCGACTATGTAAACCCCCTGAGGAAAAGTAAATGTGACAACACTTACATATTATATATGTACGTCGTTAAGGCTCTCAGCCAATCGTCATCTGCTACCGGATGTAGACTTCTCCATGACATAAGGCACAATAATGAGTAAAGCGGAGGCATGCGCAGGTCATCTCAGTTTACGGGTCCGACATTTTCCCACACACGTTTACAACATGTATATAAGCCAGCATCAAACAAGCTTACTGCCTAGAGTATTAGTCTAGTTGAGTCTAAAAATTTGATTATTATACGTTTAGGAACTTTAGGTCATGATGGGGCTGACTGGCTACTGTGACAAGTCGGAATAAATGTTGAAAGGATGACAAGATTCTCTTTAATGTGGTTATTCTGTACTTAATCAAATATCGACTTAAACATACCATACAAGACGTCGCCATCGTCATAAAACATGCAGATCTAGATTACCGATATGTTAAACTTGTGAAAGCATAGCGGATATGGAAAGAAGAAAGAAAGAAAAAAAAATATTTTTAATAGCGACACACAACACAAAATAGTAACAAAGTATAATTAGATATTATACAAAAATTGTCGCAATTTGGACATAAGGTTGGCATTCTGCATTTTGCTGTGCCGAAACGTATTCCGACACAGCGCTGATTTTCAAAGCCCTTATACCTTCCGCCGATATACGAAGTGCCTCTATAACAGGAGGGCCCAAGTTAAATGAGACGTTTATGGGCTTCAATATTATAATACGAATGCGAATATGAATTCATTTGTTTTGTAATCAATTTTATAGTCTAGCTAAAAAAAATCAATCATCAATACATGTAAGAAAAATTAAATATACAAATTAAGAAGTGAAACACTTACATCATCAGCCAAATCTTCCCTGAACAAAGGAGCGCGTTTAACTTCTTCGAGCCTTGCAGCTGGTCTTTGCGATGGGACTGTCACAGGAGTGACACGTGGCGGTTGCGTTGCTTTGTAGAGACGAGCAATCCTTGGCGGATCCGCAAGAGGCGCCGCGGGGCGTAAGGAGCGTGATCGAAGTTCCAGCAGGGCATCAAGTAGCTCCCGATCGCTGGTAGGCAAGGTCTGCTCGTAACCGTCGTGAGCGATTGCGATTCGGCGTGTTGCCATGCCTTTATCAGCCCCACGAGCCATGCGATATGCAATCTGGATAAAAAAAACAATGGGATCTTCGCTTAGCTTTTAGCCACAAGACCGCCTTTTGTTCTACCAAGTAATTATTGTACCTATGAATTTTTGTGATTGTGAATGAATGAATGAAAACACTTTATTTTTCACCAAAACAATCGTGTTTCATATTATTTATGGTCGTCACAGCCGCTATCATATTTTCCTTAGTTTAGGGGGTTGCCTGAAAAGATCGCTAGGCCGCTCTTGGTTCAACAAATATGGTACCTAGTTTTTAAGAACGTAGTTTTAATTTTTGGTGAACAATAAAGTGTTTTCATTCATTAATTCACAATCACAAAATACTCATAGTAACTTTAATTACTTGGTAAAACAAAAAGCTGCCCTATACGTAGTATCCATAGTAGTTTGTGGCTGCCTTATCGCTAAAAGCTTAGCGAAGAAATTCTTAAATCTGTAAATTATTATATAGTGATGAAATATAAAAAATATAGAAAAGACATATATGACAGAAATGACATGAACAGCAGATTACCACAATCTAAGGCAGAATAAAATAGAAGTAAGAATAACATAATGCATATTTCCTTAGTGAATTTGTATATAATTATGACCGTGATATGGCCAAGGCTTTAGCTATTTTAACGCCTATGGGCACATTGTTCCAAACCTAACGTAACCTAACCTAGGAAGATCACCTACGTGACCAAAGAGTTGGAATAAAATGTTGAGAGTGTGTAGGTGTGCAGGTAGGTGCCTTTGATAGGAGATTTTAGTGGAGCAGAAATGGAGGGTGTGTGATGTAGTATAAAGCAAGTTGAACATTCTTTAAAGCAAACAGGGTATATAAGGGTACAGTAATTGGAGATGTTGAGTCAAGAGAAATTCCGTATAAAGATTTAATTAATTAAAAGCCTAAGACTTACTACACTGGTTGATACTGTGTATATTTCTGCTGTAATTAAATGGCCTTGTTTAATTTAATCTTTATAACTGTGATGATTTTCTAAAGGTCAAACTTGTTCAACTTTCAAAATAAGGACTTCTTAAGATTCAATACAACTAAGCCTTCAGAGAAAATATTAAGTAATCAATTTAAATTTGCTAACGATACCGTAATTGTGAAAACAATGCAAGAGACCGTATCAATTAAGTTGAATAACATTAAAAGAATGACAGTCGTTTTGCATCAACTGTCATCGACATTCGCATGATTACATGCTCATGTTATTTTTATTTGATTCGTGATAATTATATGACGAATCAAATAAAAATAACATGAGTTATGAAATATACATAACGAAATTGCTGTTGTATGCAACGTGTTCGTGTCAATTAACTGTACAATGCCATGTAATACAATCATAGTAAATCACGATATTAGCATGTATTCATGCATACGAGAAATTTAGCATATCGATTCCCGTAACTTGTTTAATTCTGAGAACTAAGTAAAAGGTTATTTAAGTGTAAACTTAGGGAAAGTAAACACACTGATACTACGAGTATTCAAACGGTAGGACAGTAAAACTATAAATAAAATTGTTCAGTGCTTATATATAACTATATGTTTTAGATTTTAGAGTAATACAATGAAAATAACAACAGTTTATTTTCTCAAACAAAGAATACAGTGCTCACAGATAAAAAATATATTACTATAGTAAATCACATCGAGTATGCATAAATACTATTTAACTTACAAGTTATTTTAATGTCTAAAAAATCTATCGGTCTGTTGGTTTTTATATTTAATTGAGATTCTCACAAAATTCTTTAGACGGAGTACGTACTTTTAAAATGTTTAGCTATTGTTTCCTCTATATGCAATTTGTAATTTAGTTTACTGCAAGAAATTTTAAAGATAGATAACATTTTATTGTACACTAATACAAAAACGAACTTATAGATTACAACTGCAGGTTAAACTCTATATAACGACACTGAAGTGAATGAGCATTTTATGGCGTTATAGAGAGTTGTCGTTAAATTGAGAGAAGTCTGTTATTTTTGTCTGACGTCTTTTGCTGCACCAGTTAGTTTTTTTTATTTTTTTACTTATTTTATTCATACCTTGTGATATTGAGGCATCTTGGTAATAAAGGAAGTACTAACAAATTTCGGTATTTCGAAATTTCTTAGAAATTTCGGTATGCATGATGCCGACAGTCGAGTTTATTACGGACTAGAATAATAAAGCGATAAAAGAACTAACACAGCTGCGCAGTTTTTACTAATTTTGGCAACTTGAAAGATACTTTTTTTTACTTAATTGTTGTCATTATTGAGAGTGGGTGTAATGCTACATAGAGTGTATCATCGTCTGATAGACAAGCTAAACTTACCAAAGCCAAGTGATTTCGAGGCTTAAGGGAGTTTGTCGTTAAATCTAGTGACGTTACATGGAGTTTACACCGTATATTTAATTATGCATAAAGGGCGGCCTTATTGCTGAAAAGCGATCTCTTCCAGATAACCTTAGTCTAACTAATTAATTGTACGAGATTTAAGTCTGCGTCAATATACGTATTACATACAATTTTTTTAACTGTCCTTACAACTGTATCAATTTCGGTCAATGACTGTTAGCAAGTTTCACTTTTTTGTTACCTGCAGACCTACATAAAATATAGACATTGCATATCAAATCTGCTAACGTAGCATTCACTGACCTTGGCACCGAATATTTTTTCCACTAAATTGGCGGCTCGGCCAAGCCATAGTACGAGTAACGACGAGGTGTCGAGCACGAACACCCCGTCTGCCGATAACTGGGACCATGAGACAGGTTCTAGCTGGATGAGGACTGGTCTACGGCCGCGCACTCTGTACAGGCGGGCTCCACCGTTCAAGTTTCCAGATCCACTGCGAAGAATCCTAAAAACAAATATTTTGCTCAATTGTTAATCTTTTTTTAGGATTATGTAGCTTTGACAAAAACGGAATACGGCCGTATATAAATTACCTCACAATCATTTTTCTATGAATTTTTGAGTTTATACGAAGGAAATCTAGTAAGAGTATTATAATGCATAAGTCGCTACGCAATGCTGTAGGGAGAATAAAGATTAATGGTGGCTGGTGGTTACCAAACATTTTACTACGGGTTAATTTTTTTAAATGTTTATAGTTTGTCGTTAGTCAGATTTTGAAAATTATAACAATATTCCTTAATGACGTTTTTATAGAAGTCAATAAGCGGGGAGATAATAGATTCTAAAGCCATAAAAATGGTTTCACCCCTCTAACTTGTAATCTGTGAAGTGGAAAAATCTGAAAAATTGGGTTTGAAGTGAGTTTTCGGAACCTAATGCCAAAAAGTGGATGTTTCTCATCGCCACGGACTCTTCAAAGTTCGTGGACTACCAAGCACTTACCACGGTTATTTCCTTATATTTAAGTAGCTTCATCACTGGAGTGAAGATGTCACTCCATATGTAAGAATAATAGAACATTTCTAAACTATGTACATTTTCATTTATTTAAATTATAACATTGATCGTATTAGTTTGTAAAGCGTTCTTGTTTCATACGACATGGTATAAAAGACACAAATTTAAAGTTCTTTAATATAAAAAAAATACCTCAACCCATCTCTGAAGTACGACAGTAGTCTCGGGGTTTCTTTGATAGCTGCTTCTCGGTGTACCACGGCAGGAGCTCCCAGATAAGAAGCAAGCTGTGTGCCGCGACGCAACGCAAGAGCCGCCAGGTTCCCGCTTCTTTCACCGGCCCATGCATGAATATGCCTCTCGGGGCATTCACTGTTACCGTTCTCTTTTATTTCACGACGCTGTTAAAATCGGTTAATTGTTTTTATTAAAATTTAACGACTTGTTCTTCCTGTATACGGTCGTAAAATATTTTTAAACATTATAAAGCCTCCAAACGTTTGGCTCACGTATAATTCTGACCCACACGTCGCAAAAACTATCCTATTAATTTGGGTTAGTTAGAGGATTAGTTATATTTCGTCATATTTTCTGGCATAAAAATTATAACTTCTCAACCTCGTTATCAATCCATTTCTAAGTCTCCAGTTTGAGTTTTGGAAATTACTTTAATTTAATGATATTATTAAAACTCTCGCCATTATACATTATAGTGCTTGGCTTTTCTCAAAGACAAATTTTATACCTACCTCAATTTTTTTTTATCCCAAACAATGGGGAAATCCAATACTATGCTATTTTCTGCACAAAAGTATACCTGAGAAATCGGACAGATAGACATGTGACCAGCAATAATGATCGAAAATTGAAAATTATAACTACCATCTATAAATAACTTCAAACTATCCAAAATCCATCAAAAATTCGTGGCCTAGTAATACCATATAATTCAAGACTCTAGGATAAGTCTAGGGAGTTATTGAGATAGGCTAAACAATGTCGCATAGCGCTGTTAATTACAGTATTTCAATAGTCATTTTGTTGAAGAAGATAAGAGTTTACTGAGCACACTTACAATGACATCTGGACCAGCCGGCTGCCCTGGCAGAGAACAGGAATACACCAAGTAGGCTTCAGCATCGTAGAAGGTGCTGTAGTGCATGCGTGGCAGAAGTTCGGTACTGGATTCCTAAAAGACAAATAGAAAATCCAAAGATTGTATGAATAGAAAATAATGGTTTCTCATACTCCAGATTTTTTTGTAATGGAAACAAACCTAAAGTTTTTATATCTGTTTTAAATCATATTTTATTATCTTTTACCCTTATGTACATATTATCTTTATTTGTAGATGTAGACCTTCAAAACTTACTAAAGTTTTTGTTAATTAAACTGTTTGAACATTTTTATCAGATCAACCAAAACAAGTTCAATGCTCTGAAATCAGCGGCAAATGTAGACTCATTAGAAATCTGGACTCTTTGTTAATAATCTGAACGCTTGCGCGAGCGCATCTACCGTGCGTACAAAAAACAAAGTAGATTCCATAATTATCGATAGTTAGGGTTGAAACAATCGTAGTAGCTTACTCCAAAGTTACAACACACACACACACACTCCTTACAACACACAAAAATAGCAATGCAGACATTGTATGGAGAAAGAAGAGCATATCCGCCACGCGTATCAAATGTAGGTTGGCAAGTTTCACACATCTGTAAACTCGATGTACAGGCTTTCTCAGGCAGTTTCCCGTCACCGTCATCACGTTGTAATTGAACAATGTGTATATTAGGTGAGAAAACTGGCTAATTCGTACGCGTATTTGAACATACCTCATTGAAATAAGATGCAGGAGACTTACACACTAAGCTTAGAAGTAAGTTGTGGCTAAGCAACCATAATAGAAATACTAACGACGATTTGATTGTTAAATAACAACTTATTCCAGACCCAAATAAATCGATTTAAATACCATAAAGTACATCTAAAGCATAAAATACAAATATGTATTATGTACTTATATTGAACTTTATTATGAATTCTAGTAATTATCTATAACTATAGTTTAGCCGCTTTTAGAATACGTTCCTGACTTCGTGAATATATAGGCGGATAACATTTTAATGACAAACAATTTAGGATAAAAATATTTTTAGGTTTGATGTTTCAGGTGTTTATTACTGATTCAAGATTTAGTTAAAGTTCATATCAAGCGACAGTTTACGGTATAGTAAACTAGTCTGCTGAATTCATGTTGTAAAACAAAGTTTAGCACAAAACGCAAAAACATTATTAGAACGGCCGGACTATTAATACATCGCGATGAACGTAGGATGGTTTGTATCTCAGAAAACGGGATAACTTCAGCGGGATACAGGCCAAAAGTTTACTCGAGCAGTTTTAACAATTTATCATAGTAGTACAGCCTGCACAGTATATGGTTTAGGAATGTACACAAGCAACGTATAAAGTAGTAGAAGAATGTGAGTGGGTATAGGAAGTGTTTTAGTGCAACCCTAATCAAAATAATAGGTGCTACATCGTTGAATTGGTATAATTCACGCAACTATCATTTGGGTAATAAGAAGACAGTTGTTTATAAAAAACAGCTCAGAGATGTCTGATGAATGGTTCCGGAAACACACTACTTTCATTGTTGTTATCAATAATACTTTCAAGAGACTATTGGCCTGGATTGCCAGTGTAATGTTTGCTTTTATAAGTTGAGAAACGTGTTTGTTTGTCCAATGTGTTTTAGTGCTAGTTCTAATTTGATTAAATTGTTTTGTTTGAGTGATGAAAGGAAATATTCTATCTAGACTTATCTCAGTAGTGTGATCTTGTTCTTGTTTAAAAGTAACAGTGGTTTATCATAGATGAGAAACGTATCGAAATTTCTGCAATAAGCTTGATAACATTATTTACTTTAACAAAAAGAGATTTTTTATTTATTGAGATAATATTTTTTACAATTAAATTTTCCTATAACCCACCTGTGCACCTGTAGGCAGCGACCACTGCAGTTTACCTTCTTATTGACCGTAGATGACAATAGTTAAGAATCAATGCTGACATTATTTATTTATTAATTAATGTATCAAAACGACTTATTGACGTTTCAGGTGATCAGAAAGCTGGTCCTTGGCTCGGGAAACGCATCAGTATGGCGATCCAGCGAGGAAACGTAGCCAGCCTTCTGGGCACCTTACCCATAGAAGATGGTTATCTAGTCTGAGTATTTTACTTATAGTCTTGAGGAACTATGGGTAGAATACAATAAAAATAAGTTAAGTTTTCTTTTATTATATTCGATTATGTATATTTTATTTGTTAATAAAAAATATTGACATTAGACGGATCAACGAAATTAAATGACTGGTTAACTGAAAGGACACGGCGATAAGCAAGGTCATTGAATGATTCCAAGTTTACATGGATCACTGTGGTTTATTCATCAATATTGAAAAACAAATGAATTATCATATCGGCTTAAGAAAGCATCGAGTTATGAGAGATTTAGTAAATTGCTTGGAATTTTTTATCAGTACATTAATTCTTTTAAATGGCTTGTTCTTGCTATGTATTAAATATAACAAAAAACATCGTAGACTATGATTACTAGCTTCGTCGAATAAGATGCATGCACCGGTTCATACACATAGTTGTTCTATTATACAGGCATACATAAATATGTAGCATGCTTAGCATATTAACATAAAAGTATATTAATCAAATCACAAAACAAATCAAATTATTACGCTTACTAAATGATTTAACTTTTGCGAATGATGCGTGAGGCTATTGAAATCAAAACACATCCAATTTTCAATAGAGAAGATGGTTGGCAAGTATGGATGGCTGTTTGGTATCGGATCAGACCCAAACTCAGTAAAAACCAACTGCCAGACCTTAAGACACTGTGAGCTCTTTCTGCGTGCACCGGAACACAACCAAAATTTTATTGTCAATTTTCTTTTATTTTATCTCTCACCCATTTTGAAATTATATAAAATTATTATTAGAGGTAGACATGCTGCTGAAGAGTTTCTTACCGCTTTCTCTTCAAGCCATGACATGTTGCAAGCCGGTGGTAAATTAGATTAAGCCTCGGATACACTAGGGGACAAATTGTCCCACAACATGACGCGCAACACTATATCTACGTGACGCTGCGACGTTGCATCGAGGCCCGCGACATGTCCCTGAACATTTTGAAGGGCATTTACGTGACGCGGGACATGTTGCCAGCTCCCGCACTGAGAGCGGACACATGTGTTGCGCGTCCAGCGCGTCAGTGCCGCACAGGTTGTCGCTGAGTGTGGACGCGTGCGCAACATGTCTCTCAATATGTCGACAGTGTGGGAAAACGAAACGGTACTATATTTGTGTACGATAAGGAATGATGACGTTCGCGTAAAATTTGTAAATGATCCATCTGATAGCCGAAGATCACTTAAAATATTGACTCCTTTTCTTACGTTTCATCTTTCTTCCCGATATAAGAATGTACGCAGCACTAATCAACACAACCTCTTCGGGCGACATCCATCCCGTTACTGGCTTACAGCATGTCCCGCGACAATTTTGTCCCCGAGGCTCTTTCACGTTGTTGACGAGCGACATGTTCGGGGCATGTTGCACAATTTGTCCCCTAGTGTATCCGAGGCTTTAGGCTTCTATAGAGTAAGTCATAACCATAAACAAAATTAAAACTGAATAATTAAAATGAACAAGTTGGCCGTAGGCTAAATAAAACTTTACATTACTCATTGACACTTGACATCTTTGTCTTTTTTGATCACGGCTACTGAAAAGGGGCCGAAACGTCAGTATAATAAAAATTAAAAAAATTAACGCGCTTAAACCGTTAGAACGTAGTTAATATATATTTACCTCTTGATTATAAGAACAGTATTACGCTACGAATTAAAAATATACTAAAACTGTAAGCAAGTTAAGTAAAAGTTAAGCAAACGCTGATCTAGATTTCACAAGAAGTAAAAGAAAGAAAAATAGAAAAAGTTCGTGTAGCCCAACTGTAGAGACGATAAATGTAAACTGTTTTAATATTCGACGATGTAACCTTAAAGAAGCATTTAATTGAAAACATCATTAGCACAATTCAACGTAGATATTTGTTTCAAACACTGAATTGTTTCAGACTTTGCTACCTAATAGTTCCAAAGCTAGACGATCGCGTCCTTACGACTTTGGAAGCGAAAATCTCGCCCTCTATTAACCTAAACAAAAAAGTATGAAACATATTGACATCTTATCGTTAGACTGGTTCTCAAAGACAGATATGAACTTACGTTAATTTGTTTCATTTCTCAGTTAATGTAGGTAGAGTAGAATAGTTTGAGTCATGTTGGAATCATTATATTGATTACAGCTCTTAAGGCCGGATCGATCAGTGTGAGACCACGCTCTCACAGAATATCGGCGTAAAACGGCTAGCCTTGAGCTAATCGTGTTTCGCACGATGAGTGCTAGTTCCGAAGGCCCACCTTCCCTCCCCTTATCCCAAGCTCCTATTCCATTCCCCACTCCCAATTCTCCTGTGCAATCTCTCCTATGCCATCCTCTCTATCCCACCCTAAAAGTTGGCGTTGTAACAGTTTATGTATTATTGGTTACCATTTTCAAAGAGCTGGCTAGTCTGCCGGTTTGCTAGCTTGGGGATAAAATGAAAGTGTTTATATGGGAGACGATCACTAATTTATCGTTTTATGAACAATACTAAGATATGCCCGCAATTTCGTACACCCTTGACTTGAAATTCCCGCAGGATTCCCGGGACAAAATACCGCAGCATTTAAAAAAGAATGTAAGCTACTATTTTAGTGAAAATTGTGTAGGAATATGCCAATTTTTAGTCACTCGAGCAACTTCGAACCACTCCCGGAAAAATTCTAGTGGGATTTCCGGGATAAAAAGTGCAGATTTTAAGTCTAAGAATTTACAGTCGATTAGCGAAAGCCGCATGGAAATCCACGAAGTAGTTTTTACGTGAACTGACAGACAAATAGACAAGAAATCTTAAAAAAACATCGTATTCTCTATCGTTCATGTAGTGTATTCCAGTTGTTTATAACATTATAGATGAGAGATATAGCAAATGTGTTTGAAAAATGAACATTCCAACGGACGAACATAATGATTAAAGGTCTCATATGAGCCATAGTGGGCACGGAACCCTATAAAAGCTTTATTCATGGTTAAATAACCAAGGTACTGGAGAAAAAACAAACTCATTCTTATTTATTATACATTTGTATAAATGCACAGATTAAGAAATACTAGTAGGGTCAAGCTGGTCAGACATTCCTACTTTCTAGCAACAACAATCTCATTGCGTGCCTTACCACAAGACAAAATATGAGTAATACGATACATAAAGGTACTCTCATAATTACGAGTGAAAGCGTGAAATTTAATTTTATGACTAGGTACATTGAATGTATGCGTAGGAACAAGGAAATGGTGGTCTAAGTATAACATATTGTTTGTTTATTCATATTCTGACGAAAATTAAGTAAGGCTACGTAACTCTAAACAACAATTATAAAGTAATTAATTATGTCTATGAATGGACTTATGGACAGGGTCGTGAATATATTTTTAGTGCTCCCTAGCTATATGCATTGAATGCAATCGGTAAAAATTTCTTTCATACACGATATAAACACATATAACTTTTACTAGAGTTGGCTCTGCGACTGCACCGCGTGTCTAACCCTAGGCAGTACATTGATTTTACTTACACAAAAACTTATTCGTTTTGTTACATATAATAACAATAAAGAAAGTAAGTCTATATAATCTAGACAACTGTCCAACAAAACATAGATATGAGTCGAAGCCAACCTGATCTGAAGTAATACAACGAATGACATGTTGTATACTTAGATCATATAAAATGGTTGTATAATACGACACCGTAGGTATTTGTTAGTAAATTGAAAAAAAAACCACGATTGCAGCGCTACTGTTTAGTTATCCGTGTATATACGACATCATTTATCGAGATAAAAGTATCTTAACTGTTGTTTTATGTTTCTTCTGTGGTTTTCAAAAAGTATTCGATCGCAGCGCCATTTTTTGATATTTTCGTCTATCCTGCGGAAACGACGCTAATTCATGCTGTTAAAGGGTATCCTAAGTTATGTCCCGGGATATGAGCTTGCTCTGTATCAAGTTTTATTCAAATCCATTCAGTAGTTTTCAGACAAGTTGTGTTGTCTCTGTCAGACAGACAGAAAGAGAGACAAAGATCTAAAAATTGCATTTTCGGAATTTCCTGGTCCTTATTCTGCCGCCTGACTTTTTTCACATTTTTAAACGATATGTATAAGCTAGAACCATTTACAGATTTATTATATTATAGATATAATTGAAAGATTTGAATTTGAATTTCAATATAGATATAGTGTAAAAGACAGATTAAACCTAGCTAATATGTATGTAGAATTGTACATATTTAATAAAAGACCACGAATAGTTACACATACTAATTATTGAGTAAAGAAAACATGTAGCTGGTGAATTTGCTATTTGACAGTAAAATAAAAACATTTTTTTTCAAAATGAAATAAACAGAAACTTTGTAATTTTGTCATGTCCGTCCAGCTCTCTATCTAAACAATTATATTCAATTTAATCGAAGCATATTTAAACTATAAAGTCAAAAATATATTGGAATGGAACTTGAGAAATATTTACATTGAAAATTGGTTTGAGTAGGACCTGTTTATTTGTTTTTCTGGTGTGATCAAATGTCAATAACCAAAGACATTCAAAGCATGGAACCCTTCTCTGCCCGTGGAGCAGTACACACTTGTCGATTTTAAAAAGAAACGTATACTCCTCTCTTTAACCTCAATTCTATATGAATTTATAATCAATCAATCTTGTTTAATTCATAATAATAATATAGTTTTACAAGTTTTATTTGAACTTTCGATAGCATTTAATTTTAATACTTATATTTAAATAATATAAGTAAATTAATGTCCCACTGCTGGGCATTTGCCTTACTATTTCAAGGGAACGGACAAATAACCGCCTCTCTTATTCAAGGCGGATTAGCCTGTTTCCCCCCCAAGTCGTATTGATATGCAGCTTTCCAGAAATTTTCATTCATCGCCAGCATATGGTAGTTGTTATAATATGCATATACATATGTTGCGCAGCCAGGATAAAATAAAATAAATTAGCTTTTAATTTTATTTTTATTCTTAGAAATTAATGTTCGCGACGAAATAATTATCTAATACATATAATAAAACTGTACAGGTCGAATTTCTGTACAATGAATAAAAATGCTAAAAACCGAGTAAGAAGTGAAATAGAAAAAATAATTTAGGTTTTTTAAATTTTTTTTTCTCTGTTTGTACGGGCTAATCTCCGAAACGATTAGACCGATTTAAATGAAATTTTGTATGGTGGTAGCTTATATCCCTGGTGTAATTTTTGGCTAATAATAAAATAAGGCACTTTCTTCTCATTCTAAAGACGTACGTAGGTTTGAATTCTGGCATAAAGTATGTATGTTCCTTGTTGCAATGAAGATGTATCGATAATGAAAATAACCATTGTGAGTAAACTTAATACATCGAGATTACCAATACGTGAAGTCTGTCAATGTATTTTTGACATTATTATACAGTCCGTTCCGATAAAATATGCGCATGTTTGAAATGATAACAAAGCTATCAAGGCTTTCAAATGTGCTAAAGAGCGAGTTATTTATTTAGTTAATTATGGAACTTCAACTTCTAACTTCGCAGAACTTTAATTAAAACCATTATTGCATGAATGAACAGGCTGATTATTGTTGTTTAAAGTTAAAAATCGTTCAGTCTCGGTCCGATTAGTGCTTCTGTTCTATTGAGTCTGGATAGCGGTACCGAGATGTGTACAAAATGACTCACCGGCACTATTCTTCCGGCACAATGGCAATTTGAAAGGTATTATCAAGTTTTATAGTCAACTGCTCCATTTCAAAAGGATGTAGATTAATTTTTATGTATCTGTAGATATTTTTAAATTTAATTACGGTATGGTGTATTCGATTCACAAAGATAAAGATACCTATATAAATAATTTATTAACCTACATAGCAAGTATGTTACTCAATTTTAAAAAGCTTTGAATTGTTAAAAATCAGTCTTCTTGCAATTAACATACAACTTACTCCTAGCAATGATTCAGCCAAGTGGAAACGGGCAGAATATATTCAAAAGACTAAAGTGAACCAAATATTGTTTAGTACTTCCCTTTAATAAACCGTGTTAAAAGTAGGTTCAATCTTTAGATACGGGTCGTGGGAATGAACAGATTATCATGAAATTTGGTAGATATTTTTTTGGTGCAAGGTGGACATGCTCGAGAACAATCAGTAAGATATAAGCGAGGCGGTATGAGACTTGCGTCGAATTCTATGTGCGCTTTAGTCTTGGAAGCCATGATGAGTCTTTGTGTAAGTGGCGAGTTATCTTGGGCTTTGAGTAAGCCTAAGGTCATTAGATGCCTTCCAGTGCCATCTACTCTTATCTGTGCAGGAGGGGAAATGGCAAATCAACTCCCTTTTTAACCGACTTCGAAAAAAGGAGGAGGTTCTCAATTCGTCGGGATTTTTTTTTTTTTTTTTTGCTTTTTTTTATGTATGTTCGCCGATAATTCCGTGATTTATGATCCGATTTACGTGATTCTTTTTTGTTCGACGCGGAATAGCTTACAATTGGTCCCCTAAAAATTTTACATAGTTTGGCCCAGTAGTTTTCATTTTATGAACATTTTTCATGGAAATAATTTTCACTCCGTTCCATATGTACACCGATTACTCTGAGATTTATGATTGGATTTACCTGATTCTTTTTTTGTTCGACGCGGAATAGCTGCCATGTGGTCCCCTAAAAATTTGACATAGTTTGGCCAAGTAGTTTTCATTTTACGAACATTTTTTTGTTCCCGGTTCTTGGGACCTATATTTTTTAAGAAGCGCGGCACCATTCGTAGGTCCACCCATACATAGCTAGACACTAAAAAGTAACAAATAAAATTTAAAAACTTTGTTTAAAAAACCGACTTCAAAAACGAAAAAACGAAAATGTATAAAATAACTTATTTCTTAAGCTATTATTATTAATATATATTATCTAAAACATCTTGAAGTCGGTGCAAAGTAAAACATAAAAATTACTATATTTTGAAAATTACTAAGCACCGACTTAAGATGTTTTAGATAATACATATTAATAATAATAGCTTAAGAAATAAGTTATTTTATACATTTTAGTTTTTTAGTTTTTGAAGTCGGTTTTTTTAAACGAAGTTTTTAAATTTTTCAACATCCTTATTAATCCTTACCGAACATTACTAACACACATCAGGACACGACGGAGTCGTTCCAAGCGCCTTACAAGAATTTTACTTTAGGAACTGGGATTAGTTGTAAACTTGTAATAAATTAATTAATATTCCAATTAACTTCAAAACTTACACAAATTTTGCTCTAAGGAGTATTAATTAAACGTGAAAACATTTTGTGAAAAAGTCATAACAGTAATAGGTTGACAAGTCCGTCGGCTACAATTAACAAAAGATGTTAATAATGAAATATTTCCAAATAATTAATGAAGTTTTGCAGAAAAGCAGAAAACATAATGCAATTACTGTGTTAACAAGACACAATCACTTGCGTGTCATGCAATGAAAGCTGATTGCTATTATGTATAATCCGGTATTTGATTACTAGAAATGCTGTATAGTAAAATGGCACTTATGAAACTGCAGCGGAAAGTGGTTGCTAATAGTAAACATTATCTCCACTTAAAGCTAGTTTTCCAGTTCAGTCTATAATTTAAAATCGTAATTTTCAACTACTGTCTTCTCAATAGGTGTCTCGTTGACTCTTGTGCAAACATATTGCTATTCTCTACGAATTCTGTTTTCTTTAGGGGTACCTTTAATATATGCAAAAGTTTTGATTCAAACTAAATTCCACTGGAGAACGTTTTTCGAAGGACATACATAAGGTAAAAATTACTGCTACTTCCTACCTTGTATACAGTCAGCGTCATATAGTCAGTGAAAGTAAAGAAAAACAAATAATTAGGAACATCGTAAATAATCAAAAATATTGACGACACAAGGCAAAAGGCATGAACAATGTCAAATTTATTACCGTTATCAAATTGATTTTCTGATATATTTGCTTAAGAACGGTGGTCTGAACAATTAGTGAACCTTCGTTGTATAGATATTAGTTTGATCACTTTGGACTTTGGTCCTTAGTATTTGATCATCTTGACTGTCGCTAACCTTATGACTGTATGCTATTCGCAACATGTTATTGCTGTTTAACGAGAAGAAGCAACAAGAAACTCCCTAGTAACACGTTTAGCTAAAACACTATCTTTTCGTTCGAGTCACACGAATTCACAGTTTTTTTAAAGACTTCGTTAGTTGGGTAGGCTTCCCCATTAAACGCGCAGGCGTTTAAAATTAACACTGACAGACAGACAACTTACTTATACTCAGAGCAGAATGAATTATTTAAAGATCATACGGGAGCGACATCCCGAATCTATGCCGCAAATTTTGTAAAGATAAATAAAGAAGCTTGTATAGTACAATTTCAACGTGGCTTAATGTATGTACAGAACGGTAACACAGCTTATTATAAAAGGAATTACGACTATTAATATAAATTTTGTCATTACTCGAAGAAAAATATGATAAGGAAATATTCTCAAGTCATGGCTAAGCGCGCACGCATAATGTTATATGGAATTGCAGGCCGCGTTCACTATTAAGCATGCATCTTGGTGCAATTTGTTATTATCTCCGCGTTGAACTAAATAAGTACTTTCTCCTGTCACATTGTTGTGTTTCTGCTCAGGAAATTGCAGAGCATTGTTTTGAACTTGGTACGTTATTAGTGGGCGACCGGTATAAAGCATTAGTATTGTTCTGCTATTACTATCACGATCACTTATCTTTATTTAAATAATAATGTTAATTATTAACGTTAATTCTTCGTCTTCGTGTCTTTCTTCATGAGATTTATTTTAGGATCACAAAGTAAATATTTCATGACATTTAGTTCACCAAAATTGCTTTTTGATGTTATTACTATGGTTATTGATAGTTAAATCAACTGAGACCCTTTTATATGCAACTTTATAGTTTCCTTGGTTTTATACTAGTGTGTAGTCAGTGGTGGCCTTATCAGGAGGCTGAGTGAGTAGACTAGAGCGTATGGCGGCAGATTTTAGAGGCGGTACGTTTGGGGCCAAAAAATTAGCCCTTAACTCTTAAACTTTAACCCCGCTTTGTTAATATATATATATATATATACATGACTGAGCTTTTATTAGCTCTGAAATATATCCGAAAACTACTTCTTGTAAATTCTTAATTAAATGATTAGAATTTAAAAATAATATAGGAATTAACACATTGATCCTCTAGTTCATAATCATACTAATTGAAAGAGAGAAGAAAATGGTGGTGTAAATAGGACGATAGTGCACAAATAATAAAGTTATAATTTAACATACAATAATTGTAATTAATATGATTGTGTGTGATGTATGTAATAATTGTATAGGTCCGTAGGGACGTCAAAATTTAAATAGCTACCTACTACTTTAAAATGTGTTTTAGAAATTATTGTAAACCTAAATTGTATCACTATTTATATCTTGAAATGGCTTTGCTTAAAACTTACAACCATAGTCCTATTGTTGTTTAGTGTTTCGATAAACGCAACTCTGTCAAAGTTACTTTACTAACAAATAACTAATAAACTTTGTAAAATGAAAGCAATGCATTCATTATTCAAGTAGGGTCGAGATAACCTAATTCGAATAATCGTCAAGATGAAACAAAAGCCCGGATGTACTTACAACCACGGTTACATCATTATTGAATTTGTAAAGAACACTCATGAAGCTCCGAATGGTCACGCATTTCGACATTTCAGTTCACACATTGTTCGAGGAGTAGCGATTGTTGTATTCTGTGTTAGTGCGAAAAAGTCAGTTTAGTTAGTTGACCTTTCTCACGCTGGGCTCAGAAAACGATAGTACTGCAGTTTAAGCATTCATTGTTGTTTAAAAAAGAAACAATAAAATGCGTAAACTCGAATAAGGTTTGTGATATTGCACAAATGATACTATAATAGGTAATTTCCTTATGGTCGTAGTGTTACGTGGTACAAAATTTAAATCTTGTCCTGAGTAAGCTACAAATAGCAAAAATACATACATTGAAACGCTAATGCTCCTACTACACTTGGAATAATGTTAGTTATTATGTCATGCAGATGTAGCCAAGACTTTAATGCGTTTTCTGAGTTGCGACATTATTTGTGACGTTAAACATAGAGGATAAACTTATGTATATACAATAATGTACTTAATCATTAACGGCGTTTATTTTAATGCCATAAATAAGTCGCATTTGGACAGTCACTGACATTAAGATTAAACCAAGTGTAGCAGGGGCATTAGTCAAACACTTTGATACTAGCGTCGTAGCTAAAATCACATTTATCCCCGGGGCAAGATTTAATTTTGAACTATCTGGTCTTGGAATATCAGCATTATTTAAATATATGGTTAAAAAAAAACAAAAAAACGTGGTTAGATCGAACAGGGCATTGGAGCTCCAATGCTCTGTAAAAACATTCCAATCTGAATGTATTCTTTGCATATGCACAATATTGTTACGAGTGCGGGACTCGAATTAAAATGCCATTGGAATTGCTATAGAATTTATTAGAACTATACAAACACGTATATATAATACAGGTACAAATATAACTGGACGCAACCAGTACAAACTGCACTACAAAATTCAATAGCACGCGCAAAATCCGTCACTATATAGATAATCGAAGATACGTCTTGCTCGTATCGTAATCCTCGCTTGACTGCCGATCTCTCCACTCGGCCATTGCTGCACCGATACAATATGGCCGCCAGCCCACATAGATCGGATTTCTTAGAATTCAGTTCGACACATCTGCCTAATGACTGCCATAAAACAAGTACAATAACAATAGAATGTTTTTCTTAATTACAAATTTTAAACAAAAAGTAAACAAAGGAAGTCCATATGCAGGAAAGGTAATAAACCAGATTTATGGCAAGCAGGTGTGCATTCACTTTTTTGTCGGCATGTAACAATATATATGAACGTGTGAATACGCCCAGTATTAATCTGTCTGAGGAAAGTAGAACTGCATTGTTAAGATTACCGTTTACTCTTAAAATGTCGTCACGGTGTTCGCACATCTGGTCAACTGGAACGTATTAACAAATTAAAAATCTTCATAGGGTTATATTATCGAAATATATTATAATGATTATGCCTTATATGCAATAGCATGAAATTAATTTCTTGAATGGCTATTGATAAGTCATATTATGTTGAGGTTCTTGAAAGCATTGCTTTGGGTAGTTCAAACGCATAAACGCAATACTATTACAAAATATACTATTACAAACGCAATACTATACAAAAATATATTCAGTTTGGACGATTTGTCAATTGAAGCAGTGGCCAAAAATCGTGGTATTGCTGTTCCAATTCTGCTGGGGAAGCGTACACCGTTTACGCTATTTTTGTGTCGGTCATTGCATGTGTCACGTACTGATGGTAAACGAAAACATTGTAAGGAAACTGGCATTTGAAGATTACCAATGTTTGAAATCCGCCTTCAATAAGTGTGACAGGTTTACTGTCCGTTTTCCAGAAATGAGGGACCCGAGACCAGCACTGGGACTTTACTGAGTACGATATCATTTCAATCGTATTTTGGGCTTGAGTATTGTTAGAGGCTTTAATTGAGATATTATATTAGAAGACATTTTGCATACATTATAAGTACAATTTGGGAACTCTAATTATAATAACTTAATATACCATCTATTCGATAACTAAATATGAAATTTAAAATTCAATACCAGACATAGACATTGGGAGACGATAGCTATCTACTTTGCGCGCCATATTGAGAGCAAGTTACTATGTATATGAAATTGCATGTTATTGTTGTAGCTTATAAGACTTTCGTGTAAAATTAGCATATGCTCAAATTAGGCGAAATTACTATATAAATATTCTCACGCTACCCATACGTGTCTAAAAACGTTGTTTTTTACTTTAGATTGGTTTTCGATTAAAACGACGCAGTGGCATGAGTATTTAATATTTAAATAGTAAAATAACGTTCCGTAATACCACGCAGCAACAATTTAGATAAATATCTGGAAGAAGCTTTTGTCGAAGTCTTTGTCAAAGACTTCCTTCAAGGATTTGTATATAATTACAAGCTTAAGAAAGCTTAATATTTATTTATTTATTATAGCAAATTTCGTAATAATCGTCAAGTAAACTATACGTATATCTTACATGTAACTAAATCCTAGATTGATCATTACTTAAAAACTGTTTGACTTTCATTTTTATATACATTTGTTACTGATATCAAGACAAAATTATACCAATCAAAGAGCTACTCTAATCGAACAATCAATCATCAGACAAGCTAACTTAATTACGCGTAGCTTATAACCAGTTATCTTTCTAGCTATGAATCATATACAAACTCACGAAGATTTCCAACGTCAAATATTTTTATTCATGCTGATCATTCACACGATCTCTAATTACATTTTTATAAAATTCTACTAAAAAGCGAAATTGAAACAATTAAGTTAGAACGTATGAATTTGAAACTCGTTCTTTAAATTCAAGATCAATGTTACGAGGATGTCGTGACATACATGTTTACTTATACGTTTATAGGATACAAATATTGTTAGATGACAGATTGTGATGTAAAATATCTTCAAGGACTAATTATATTATGAATTACGTTCTTGCTTAGCCATACTTAAGTTTAAATGTGTTTATTTAGATGTCTGTATTATTGTTTGATACATCCTAGCATATAAAACGATTTTTATAAAGATACTGTTACGAGTTGCGAGGGACTCAAATTAAAATGACGTTGGAATTATTATAGGGTTCTCTCTCTTTTCTTTCACCATGTCCAAATTACTTGGGGTCGGCACAATATGTCTTTTCTTTCCACACGCCTCTACTCTGACATACATTTGACATTTTTTTGGTCTACCTCTACATTTGTATCCATCTATCTTGTAGTTTAACACTTTTGTCACGTGACTTTCATCCCTCCTCATTATATGCCCATACCAACTTAATCTTCTTCCTCTCAATTGTTCAGTCACGGGCGCAACTTTCAAAGATCCCCTTATGTACTCAATTCCCACGTTATCCATTCTTGACACCACACATCCATCTCAACATCCTCATCTCATCTGAGTGGAGACGTTTGTGGTTTGTTATAGTTATATAATGTATGAATTATTAGTTATTTTCAAAATTTCGTTAAGAAATAATTTAAAGTACTATTGCAACAGTAATTAATAAGCTATTTGACTCGTTAGAATTATGACGTCACAAGGTCCATCCATATAAAATCAAGGAGGCTATGAAGTTTTTTGTGACGATTAAAATTATACCCAATTATATCTGCTCTAAGTGTTAATGTTTTATGATGCACAAATCTTATCTTCTATTTAAGTATATTATTATCGTGAAATCGTCAGTGAAAACTACTTGTTAGAGTACTTTGTTGTCGCGACGTTTGGGTCATAGGCTCTTGGGCTTTAAAAGCTTTTATAGAGAGGTCCCGAAACGCGTAATCATCTCTTCTTTGAATCACAAGGTTGATGGCGGACAACGAATCAGTATGGTCCAGCGCGGTAATGTATCCAGTCTGAACACTTCATTCATTGAACAGAAATTATAACGATTATTAGATTTGACTTACCGTAATTCTCCATACAAGGAAAGTTGTGTGATCCCGTGGTACTGTGCGGAAAGCAGCCTCTGCAGCGCGCACGCTGCCCCCTTCATCTTCCTGTTAATAGACGCAAAGATCAATAAATCAGTCAAGTCGCAAACATCTTTCATAACTTTTAAAGTGCTTCTTTATTTATATCTTGTTTTATAGAATTAATGATGTTGATTAAATACTAACTAGGAATTTGACTGTGTTTGGATATATTTATTATTATTTTTTAAGACAATTATAATTACTGTAGTGATCTAATAAGATCGCATGATTACGATTTCACTAAAAATGTTGCAACAAAAAGCAAATTGTATAATCGTTTTTAAAATCGAGAAATAATCACAACGAATTCATTTAAAAGATGAAATAACTGCATCTATTAAAATATTGCAACATTCAAATTGATGAAATATGCTACTGCATCATAGAATTTCAAATTACATAACTTGCAGTATTAATTAACTATTTCGTTGATCGTGTTAGTTGTTAGGTTTCAGAGTTTAGGTATATCAGTTTGAAACAGAATTTCATTTCTGGCCTGGTCAACAAATAAAGATTGTCACATTTAAATAAATGCGAAATAATGTCTCATTTTAATTTATATGTAGTTGTTAGTGCCAAAATAAAATTTTTCATTTTCATTTCATTTTTCATGAGTGAGAGTTGTTAATGTCATTAGTGACGAAAATTACAATTTTCCGATTACATATTTATTTCCAATTTTTTTATTGTTTTTTAGTTACCGGCAACTATAGACTATTATTGTTTCGGAGTCAGGTCGTTATATAAGAAGACTAAAGTTTATCCCGCCTGCGACGTGGGTTTTGCCCCTTTTTCATATAAGAAGACTAAAGTTTACCCCGCCTGCGACGTGGGTTTTGCCCCTTTTTCATATAAGAAGACTAAAGTTTACCCCGCCTGCGACGTGGGTTTTGCCCCTTTTTCATATAAGAAGACTAAAGTTTACCCCGCCTGCGACGTGGGTTTTGCCCCTTTTTCATATATGAAGACTAAAGTTTACCCCGCCTGCGACGTGGGTTTTGCCCCCTTTTCATATAAGAAGACTAAAGTTTACCCCGCCTGCGACGTGGGTTTTGCCCCTTTTTCATATAAGAAGACTAAAGTTTACCCCGCCTGCGACGTGGGCTTTGCCCCTTTTTCATATAAGACTAAAGTTTACCCCGCCTGCGACGTGGGTTTTGCCCCTTTTTCCGACCCGACCCTCAAACCCGTACTAGAGTTTGCTCTAGTGCGTACATCTTGTTTATCCGTGTTTGTTGTACCCGCGCGGTAAACTTTAGTTAGTATTACACAGGGCTTTTTAATGGGGGCACGTGGGGCCAAGCAGTGCCCTTAAAGGAAATATCTAAAATATCGAAAAATTGCCATAAAAACTGTAAAAAATGAAACAACGACAACAAAATTATGGACTTACAATTTTCGATAATTAGCGTGCCCCCAAAAAAGAAGTGACAAAAAGGCCGTGACAAATACATATACACCGAATTTCAATGGAATCGGTCCAATAGTTTTTACCTAAAAGCATAACAAACAGAGAGATAAATATATTTTTATTTATTTAGATAAATATAAAAAGTATCCTATGTTCATCCTCGGCATCGAAAATATACATATATTGAGTTACAGTCAAATCGGTACGGTAGTTTTGCCGTGAAAGCGTGACAGACAAACTGACCGACAGAATTATTTTTATCTTTATAATATTAATAGGGATACTTTTTTAAGCGATCGATAAATCTTTCGACAAAAGGTTAGAATAATATTAAAACTACCCTCGAAAAAAATAATTAAACTATTATTCAACACGAAGATCTAATAAATATCTAACATTAAAACAAAATGCCTACCTAAAGAGAACAGTGTAATATTACGTAATTGCCATAGCGTGATTTCTGCAATAGAACTCTTTCATTCGGAAACGCAAGCTAAAGGTTGGGTGAATGATGAATAGTTTAGGAGCGTCCCAAGGGCAAAGGAGTGTTCTGGATAGAATGGCCCAACGGGTGAACATTAGCAAATTGTAGGTCATCAGTACAATAGATCTTAGGTAGGGCAGTTTCATATATCTACAAATCAAACTAACTATTACCCAGTAAGTAAAGTAAGGTAGTAGTATAATACTGAAAATATATTACTTAAAAGTGCGAATGAAATTACATATTATGTCTATCGGGATTATATAAAATTGATATGATTAACATAGATATAATATATAATACACTCGTTTTATGCTAACACATCAAAATAGTGTCAAGCGAAATAAACCTTTTGAATAATATAAAGACGAACAAAGAATTAAGCACGATATGTTATATAATTTATTTCGTTCAAATACAAAATAGGGCTTATAAATAACGTATTTATTTGAAAAACATATTAATATTTTTTTTTTAATAATAATACTTCACCAAAAATTAAACATCTGTAATGATGTTATGATAATTAGTTCAATGTTATATCTCAATGGATAATACTTAGTACCTACTTAAATAATTTTTTTTATCAATGAAGTCCATTGATATTGAAGTCAATAGTCGGGCGTATAGTATTCTCTCTATCTCAACGTTAATAATTCATATATATGTTAATTTGATATATTAAATCGTGTTGCTTCATGGTTACCACCAGTAAGCATCTATCCTCTTCATGTGCTTACATTAATCCTTTCATACTTTTATATGTATGTATAAAAAATATTACATACATACATAACTTCGCGCCAGGTCCCTTGCGGGGTAGGCACGAACAACAGAGCGCCATTTAGGCTTATTCTTACACACCTCACTTGCTTCTTTGACATTCATAGCTCTTGTCATGCACGCTCGTGTTCTTAATAAATATTAAAAACATATAAGATATATGTATCACTAGAGTTTAAACATAAACACACGTATTTACATGATCGGCTCCTATTTCGAGGATATGCATTTTCGTCTCGGTTTTCAGGGGCGGACTGGTGTCATCACCGCGCGGTACACGTGAAGCTGTCCAACCCGTCGCAAGAAAGCAAGGCACTATGAGACGACCGCTACGTCCCTAAACTCCTCACAGACTAACCGCCGGCCGTCGAGTAACAAACAAAAAAGAAAATTGCTTCACGCTTCTTGCACTTACATATTTTAATAAATCTTCGAGAGGAATAAATTATTGCCCGCGAAAGTCTGGGTGGGTTGGTGCGTCGGTAGATGGGTGGCGTGGTACTGGCCGCAGTGGCTATCGCGTTTTCATCTGCCGGCATCAGTCGTGTACATTAACAGCTCAATCATTAACGCCAATTATTAACCATTTGATATTTAGAGCGTTTAACATAAAGTATTTTATGAGTGACTTTGATTGCTTCCAATCCAATAAACAACACGAGTTATTAACGACTTTAGAAGAAAAATTAGATTAATAATTTTCACTGTTTTTTTTTAAATAACAAATTGCATTTTTTGTCTAAATGGTTTTCAGAACTGTTTTGGTTTATTAACTATGTTTTAATTAGGTATTTCATAAAGGCATTATGTACTTTTCTGATTAGTAGTTAGCAGGAAAACAAAGTTTATTTCAACTTATTTTTCATAATAAAAGATATTCAATTTTTTTATTTTATTTTATTATGTGAACCACGTATTATATTTTAAAATCACAACTAAATATTCAAAAATGAAATAAATTTGTATTTATGGATATGGTAGTCTCTGTTCCTTTAACCTTCTACATTTTTTATGTTCGTTAAAGTGAGGTGTTTTTTCATACGTCTTTTCTGTTCACATATTCTCTTACATCCTTACTCTTCGGTTTATCCTTCACACTTTTTTAGCCTACTTTTATTCTATAATATTTTCTTAAGTTTTCGCGACAAAGATGACAATTGTTATCTTTGTCGTCCGTAACCATGGCCACTGAAATGCGGCCTAAACGTCAGAATAACCAAAATCAAATAAATTGCCGCGCTTAAAACCGTTAAAACGTAGTTTTATTATACTTTTATTCTTATATTCACAAACCTTTCAGTTTACACTGTACGTGGATAGGCTCGTATAATGATAATAATGACTAAAGATAAGTATTGGCCAAGATCATTTACTTACCTCTTGATAGTCATCCATGAACAGCATTAGACGTTTAACTAGCACTCTACTCCTTTTGTATATGGACACGCGGGTATGCCACTGTTAATGTCTACCATCCGGGCATCACGAGATGTGGGTCGAATTGAAACAGCGAGTTGCGGGGACCGCATCAGCGTTTGGTGCTAGTTCGCCACAGGATGCACGCTCGGACGCGCGCTTTGTCTCATTCGACATGATTTTCACGTTCACTTTCGCTAGCCATTTGGTCACGGTGTGATGCGGTATGACCGCAAACATAATAAAGAGACACGCTACAACTGGCAAATGTGTAGCAGGAATCACGGTATAATTTATGTTTATAAACAACAATATAATTGGATATTTGTAGTTTTTAGAGTCGAGACCCTGGGGCCATGGGAGGCGGGGCCTCATCAACTATTAGAACTTTTCGACGAGTCTAATACGTATAATATGTGAACAAAAATCTGGCCAGTGCTCGAGGCAACTATTACTATTGCAAGTTGCAACCCAACGTGACAATGCTGATAATACTTTTTTAGAACGTTAATTCGTTCGTTTTTGATCTCCAATTGCATACTTAGTTTCCACTTCGAAGCTCGAAGAATGCTTCCTGCCCCGCTTTTCCATTGTGTTGACGACTTACGACGTCAAGCTATAGACTATATGGCATGGATAGATATTGGCTCCCCACTAGTACGTAACTTACACACGAAGGACACTCCTATGGTCTTTACTAATTTCCCAGAATAAAATTATTTGACTGTTACATGGGTACGAACGCTACCTAGTACTAAACATTCAGTTAAAAATCAATCTTAAACTTTGTTCGTTATGCTTTGTGAAAATTGTTTTCGCAACAAGCCTGTAAGTTGTCCCCGATTCGATTACAGTTACTTTTAACTTATCAGTAGCTCTACGTATTGCGCTACTTGACTGGGTGGCAAATTCATTTGATCAGCTCGAGTAAATTCTGAATGACCTACATTGAGACTATTTATTGCGAGCAGCATTCGTTGTACTTTGGTCAATTCATCAAAAATAAGGTTTTATTTGCAGTCGATATTAGACGGTTCATTTCTGCCTTCCAATTTGCCTGTATCAAGCAAGGCGTTCCATATATTTATACGGCATTACAGGATTCATATTTATGAATCCTGTAATGGTATTGGATACCGTCGTGAACGCGAACGTGATACGCAGTTTTAGGGCTTTTAACTCGGATGAATCAATTTGGTCGATCCCCGATGATGGTCTAATATTAGCATAACGTGTATAATATAATTGTTATATACTTACCTAGAAACCTATTTTATTATAAAAGAGTAATAATGTCAAGGCCGAAAATTAAAAAAGTTCAACAAATGTCTGCACGGTAAACAAATGACGGGAAGTGACATTTTTTTATATTATCTTAAAGACAATCAATAAAATCATGTACACAGACGACAATTCCGATAAAGAAAGTGAATGTTATGAAAGAAGCCCAGAAGACAGCCCAAATATAACTAAAAAGTCGCTTTCCACTGATGGATTTAGAAACACGGAAAATCAAAATGCGAGACCACTTGCGTTGCGAGCGACACAATCATTCACAGATGGGGTTGAAGAGCTAAGACTCTGCTCAAATTTCCAGAGGATAAACCTATGTAATAGAATGAACATGGTGCCAGCACCGAAGGCAGTTACAGTATGCCCGTGCGGTTGTCTTCTAAGACCCGCTAGCACAGGACCCTTTAGAACGAGAGAAAAGAACACATTGGCCCTGTATGTAGTCTCGCCAGAAGTATTAAACTATCACGGATATAACTTCGAATCCAGCCAAATAGCCATGTTCTGGAAAAAAGATTGTAGAATGTTCCTATGGAAAGGAAAAGCCAAAAATAAGAATAAGTTAAATGCAGATTCTTACAAAAAATAATGTATTGTTAATAGCAGGTCGTGAAGTGTATCGAAATTATACTACACTTTTGTTTTAAAATAAATCATAGTGTTATTACTTTACATATATTTATTTCTTAAAATAAAAATTGAAGGATATTAAATATACACAATAGTTTTACCTGATTCTTGCTGTTTTTGTACCTATTAAGTTAAAAAAGTTTTCGTATTGCACTAATCGAGACAACTAGCAGGAAGCCAAATTTCCTAAAAATATGCAACCTTACATATACTGTTAGAGTATGCGACCTATGTATATAACCTTTTTTGATAACCACCAGTTTTTATCCTTTATCGTACTGACATGTTCCATTTTTATATATTTGCTTCTTGTCATATTTTTGCCTTTACCGTGTCAATATAATTTTTAACACAAATTTATATCTTATTTTCAGCCATCAATAAAAAAAAATCTTATTTTCTTATATAGTTATAATCTATGATTAGTAGGCGCATTCAGCACCTACAGGTTATGGGCCTGCTCCTACAGGTTATGGTCCTATAAATAATTCATAGTGAATAACTATTGTGTGGAAAATGGATAGAGCTGGAGATAATGAGAGCGGAGGCTCCAATATCGAGAAGCCTCTATCGGACACGAGTCTAAATATACAAATAGAAAGACTGGAAGGTAATATTAACAATAGTACCTGAAGATTTTTAATGGAACTTTACCTTATCCATGATGATCTATTCGAGTATACACAAACAACTCCTAACTCAACTGATCTAGCAGGCATTAAACGAGACCAGAAGGCCAGAGCAAAAATATGTCTAATGATCAAACCTCATTGCCTAGTGCACGTTAGACAATGTAAGACTGCTAAGGAAGCTTGGGAAGTTTTAAGAACTGCTTTCGAAGATGGAGGTCTAAATAATCGATTTAATTAATAATAATCAAAGCTAGTTAGTCTAAAACTGGAAATCCATGCTGAAAATCCGATAAACTATTATCAACAAGATTGTGAATTAGAGGATATATTAAACATTCAAATAATTTCGAAAAATTTACAATTACTGCGCGGGGTCTGTCAGTGTCTTTGGTAATTTTCGCAACTCGAGTTGCGTGTATAGTGTTGTCACAGCTTATAGGTGCATCTACAACTTTTGTGAGTTGTTCTATTGTTTTATGAAGATTTTCAGATTTGTTTTCTGGGATTCCATGTATCTCTAAATTATCAATTCTCATGTTTTGTTCCAAAGAGTTGGGTCTGTTAGAAAGATCCGTGATTGTTGTTTTCATTTTGTTATTGTCAGTTTGAAGTTCCTTAATAATCTCATTTTCTGCATCCAAGTTTGATTTCATTTCTTCGTACTGCTGGTTAATGAACGACATCGATATTGTAAGTTCGTTGAGTTGTTTAGTGATGTTTAGAAATTGTTCCGCAATCAGATCCTTGACAAAGACCTGTAAAACAGTATCGAGTTCTTGTTTCAAAATAAGAAAATCTTATTTTCTTATAACTAATAATCTATAAATAGTAGGCGCATTCAGCACCTACATATACAAACTAAAGCTTTTATTGTCAATTCAACGTAAAGCACCATGCTCAATTATGCTGATACTGCGACTTACTTAGGTAAACAATAGCACTATTTGTTTATCAGCATATTCTGACACTTTTCTTATATTTAATATAATTTTTTTATCAAACGGGTGAAAAAAACAGGAAATTGGGTATAGCCGAGTTATAAAATTCTAATATCTGCTAATTCCACACACAAATATATTTTGGAACAAGCAAAGAAATTTGTCTTTAGTGGTTCTGACCTGAGTACTTCTCTAATTGAATTATACTGACTCTATTAGTGAACGTGAATCTAGTTTGTTTTACTGAAATTTCATATTATAGCAGAATAAATAAGTTTAGTAATGAATTGTACCAGGTATGTACCATTGGATATAGCAGATATTGGAATTATATAACTTAACTAATAAATTATATAATTAGCAAAAGGACTGTTGATGCACTTTGGTTTCACATAATTATATATTTAATAATAAACTACTAACACAATTTTTAATTACTGTAGAGTTTGCACTGTGTCCAATGGCTGCTTCTCTACTCCAGGCATAGTGGCTTCGACAATTTCACCACACGAAAACCGTACATAATCAATAACTTCTACTTTATGTTGCTCCAAAACCTCTTCAACAGTAAAAGATGGATCTAGTAAATATTCCTGGAAGATCAGACACGTTTCATCATCAGAGTTTTTGGCCGGTTTATCTTTCTCCTTGTCGCCAATCTTTCTTGGTGCACACCCAACTATGTGTTGGCAAAGTTGTCTTCCGATATCTTCAATATCGTTTGGTTGTTTATAAGCGAGTAATGCTCCATATTTACCCGATGAATAATCTCCTGGTACACTAGGTGCGGGATGGGTGTATCCTGAGATCTTCACTTCTTTACTATTTGCTTTCCAACATTCAGCACGTCTCAATACAGCGTTTTCGCCGACGGACCCTATGAACAAGGCGAGTATTTCTGAGAGTTTTTTACCACCATCTGTAGTTAAATTTGCTAACTGTTCACTGTCAAGTTCCATCTGAAAAACAAGGAAATCATTGTTAAAAACTCTTTTCTGATTATATACAATACTAAACTGGGGCTTTGTTTGTGCAACCTTTAGAACATTATGCTACAAAAACTTGTGTAATTCCACTATTTTGTTATAGGAAGTACACATATGATTATAATAAATTTCATGAAAATTGGTGCACATCTAAGACTGTGAAAGATAAATAATTAAACTTATTTACATACCAGTTAGGTTTTTAGAGAACTATTTGCTATCGTTAGGCTCTTCTATGGCAATTATACTAATAATATTTCCATGTTCTAGTTTTCAGGTACAATTTAATAATGATGCTTATTAAACATAAACCAATCCATGTTTGCTTTTTCTTTACTTATTAAATTTTTCATTGAATTAAAAGTAAAATATTGATTCTTTTAGTCCTTAAACTCTATGACCTTGGGATGAACTAATTATTATTAAATCCCTTATGTAACTCTTTGGACAGAGGGAATAAACACACTACTTGGACTATAGGATAGTTTCTACAGACTAACATTAAAATCAGAAATTGATATTTTGTCTTTGTATATGTGTGAATGCTAATCAAGACCGCTTATTAGTAGGAAAGAAAATATGGCTACTAAAATATACTTAAATGTGAGAGTGAGCTAGTTTAATCCATTTTAGGGGCTTGGGCATAAATAATATTTAGAAATATATAATCATAGAGAATATATAATATAATATTAAAGCAGTAGAGTAGACAATAGCAGGTGGAACTTAGGGTTTGAGTGGTTCTATAATGAACTCAAAAGCAATAATGTGTTGTTGTTTTACTTATTTATTTACTTTTTGACTGTCAATATGTGTAAGAATAGGCCTAAATGGCGCTCTGTTGTTCGTGCCTACCCCGCAAGGGACCTGGCGTGAAGTTATGTATGTATGTAATATGTGTTTACCTTTGTGATATGGCCCTTTGCCTGCATATGAGTGTGTGCAAACTTAAAGCAGGCCACAGTTGCATCTTCAATCATTTTATGGAACTTATCATTTTTTGCAACAAAATCTGTCTCACAGTTTAGCTCTACTAAAGCTCCATGACTCTTGTCAAATTTTACTGCAACCAGTCCTTGGAGTGCTGTTCTGCCAGCTAATTTGGTTGCTTTTGCCCATCCCATTGCTTGGGCTTGCTCATTCAACCATGCCTCGGCCTGTAATATAAACATACACTATTTTTAGTATATCTAAACATTTTAAGTACATTAAGACTCCTGTATGCTTATAATAATTATATATATTAATCAGTATACAGACATGCACATTGTCTATCCCTGACCTAAACAAGTTAAGCTTGTCATATGGATAAAATACAACAAAGAGCTCTTGGGCCAATCTCAGACGATACTAATATTGAAAAGATTGTTTATGAAATTTACCATCCAGGCATTAGACTCAGAACCACTGAAATCCAGAAAGCTAGGCAGATAAATACTTAGACCACTCAACCGCAAAGACTGTTTATATGGAATAGAAAACCATAAGGTTTGTCATTGAATGCATTTAATTTCAATTGGATCTTATTTCCAAATTCTGTTTGTTCACTTGAATCTTTTTCTGAAGTTAAGCTTATTCTGCACAAATTTGAAAGGAGAGTAACAGTTATAATAGATATATTTTTGGCCACATGCATGGCTTTGACACCATCTGGCAAAAGAATGCTGCCACCCTGGTAAGCGAGTGTGCAGAAGCGGCAACACCATCCTGAATGTAGTAGCCAATAAACTCAATAGTCCTCTCATGTTGGCACTCATGCAGAGGACCAAATCACTATTACTTTTTAATTACTAACACATATTCTTAAAGACAGTATTTGGATCTAGTTTTCTGTATATTTAAATAAAAAATTAATGTTTACTGATCTTGGCATCATATATAACTGATTTTGCTTTTTTCCAAAATCATGCCTAGGTGCATGAGGAGGATCCATTTAGTAAGTTCAGCATTTCGGAAAATTTGTCAAGTCACACAAAAATCACAAAAAAACTGTGCGTTCAGACTGATGCCTTTTCTAAAATTTTAATAAATATATATTTTTTTAAACTATAATATGAAATACATGTTATATAATGTTTTCTTAAGTTTTCGCGACTTGTACACATAATAAAACTACGTTTTAACGGTTTTAAGCGCGGTAATTTAAAAAGGCCTTAATTACGCAATAACTCCGCGAAAAATACCTTTCGAAACCATAATCTGTAACGTTGAGGAATGCCTGGTAAGAAATAGCATGCAGAAAGAAGATGCGGAAGCTATACGACAAGATATCTCATCAGTTTTACGCCGTAGTCGTCTGCCCAAACCGAATCTTACTCGTGCCGAATATATTGCATTAAAAAACATTCGCAATAAACCAGAAATAACCGTGCTCCGTGCAGATAAAGGTAATGCAACCGTCGTCATGAATACGTCTGACTACAATAATAAAATACAAGATCTTTTATCCGACGAAAGTACTTATAAAAAGGTCAAAAAGGACCCCACTGATAAAGTAACCAAACAAACAATCGCGGTTATGAATAAACACTCCGAAAAATTAAGTTTAGACGTATCCGCACTCACACCATCTTACGCCAAAGCGCCTAAACTGTATGGTTTACCTAAACTTCATAAAAACAACATCCCCTTGCGCCCTATAGTTAGCCAGCTTGACTCACCAACATACAGACTGGCACAACATCTAGCGAAGACACTCAACAATCTTCGCGGCAACACACCCTATCATGTCAAGGATTCCTTCGACTTCATCAGCGCTATTGAAAAGTTGACATTGGCTGAGGATGAAGTACTAGTCAGTTTTGATGTCCAGTCCTTATTTACCAGTTTACCAGTGGAAGACTGCATTGAGATTGTCAAAAGGAAGCTAATAGATAATGACATGCCTGAAGAATATGCAGACCTACTTAAACATTGCCTCACATCGGGCTATTTCATGTGGGACTACGGCTTCTACTACCAAATCAACGGTGTGGCCATGGGCTCACCGGTGTCTCCTGTCATGGCTGACATTTTTATGGAAGACTTCGAACGGAAGGCACTGGATACTGCTCCGGCTAAGCCGAAGATGTATAAAAGGTACGTAGACGATACTTTTGCTGTCTAGGCTCCTTCCTGGTTGTTATGGGATCTTGTAGTAAATCAGTGGACTGTCAATATTGTATGAGCTTTATTTGTGACCACTATACAGTTAATATTCGCGACAAAGGTAAAACAATGCGTGGTATATTGTATGCGTAAGCGTCGCCGGACGGTGTAAGGCGGACTGGTCGTGTGTTGCAGTATTGGCGGCTCCCCTCCTAGCAGAGCAGAACCGGTTAGGCTCCAACATATTCCCGGCGTTGAAGATTTGTCTTCAAAATAATAAATAAGGTATAAAGAAAGGTTGAAGACACGACGAATTACTCCCTTCTTAGTCCTTACGTCATCCACCCTTGTGAAGTCTATCCCTGGCATGGAGTATCGTCTCCCAAGACGCCACTTCAAAGGCCGCATGTTCTTCTCCATGCAGTTACAAGAGCTGCTTCCTTAACGATCGACATAACTGCATCATTTTGTCTTATTCTGAAGCCAGAAAAAATGTACATGGTGAGGGCGTTTCCAATATGTTTAACTAAGACTTTACATGTTGAACCTCTGAAGACTGTTCATATTCTGGTTGAAGATAAGAAGAAGACCTTCGGATGCGGCTAAGATGTAAGCGATCTTCCAATGAGGAGAGAAGCGGAAGTAAGAGGGTGGAAACAAGGCACATGGAAGAGGTGTTAAGGCATTATAATAATAAATAAATAATTATGAATTAAGACTGGTTTTATCTATGATAGGCACGTAGTCATTACTTCAAAGTTAATGTGAAATGGACATAAGACACGCCTAAATTAAGCTTGGATGATTTGATAGTCAACCCTCAAAGTCTACAAGGGTGTGGCATGAGCCGATACAAGTTCGCTATACGAAAATAATGAATGGATGGATGGACTGCCATGACAAGCAATGAAGAGCTCGAGAGCAGCCAGATGAGAAAGCTTCTTTTGGAAAGTCAGAGACAAACTCCAGGTGCACCGCCGATGTAGCTAAATAAACAAATTCATGTAGATATTTATAAGATTTAATTTAACTTATATATGTATGCAGCAGGCTATAAGCATTGGTTTATTAGTCTGTCCCTGTTCCTAATAATTTCGATATCTTTATAAAGGTTATTTACTAACAAATATATTTTAATAATATGATGCAGTACGAAGCTTGGTACTTGTTACAATACACAAATTATAACTTTATATATTATGTTTTATAATTATATTGAAATCGTATAAGATCATCAATTAATATTTTAAAATAAGGCAATTTATGAATTAACGTTTGATTTATAATTATCATTCAGGAATAATTATTTCAAACTAAATTTAAATAAATAAGTGTAAATGAACTGAAGTGATAAATGATGATTCATCTATAAGACTCGCACTACGTCCGCGAGGTGGGCGATTTTTATATTTATTCTCCAGAGGCACATGTATTGCCCAGTATAATCAGAATAACCTTCCCGTATCTCCGAAACAAAAAGGTCGCTTAAAATAGCGGAACCTAGACATGGTCCATCTCACCGTGAAGAACTACGACCTACAGTGACCTACACGACGCGCATCACGCGATCCCATGCGTGATTGTGGGATTATTATTCGTCGGCAAGGAACGAAGCGAGTGGCCTTCAAAACTGCAGCTTCATCAGCGTCTTATTTATGAACAACTGTACTTAACCGAAGGTGCACTTATAGGAAGAAAGTTCCTCTTCAGCATTCTATGGATTACAGTCTTCAGTTCATCAGTCTTCGCATCTTATCTTCACAATCGAAACTTCAATCATTCATCAAAGCATCATTAAAACGTATTGTGAGTTGAACGCGCAGTGATCACCGCCCGGACTTTGGACTCCCGGGCCTACGTGACTCGAGTCGGACGGCACAAAAGTTAAGTGAGATCTTTCCAAAATCCTTAAAACTTCATATCTCACCTCATTATTCCTTAATTTAATTATCTATGTTGTAATTATTCATATATTAATCCATTTTTGCATATAAATTTCATCATATAATTCTTATTACATTTTTCGTAAACCATCAATTCGTAAAATACCTACATAAATTGTTATATGCTCTTGTACATACGCATAGCCGCAAACTTGAGTTTACGACACTTACATTGTTGCATAATTTCTTATTTAATTTGTTCAATGCACTTTTCTTATAGCCGCTTACAAATCGTCGAGTTGTTCTAAACAACATTCATCGTATACATACGTCTAGCTAGCGTTGTTGCTACGTCGATTCACCCAGCTTATTAGCAGCGTACCTTATTTCTTTAACTTATTTTCGTGTAACATTCTTTGTATGATTTCACTTTGCATGAGTCATTTTAATCTTTTCTATCTTTCTTGACTATTCTTTCTTAAAACTTAAGCATACTTGCCTCTTATAATGGGTAATATCATATTTTTTGTTTTAAAATGGACATCTTTTGTAGCAAAACTTATGCAAATCATTTTCCATCTTAAAGATGCTAAGTCATGCGAGCAACTTCATGATTCACATCTATTCATACGAGATTTTTCATATTTTTATAATGGTGAATTTCAGAGCGAGTTGGAAGTATTTTCGGAGACACCAGATGAGCCGTGTGCAGCTCGAGAGCAGCTTGGCAGCCGCTTTGATGAAGCGACATGTTGTTTCATGCCGATCATCGCTCCCAGCCTCGTCTTGCATCTGTCAGAGGTACGCTCCGGTGTTAACCCCACTCTTGTAGTTCAGCATAGTAAACGTTATTATAATTTTAGTCTTCATAAAATCAATTCAACTGACTTAAGCTAGCGGCGGCTATCAGAATTGGTTTAAATTTATTGTCATTGTTTTCTTATAATATATAATGAGACGACTTATTTAACACATTTAATTCATTCAATCATTACTCGTATTTCGGGCTTCCCTTCATGGAAGTGCCGTCTTAATAGTTATGACTTTGTAACATTAAGTCATAGGCTTAGTATGATTTTTATATATATAATAATAATCGTTTATTAAACAATTTTATTATGTAATGAAATTTAATCTTATATTTTTTATTTTGCATTAAACAATCATTAATAAATACTTACTCATATATTTCATTATTGACAGTTGCATACTTACGTACATTCATATATTCAACGAAAATTTACATGAAAGTGTAACTTAAATGCCTTCTTCTAAGAGACCCATACACAAATCTTAATTGTAAGTACTGCAACATCAAACATTATTATTGTTATTGCATCTTCATGATGAGTCTCCGATGCTTGAGCTCTTCATCTTATCGAACAATAACGACTCTTATTATATCACGTCATATATTACCATCCACAGCGCTGGTCACAGTGGTGGGTGCCGACGTAAGGACACACCACGCCGGGGTCTTATTGGATATAGGTAGCATTGCAAACTTTAGTATTTACGCAAGTTTGTCCGGTAAGCCTTATTTACCAAATTACCATATTTACGTAAATTCATATTATAACCATAAACATAATGTTGACTAGATCTTGCGTTCTTCAAATAACGTCTTCTACTGGTAACATTATTATTAAATTATTAACTATTTAATATTGCATAAAGTGGTTTTTCTTGTCCGTCTTTTTGTTGCGTTCTCCATCGACTTATAAGATGGAGCGAACATCTTCTGGACATCATTAGCACAATACACATTGCCTGATCCGTCTTTCCTTGTCGCGTTCTTCATCGTCATACTTGATGGAGCGGACAGCCTCGGGAACGTATTTGGCACAACTTCGCATTGATTTCGAAATTATAAACTTAATTGCCTTCATAGGTGGCACGGCATCCAGCAACTTATCTGAGTACCCATGGTTCTTATTCTTTATTTAAGAATCACTTGACGAAAATCAGTAACGCGGCGTGTCAACTGATGACAATTACATAAACCTTTTTGTTTCGGAGATACGGGAAGGTTATTCTGATTATACTGGGCAACACGTATGCCTCTTGGAGAATAATTATAAAAATTGCCTATCTCGCGGACATATCGCGAGTCTTATAGATGTGTTATCGTTCATCACTTCAGTTTACTTACGCTTATTTATTTATATTTAGTTTGAAATAATTATTCCTTAATGATAATTATAAATCAAACGTTAATTCCTAAATTGCCTTATTTTAAAATATTAATTGATGATCTTATACGATTTCAATATAATTATAAAACATAATATATAAAGTTATAATTTGCGTATTGTAACAAGTACCAAGCTTCGTACTGCATCATATTATTAAAATATATTTGTTAGTAAATAACCTTTATAAAGATATCGAAATTATTAGGAACAGGGACAGACTAATAAACCAATGCTTATAGCCTGCTGCATACATATATAAGTTAAATTAAATCTTATAAATATCTACATGCATTTGTTTATTTAGCTACATCGGCGCTGCACCTGGAGTTTGTCTCTGACTTTCCAAAGGAAGCTTTCTTATATGGCTGCTCTCAAGCTCTTCATTGCTTGTCATGGCAGTCCATCCATCCATTTATTATTTTCGTATAACGAACTTGTATCGGCTCATGCCACACCCTTGTAGACTTTGAGGGTTGACTATCAAATCATCCAAGTTTAATTTAGGCGTGTCTTATGTCCATTTCATATTATCTTTGAAGTAATGACTACGTGCCTATCATAGATAAAACCAGTCTTAATTCATAATTATTTATTTATTATTATAATGCCTTAACACCTCTTTCCATGTGCCTTGTTTCCACCCTCTTACTTCCGCTTGTCTCCTCATTGGAAGATCGCTTATATCTTAGCCGCATCCGAAGGTCTTCAACCAGAATATGAACAGTCTTCAGAGGTTCAACATGTAAAGGGTCTTAGTTAAACATATTGGAAACGCCCTCACCATGTACATTTTTTCTGGCTTCAGAATAAGACAAATAGATGCAGTTATGTCGATCGTCTTAAGGAAGCAGCTCTTGTAACTGCATGGAGAGGAACATCTGGCCTTTGAAGTGGCGTCTTGGGAGACGATACTCCATGGCAGGGATAGACTTCACAAGGGTGGATAGCGTAAGGACTAAGGGAGTAATTCGTCGCGTCTTCACCTTCTTCTTTATACCTTATTGATTATTTTGAAGACAAATCTTCAACGCCGGGAATATGTTGGAGCTTAACCGGTCCTGCTCTGCTAGGAGGGGAGCCGCCAATACTGCAACACACGACCAGTCCGCCTTACACCGTCCGGCGACGCTTACGCATACAATATACCACGCATTGTTTTACCTTTGTCGCGAATATTAACTGTATAGTGGTCACAAATAAAGCTCATACAATATTGACAGTCCACTGATTTACTACAAGATCCCATAACAACCAGGAAGGAGCCTAGACATGTTTTTTTTTTTTTTTTTTTTTTTTTTTTTTAATATTGTATGAGCTTTATTTGTGACCACTATACAGTTAATATTCGCGACAAAGGTAAAACAATGCGTGGTATATTGTATGCGTAAGCGTCGCCGGACGGTGTAAGGCGGACTGGTCGTGTGTTGCAGTATTGGCGGCTCCCCTCCTAGCAGAGCAGGACCGGTTAAGCTCCAACATTTGCCGTCCTCCCAAACGATAAAGTCTCTGCATTTCTAGATCATCTTAATTCCATTAACTGTAATATCAAATTTACTATGGAACTAGAGGCAAACCATAAATTAGCTTTTCTTGATATGCTCATCCTAAGGAATTCTGACAATACTCTTGGCCATACGGTGTATAGGAAACCTACCCATACAGATAAATACCTTAATGGTTCATCTCACCAGCATCCCAGTCAGTTAGCTACCGTGGGCAAATCTTTGTTTCAGAGAGCACATAAAATCTGTGACGGGAACCACGTGGCTGGAGAGCTTCAGCATGTCAAGCGAGTCTTACAACGCAATCAGCTGAAGACTCCACACCAACGTCACAAAGGCCCCAAACCACCTTCAGTTGAGCGGTGCCCTGTTACCCTACCCTACATCAAGGGGGTCACAGACAGAATTGGTCACATCCTCAGGCGAGCTTCAATCAAAACATATTTCAAGCCGCATAAAAAGATAACCCAATTTTTGAGACCTGTGAAATGCAATATGCACTCCAGAATGCAGGTGTTTACAAGCTCGATTGTGAATGTGGATTATCATACATTGGGCAAACAAAGAGGAGCATAAAAACACGGGTAAAAGAACACATTGCTGACATGAAACACACAAGGTCTACGAAGTCTGCGATCAGTGAACACACGCTGGATAAACCCAACCATTACATCAGATTCGATAACCCACAAATCCTCGCGAAAGAGAATCATTTCATACCAAGAATGATGCGTGAGGCTATTGAAATCAAAAAACACCCAAATTTCAATAGAGAAGATGGTTGGCAGGTACCACCTGTTTGGGATCCAATCATCAAAACTATTAAGACCCAAACCCAGCAAAAACCAACTGCCAGACCTCAAGACACTGTTAGCTCTTTCTGCGTGCAACGGAACAAACCAACTTGACTGATAATTTCTTTTATTTTTTCCTTCCACTCATTTTAATATTATATAAAAAAAAATTAGAACTAGGCATGTTTGCTGAACAGTTTCTTGCGCCGCTTCTTCTCTTCAAGCCACAACATGTTGTGAAGCGGTAGTAAATTAGATTAGGCTCCCATAGAGTAAATAATATCCATAAACAAATTTAAAACTAAATAATTAAAATGAACAAGTTGGCGGTAGGCTGAATAAAAACTTTGACAATACACGTTTGACAAATGTCATCTTTGTCTTCCGTGACCACGGCCACTGAAAAGCAGCCGAAACGTCAGATAAACCTAAATCAAATAAATTACCGCGCTTAAAACCGTTAAAACGTAGTTTTATTATACATGTTATATTTAATAATAATCCAGTAATGTACCTTGTCAGAATCATTGTTGTGCATTTCAAGGGCTTTCTTGCAATTGGCAATGGTGTAACCTGTTTTCTTTCGAAGTTTAGCAAGCAAAGAAGACTCAGCTGCCTTAAACACTGGGCTAGTGTGTAGCCTTCTCACCAACTGGAATATCATCTGAAAATATACAATTAAATATACTTACAACAAGCAAAGAATTTGAGAAGTTTTAGTTACTTGTTTTTTTCCCCTCTCTCTTTCTCTTTTCTTTCACAATATCCCAATTAATTGGGATTGGCACAATATGTCTTTTCCTTCCACACTCCTCTATTCTAACATACAGTAAAAACACATAATATATAATTGGTGCATTTCTAACAGATAGGTTATTTCTGGCCTATTCTTGTGATTGTCATTATTCTAGAGCTTGCGTGTTCCTTATCTTATTTAAAGCAAAATATTTGTATGTTCGAAAAGTGGTCTAACAATATTTTGTATGTTTGTAGCAAGTTCAGCAAATTGCCTTTGAAAAGAAATGAAATTCAGCATCTATTACTTTAATGGGGGTATCATTATATAGGGCACATTTATTTATTAAGAACTATTATGAACGGATTTGAACTTTTTTAGGGCTAAGGCGGGAGGAAAGTTAGCTTTTTTTGTTTTATAATCACCACAAATACACTTTATATCCCAAAAATCTGCTCTACAACTACACCCCACCCATTTACTGCATAAAAAAATCAAAAGAAAACAATTAATACACATTAAAATGATTTTTTAGAATTAAAAATTAAGTAAAGAAGCTCAAGCCATAGTAAGCTTGTTTAAAATTTTCACTTACACACAATCATAAGAGCCCAATGTTTACTAAGCAGTCTATTTGAAGCAGCAGTAAAATCACCAAAACATTAAAGCAAAACACTTTTGTAACCTCAAAAATGTACTACACCATCCAACTAAATTAATGTTTTGTATACCAAAGAACATTTTACTATACATTGGTATGACATCATCAGAGTAGGACAGAAGAGCTCAGAATAGATTTATCAAGGTTAACAACATTATTATAACACTATGGTGTTTGGATTAATACAGAGTACTTTAGCAGAGATGATTTACAAAACATAAACAATATACTAACCCTGGCATATGATTTTACTTTTAACTTCATCTAATGATAACCTATAAAGATTTGAAATTATTGTCAATTTTGGGGGCTTTCTGAATCAAAGAGTATAAAATCAGCACGATTTTAATGTCAAAATCGATTATTATGTATCATAGTTTCTATTAAGGCTCACCTTTTTGGTTGTATTAATACTGTCTGTAAAAGTGAAACAAATGAATGTCGATTGTAGTTTCCATGGAGAAATCAATAGTTTGACAATAACAAGTTCACAATAGCTTAATACGCAGAAAAACCAGTTTTACTTATTTTAATTAGTTTTATTTGGTGTTTTATGTGTTACAAGTACTTTTAAGTGTAAAATAGTAAATAATAATTCATCGTTATACTGGGATTACGTACCTCTCGGGTCAATTTGAAAATAGGTAAATTTTGTTACAGTCACTACAAGAAATTGTATTCTTTATGTAGGCAAGCAAAAGAAATATTGCACAATTTTATTATTGGTTATTTCAATAAGACTAAAAAGCCAATATTTGAGGTTAGATTTATTGTTCCTTTTTTTTTTGTAGTATTCGCCACTAAGGCAGGCAAAGGAATCTTAGTCCATACAGCCAAGTCTGATGTGTAAATCTTCGTATAGTAGCGCAGTTGAATTGTAGGCTACAACCTACGCCATTCAACGGAGTTCTTGTGAAAACTCGAAAGGCCACATTTGACTATACAGTTCACATTTCTCACAAAAACACATAATTATTACTCAAAAACTATCAACATCCTACAACTATTGTTAGTTTTAGAGTATTTTTACACATTTTTAGAAAATAAAACTGCACAGCGCAACGTCCCCTTTCAGTTCACGCCAAAAACTCCTTTATTTGACAGATTTGACATAATTTTTGATATACGTTTTGTTACAACGTGACGAATCAAAATTTGTAAACAATTTTCCCGCCTGTAATCGGGTATAAATTCAATTTCTGCTAAGTTACAAGTAATTCAAATTAATGAAAGTTGCAATTTTATACCCAAAATAATAGCACCTTGAATATTTTTTTGTACAATTGAATTACATAGAAGTTTATAGCAATTCCAAAACGTTCCTAAAAAAATCCAGTTTCAAAAGGGGTAAGCGGGAGATTTTGAAATAGTTTATCCTGTTTATATTTCTTTTAGGTCAAAATGCAGAAAAATAAACCCACACGTAAAAAATCTCAGCCTTCCCCTTCAACGTCTGACGTCAAACTACCGAAAATACCCAAGATATCAATGCCTGAAGATTTTAAAATACGGACGCGACCTTTGTTTTCATTGCCCGAGGAAGTTTTGAAATTACCTGCACCTACTTCTAAGGCAGCTAGAATTCAGGCTGCCAAGGCTGGACCTAGCAGAAAGAGATCAAGCGGTGGGCGATATTTTACTCCTAAGTAGTATTGAAACTCCATCTTATAAGATATGCAGCTGGTTCTTATATCTATCAGTATTTCGTTAAAATGTAAAATAAACTCCATAAACTCCAAATAAATTAAGTATTTTTTACGTACGCTGATATAGAAAAATATTTATTTAGATTTAGCTGACTAAAGACAGCAATAGAAAGTTATCAGCTATACAACAAATTCGGAATCCTGTAGATACGTCTAAGTATAAAGTTTACAGCCTTATTAACCGACTTCGAAAAAAGGAGGAGGTTCTCAATTCGTCGGGATCTTTTTTTTTTGTTTCTTTTTTTTATGTATGTTCGCCGATTACTCCGTGATTTATGATCCGATTTACGTGATTCTTTTTTTGTTCGACGCGGAATAGCTTCCAATTGGTCCCCTAAAATTTTACATAGTTTGGCCCAGTAGTTTTCATTTTATGAAAAATTTTCATGGAAATAATTTTCACTCCGTTCCATATGTACACCGATTACTCTGAGATTTATGATTCGATTTACGTGATTCTTTTTTTGTTCGACGCGGAATAGCTGCCATGTGGTCCCCTAAAAATTTTACATAGTTTGGCCCAGTAGTTTTCATTTTACGAACATTTATTTGTTCCCGGTTCTTGGGACCTATATTTTTTAAGAAGCGCGGCACCATTCGTAGGTCCACCCATACATAGCTAGACACTAAAAAGTAACAAATAAAAAATAAAAACTTCGTTTAAAAAAACCGACTTCAAAAACTAAAATGTATAAAATAACTTATTTCTAAAGTTATTATTATTAATATATATTATCTAAAACATCTTGAAGTCGGTGCAAAGTAAAACATAAAAATTACTATATTTTGAAAATTACTAAGCACCGACTTTAAGATGTTTTAGATAATATATATTAATAATAATAGCTTTAGAAATAAGTTATTTTATACATTTTAGTTTTTTAGTTTTTGAAGTCGGTTTTTTAAACGAAGTTTTTAAATTTTATCTCCGATATAATTGAATTGACGAAAATAAAATATGGAAAATGGTGTCTTCTTTAAGCTCTTATGTATTTTTGTCGTAAAATTACAAAAATTATAGAATTGACTAGCTGCCCCCCGCGGTCTCTCCCGCGTGGTGATTGAAAATCGTCATAATTCCAAAACAAAAGAATTTTTCTAAAATAAAAGTAGCCTAAGTTACTCCTTATTACATCAGATACCTGCCAATAAAAGTCCCGTCAAAATCGGTCCTGCCATTTCAGAGATTAGCCGGAACAAACAGACAGACAAAAATTGTGTTATTTTAGTGTATGTACCGTATATATATTCATATGCATGTAGTAAAAAGCGATTATTTCAATATTATAAACAGACACTCCAATTTTATTTATATGTATAGATGTATGGATAAATTAAAAATGAACAGAAGGAGCAAACTTAAATGCAGCCTTAAGAATTCAGCTTCACCACATCGGAGTGTGAGGCTGGTGCCTTGGTGCTCCGACTATAGAGCTATAACTTGTAACAGAAAATTAACTTTGGTCTTGAGTACTATATTTGCGCTTCGCAGTCGATATTACGCCACTTTTGTACCTGGCAGAGCCATGCTGATATCATTACTTCAATATAGCTCTTAAGGCTAGCTCCATCGTTGCCCTACCAACCTCTGACAGAATATCCGCTTGAAACGGTTTGCATTGAGCTAATCGTGTTTCGGGCGATGAGTGAGATTTCCGATGGCCCACTGCCTCCTCCTCCATCCGTTCCCCTATCCCATCACCATCCTATTCCTCCTGTCTGATCCCTATATCCCTCCTCTTCTAATTCATTCTCTTTATCCTATACTTATACCCCCTCTTTCTTTCACCTTGTCTGTTATTTATGGTCATCACAATATGTCTTTTCCTTCCACACTCCTCTAAGGTGATATGATGAAAATCACGTGACAAAAAGAATGTTAAACTGTAAGATTGAATTGGTTGAAGAGAGAAGAAAAAAATACGAGATGCTGCATATGTGTGGTGTGACAGACTCTGTCACACCACACATATACAGCATCTCGTCTTTTTTTGGTCTACCTTTACCTTTGCACCCATCTATCTTACAGTTTAACATTCTTTTTGTCACGTGATTTTCATCATATCACCTTAATCATCTTCCTCTCAAGTTTTCAGTCATGGATGCAACTTTCAAAGATCTTATGTACTTGTTTCTCACCTTATCTACCTTGTAAGCACATCAACACACATCCATCTCAACATTCTCATCTCAGCTGAGTGAAGAGGTTTCCACCTATTCCCCCCTACCCCATCGAAAAAGCCTGACAACGCGCTGGCATCGCTCCTGGTGTTGCAAAAGTCTATAGGCGACGCGACGGTAACCCCTTTTCATTAGATGGGCCGCCTGTCTGTTTGCCGATTTTGCAATAAAGAAACTGTCATTTTTCGAAGTTTAGATTGATTTATATATTACATTTCACAGTAATGCAAAGTTATACAGCAATGAGAAAAGCCAGAGAAGAGTTTAGAGCTAAGTTGATGTCTTTAATCTGCCAACCGGAACCTGCTGAAGAAATGGACGCGATTCCATCGACGGAAGAGAAGGATTTAATACGATACTATTACTACTTGCGATATGGTATAGATACTATTCACGTTGCACCATTGGATAATCGAATTATTTTGCGGTAATTTGGATATTCGTGTCTTTTTTAAACTCAATTTTGGAATAATAACAGCAAAATTTTGAAATTATAAGTAGTACCTAAGTACCTACCTACCTAAGTATATTTGATCTAGTAAAACTCTTTCTTCAGTATATTGTCGTATGCTGAAGCCTGTATTTTTCACTGTGATCGGCAAATAAAACAAAATCTATAAATGTATATATAAGCCACTTAATTTTTGAAGTCCAAGATCTAATTGATTTTAGAGTTACAAAAAGGAGACACCGACATTGTTATAACAATGTTTTGCGAAATCCATATTCGAAGCTACAAATTATTGATAGGTAATTTGTTGCAGGGTTCACAATTTAATATCCCCAAAACTAAAAAAATGGAGAGATACACTATTGACATGTACAGATGAGATGCGCGAAGACTTTATGATGAGTATGAAGAAAGCTATAGTTGACTTTGTCCTTAAGGATCCTAATACGGTAGAGTATACCCATGGCCTACGTGTAGGTCGTAACTCTGTCATAGAATATATTTGGTTATAGAGAACAATAGATACTAGTAATAAAAGGAGCCCAGTAAAAACGAAACTAAAAAAACTCCAAGCTCTCTCTACATAATATCTGAAAGTTAATTTAATCATTTATTATTATTGACGAAGAGAAAGATTAAAATTAAGACTGATTTGAGTTAAAAAATGTTATAAATTATAAAACGCCACAATGCGAAATAAGAATTATCTGTATCGCGTCTAGTCATTTATATGATTCGGAAGCTTTTTTTTTAAGGAGCGTGATTTAACGGATCTAGTTACCTTGTAGGGCACAATCAAGTATAAGTCCGAATCCGCTATTTAAAAATTGGTTTTACATAAATGGAGACGTTGCAGGAGGAGTCTTTGGAAGAAGAAGACACTCCACTAAAACAAGAGTTGTCTAAGAAAGATGATGCTTGGAGAAATCGTTATGCGGTCGCCAAGAAATATTTGACCAAAAATTTACACAGTGTCAATCCATGCATTGCTCAGGTGTTACAGATTTGGTACAAACAATTCAAGTAAGATATTGTATGTTTTTTACTGAATGTAATGTGGAAATCAGTCTGTTTGGATGTTAGTGGTTTATACCTTCTTTACGGCTTTAGAAAGTGAATAAACCGATTATCGTGAAGCTTAGTATCTAGATACAAATTATGTTTGGCAGATATAAATAAAAATATCATTTTTTAATTTGTATATACATAAGTAGAACACGTGGATGATACGTGCGTATGTGAAATTGTGATCACATTCAATCTGTCATTTTTGTGTAAACTAACAGTATTTGCACAAAGTGTATCTTCCAAAATTTTACAAGCGACTTGAACTATATCGCAGTGACTTAAGACTGATCAGCATGAAGGACATAATGACCACCAACGAGGCATACGAGTTGCAGGACTTTTGTTTCGTGTGCAAGAGGCATATCGAAGCTGCCGGCAATGTGCTCACGCATCAGTGGATACCCACTCTTCAGGCGGTTTTCCTTCAAGTAAGCACGATATCAAAATAACCTTTTATCTATTTGTGATTGGTCATTTCATTAATCTAATTAGATTAGTGGAGACCGAGACCGAGTCTCGGTTAACGTCGCGTGGGATACACTCCAGTTCGATGTACCGACGATCAGCGAAGGTCACTGGCAAGAGGAAAGCGGAAGACTAGATTATGTAGTGCAAACTTCAGGAGGACTATGTCCAGCAGTGGATCTCGATTGGCTGGAGAAGAAGAAAGATAATCGGCTGGTTATCGGCGTTTAGTAGTTTTCAGGTGATGCTCTAACAGACAGACAGACTGATAAAAATTCTTGAAAATTGTATGTTCAGAATCCGCTGGTCCGAATTAGCCCCCCTGATTGTTTCACATTTTTAAACCCATTGTACAAGCTCGAACCAGTTCATGGTTTATTTTGGTATAAATATCAAACTTTAATATCCATTTTTGATGTTACAAACAATCAATATTTCAATCATTTGACGAAATTATCGGATAAATATCGAGTGAAGTATTTTTGCAAGTATTATATACAATATTAACTTTAATTTTGATTTCTAATCGCCAATACAAAATATTCTTTAGAAAAATAATATTTTCATAGAGCATACATCTTAAAAGATTGGAATTAGACCAAAAAAATTCAGCGTGCACGTCATTTGTTACGAGCGCTTAATAACATTTTATTTAAAGAACCCAAAGTTACAATACGTCCTTGTCAATAAACGGCAATTCGTAAATTGTAATCTTAGCTAACGCTTGTTTAACTCAAACACCACTATCTTTAGAATAAACCAATAAATACTATTTCCTTAGAAGAATGCTGCATTAGTTTAGTCCCTAAAAATGTAGAAATAAATAAACATATTTATCGTAAGAATTCACTCGTTCTTAAATATAATTAAAAAAATGTGATTCTTAAAACTAAGTTAATAAGTACATTTGGCAAGTTTAGTATTCTTCTTCTCTACACGGACTTGAAAAAATAACAATACTAATTTTCAGTTTCTACAGGTTCACTAATAGATGGCGGTGTTCTATTTTGTTGCACGCTAAGGTTTAGATACCTGTGTACCATGGTTACTGCTTTGTATGTAACTACAATTCGAACCGATTTTCATGAAATTTGATAGTTTTTAGGAAAGCCGTTTTAAGCAATTATTGTTTATATGACGGTTTATATTTCGTATGCGTATAATCCAGTGGTACCGACCCCTACTGTTTTAAGTAGTTAGTAGATTTGCTGTTTTCACATTGATGTCCCTGTTTTCTGTTTCATTCTTAATTTTTACTGTTTTTTTCAATTAGCGTTCAGTGCCACCTATTACTAGACGTGAGGAAAATCGTTCCTTTTCAATCGCCGTGACTGACGTTCCAGTTACAAAAAAGTCACAGCGACAAATCAACGTTACTTTGTCACGACAGTCGCTTACATCAGAATGTAATATTCGGTAATCGGTTTCGTTCCAGTAGACGTTTTTAATTTACAACGAATGTGACCGGTTATTAAATAACGTATCTGGTGATTTACTTACTCGATGATAATTAGGTCGTTGATCTAAAATTCTAAAATAACCTTCACTTTTACAGATTTAGGACTGTTGCACAATTTTTTATCAAGCAATGATGGACCCTATACATATTTCTATTGTAGGTTTGGCTAATAAATCTATACAAACAATAATAATTATGCCCTTTCTAGCAACTATCTTTGCCGTTACCGCGGCCGAGCGTCCACCGCCTTACCCGAATCAACTCGATTAGTGCCGATGTTAACGGAACTACGTTCGCGACTCACGATTACAAGGAATGTTTGACGCGACGTAAAGGACCAACGTTCCGGGAATCGAAGTGACTTTGTAACGTTGTTCTTTCGTGGCATGTCACAGTGATACTTTTAGACGGCTTGTCGCTGTGACTTTTTCACCGTGACAGTATTTATCACCCATCTCTACCTATTACACTATGCAAATATTTTTTGATAACTACTATTAGATACTATGTAATAAAACGTATTACGAGTATTACCTACTAAATCCGAAATAACCGATTGCTAGTCATTTGAAGCCACAGAAAAGCACATGAATAATTAAAAAAAAAATTGTATGACTTTAAAAAAGAAAATGAGTATGAAAATACTGAAGATGAGGCAATTGAGAATGAAAGTGGAAAATAATTTTACTTTGATTTGTTTTTTTTGTTACATATTATTATGTTGTGATTTGTGATGATTAATTAAACAATGTATATGAGTCCTAGTAACTAAGAAGGCGGTTATTGTTATTAATATTCGATATTGCTTTAATTATATGACGAAAGTATGAAATCTGCCTTTTTTTACTTTACCTATTGTTTTCTCCTGTTTTTTTTTTATTGGCGAGCTGCTGTTTTTTAGTTTTTTGGGGTTGGCAGCACTGCAGTAATCACTGAAAAACCCTATTTCAGAAATAAGTTAGATACTTACTTGTTAAGTTTTTAACCTGTTAATAAAAATGTTGATAACCGTTGATAGGTTCTGCAGTCTGCACTTCTGGTTCTGAATCTCATATTTTTGACGCAGATCTTAGATCACTCAGAGCTTCCTGATCATAGATTACAATACAGCTGAGCATGGCCATTGGTCTTTGGTGAAGTGTACTCATGTCATCGCTAAGGCAGTTGTGGTGCCGCTAACTCAAAACAATAGTCTCAAAACTTAAATTGTTCAAACCAATCTCATTAATAATAATAACCATCACGGCATACATTTTTAAGCGATTTGTGTAATTATATTTTTTTCTAAATATTTATTTTTTTATTAAATAAACTCCCGTCGGCTGCTATTGTGTAGGAATTTTATATTGTAACGTCTTTTTTGGTCTACTTAATATTAAATAAATATGATTTTTTTGTTATGAAATTATGAGTCCTTAACGCATATTTCAAGTAGTATAAGTTATGTTAGGTATACATTGTTAAAAATAAAACTGCTTTGCCTTTCAAGTTTTCACCTAATACTCTCATGTTTTGGATTGTTAATACATAACTTTAGTTGCTAATAGTTACAAACTGTTGACAACCCCCAGATTACACATGGCACTAGTTAAGATAATACATATAGGTATAGACATACGACACACACTGCACATGCACTTCCTCACAACACCAGCATGTAACAGATACACTCTACATTAGTATAAGTTTAGTATTAAAATTAGAAAAAAATAGTATTATAAGTTATTCTTAAGGTACACACAACACAACATAAAAATCACAAAATTAGTGTCACACACAGTAACAAAAATAAACAATAAGCGTGTATGAACTCAAAAACTTTCATAGTTATTAAGTTGTAAAAACGAAACTAGAGTCCGTTGATTTGTTAATAAAAAAAAATACCCCTGATTTCCGTTTCGGTTATTGTCTTCGGCAGTAAAAATAGCCCGGCCATAACCCAAAGTTTGTACTAGATTTTTAAAGCCCGTTGTAAAATGTAGTAGTCGGTATCAAAAGCATGAGTTAAATTGTATAATAATATGTATACATACTCGTATTAAACTAAAATCAAATGAAATAAGTTACATACTTAACAGCCGTATTGGTTGAAGTTATAAATACGTTTTATCGTTGATAAGCAAGCTGTGCTTAATTATTGATTGACTCGGAGCTGCACGCATGTTATTTTCATATATGTACCTATATATCTATTATTATACGGTATTTTTTTTTATTTGATTTCGAAAGCATTTGATAATGTAGATACAATATATACTAGAACTTTTTTTTATTGCAGGAGTTCATCAGACAGGTAGACGGCCCACTTGATGGAAAGCGGTTACCATCGCCTATGGACATTTGTAACACCAAAGGTGCTTTAAATGCGCTGCTGCTCTCTTAAGGGCGACTGGAATCTGGTCACTAATGCCGGAACAAAACTCAAGGTTGTTATGGCGACATACTTTAGACCAGGGGTGGTAGCCATACAGTCGGGCAAATGCCCTACCACCTCGCTATGGATTGTTTTGTATTGTATTAAATATTGTATAAAAATAATTCTTTATCGGAATCTGAATACAGCGATTTTTTAAATTGCAGGGCAGCAAAAAGAGGTTGATACCTGAGCCAAAGCAAGCGTCAAAGATGAGGCATTTCTACAATTGCTTAGCTTGCATCATGACGTTTAATTTGCAAACACTCTGTTTGAAATCTATGTGGGAATTCACAGATTACATTGTGGACGTCGGGGTTCGTTAATTATTTATTTAAAAAAATATTCGTAATTCATACGATACATCCTGTTAATATTATTGTTACATACCGACAAAGAAATGCACACCTGGTTTATTACCTTTCCCCGCATTTAGACTTCTTTTGTTTACTTTGTGTTTAAAATATATAAAAAAACAATTAGACAATAGCCTATTGTTATTGTTTTCGTTAATGCCCGTCGCAGGAATAGGTAAAGCAGGTGTACAGATTACGTTTTCTTGGGAAAACTCAGTCCACGCAGTTGATTGTTGTATTGAACAGTTTACTATAAAACATGCCCGAACGGAGGGGTGGGGCAGTCTACCGAGAACCATGATCAAAGCAAGATGAGTATATTCGATAAGCGATATAGAGACGGACTTTGCGCGTGTTATTGAATCGTGCAGTTTGTAATGGTTGTATCCAGTTATATTTGTACCTGTTTTATATGAGTTGGCCTCGCATACAGGCCTACTTGTGTATTCGCCATCATAGACATTGCCACATACATGAGTATCATCGTTAGAACAGCTCTAGCCATATTTTTTTTTTTAGGGTAAAAACCAAGGTTTTATTATAAACGTGGCTTTTCAAAACGATGCCATAGAATTTGAACCCTCCTTCAAACAATTCAAAGATCAGCTTTGTCTGCTGTACGATTTCTTGATGGACGCGTGTCGGCAGTCACCTAGATTGGAAACCATGCTGTACCAGGATTATACGGTCACCGGTAAAAGCACTTTAAGGGTAAGTTCTCTATTGTTTTCATCGGAGTCTGTTTTTACAGTACTGGGTGCTGTCTTCTCAATGTAGCATATTATTATAGCTTTATATCTTTAATTTAAAGTTAATTTCTATATCTCGCTAGAATATGCCTGTGACTTTGTCCACGCTTGATTTGAAATACCCGCGGCATTCCCAGAACACAAACTACTGCAGCATAAAAAAAAGAATGGAACCTATTGTTTTAGTGAAAATTGCACCAGAATAAGCAAATTTTTATGCTCCCGAACATCTACAAACCGCTCCTAGGTTAAAAATTATCACACATTTTATTACTTAAATTTGCTATCGATCAGTGAAAAAACCATATTGGAATTTGATCTTTTTTTAATCTGCCCATTTTTAATCATTTCCAAAAAAAATCTAGCGGGATTCCCAGGATAAAAGTAGCGCAGATTTAAAGTCTAAGAATTTACTGTCGATCAGCGAAAACCGCTTTAAAATCGGTTTTTACGTGAATCTCGAACAAACAGACAAACCGCCAAACAAACAAATCTAAAAAAACTTTTTGTTCAACTTTTTGTTGAACATTGTGTTCTCCATTGTTTATGTAGTCTACTCCAATTGGTTTTTTTTATAGCTTCAATGTACGTAGACACGGCATGTTTAGAATATTCTTCTTCAGCTACTGCACGCGACTTCGTCCGCGTGGAAGATTAAAAAAAACCCCCCCGATTTTGAAACATTTTTCATTGGTGCTTCGCTCCTATTGGTCTTAGCGTGATAATATATAGCCTACAGCCTTCCTCGATAAATGGGCTACCTAAAACTGAATAAAGAATTTTTCAAATCAGACCAGTAGTTCCTGAGATTAGCGCGTTTCAAGTAAACAAGCTTAATAGATCTGAGGAGCGGTTGCAGGTCGCAATGTAAGTTTGTATTTAAAATGTAAGTTATGAGAACATATCGAAGGAAAGACTCTTGTTGTGGTGGCATCCCGCCAGTTTATTATAAAGTCACCTGGTTACTTTTATAATTCTCATTTGTCTTAATAAGGGGGCTGAAGTATCATCTGGCCTCTAGCTAACGCTGCTACAGTCTGCTTTGTACTCGTACTGAACTGCTTATTTTCTTTTACTTAAAGTAAGCAACTAATTTGAGCTACGGTACGCTACACTTTCCTTTTAAGATAGGACAGGACATAGAAGAATAAATATAGGTACGTTAAATTTATCAATTTTAGCCAATGATCGACGGTGATCTTGTGGATTATTACAAGAAGTTAATAACGGAATTAATTAACGATCAAAGAATCGGTCCTGAATTAAGGGTTCAAGATTTTGATGATTACGTATGTCTTCTTAACGGAGATGTAAGTACATACCAACTAGTAGTAGTACATAATAAATAATTGTAATTATTCCATATCACTTAATACACAATAGTCTTGTGTATTAAGTGGTATGAGTCTTGTGACAAGACACGTAATTATCCATGTGGTGATTACGAGCAATCTGGACGATAATGCTTCAGGAATAACATTTCAAGATGAGTCTGTAGTAATATTAAATTTACTTATAAATCCGACTGAATTGCTTTGGAGATTATGGACTTGAAATGTTGTTGACTTTTCTTAGTTTGCATCGTGCAGAACAAGGTTAATATAGCTTAAAAAAGACTTATACATGTTAAAGTGAGAAAAGAGCTAACAACGAGCTGTAAACACTCATATTTGAGTTTATACATTCATATTGCTAAACATTTCCGTATCGTACGATACTTTTTATGCCAAAAAGTTGGGAGACCCAACTCTCCAACTTTTCGGAATAAAAAGTATCGTATGTTCTGTTCACCAGCAATTTCTGAAGTTACCCGTTTACGAAATGCTACGCAGATTTGTTCGTATTCCTGACCCTAGGACAAAAACGAAAATTTCAACGATTCATTTTTGTCTTTGAATATTTTTTGTTATAAATTGACGATTGAAACAAATTATGAAAGAGGAAACATTTCATTTTACACTTTTAAATAATTTTATATAGCAGTTCATAACCATTTTCCATAACAAAAATAAAACTAAATAATTAAAATGACCAAATTGGCGGTAAGCTAAATAAAACTTTGATACACGTTAGACAAATGTCATCTTTGTCGTCTGTGACCACGGCCACTGAAAAGCGGCCGAAACGTCGGATAAACCAAAATCAAATAAATTACCGCGCTTAAAACCGTTAAAACGTAGTTTTATTATGTATACAAGTCGCGAAAACTTAAGAAAATATTACTGTGTTTTGTTATTTTACAGTCTTTATCTGAAGTGGAAAATTTTATAAACTCATTTCCGGAGAAAACATTTGAGGAATATTGTGCGGAATCAGTAAAATATGTCGAACTGACAAGAGAAATACCCTCAAAACTTGAAGGGACGATCATGATAGGAATGTATTTAGTCCAAAGGGGAGATTTGATCACTTCGCTTAGGTCGGCAGCAACAAGATTGGCGAATACATTACTAAGAAAGATGACTGAGGATTATCAGAATATGATTAAAGCGTGAGTTGAAAAATATTTGCTGTCGCTGTGATTTTGAATTCTTTCTTATCTGTATTATATCACTATAAGTGTTGTGTATCCATTTTGGCAAAAAGCAATTACTTATAGGTACAATACTGATAGTTGCCCGTCTCTTGTTATGTCTTGTATATTATGCCGCAACTATATTTCTTAGAATTGATTAGGTAGTCGTAGCGTAGTAAATCGCTCAATAGACTCAGGAGCGAGCTATGTTGGGTGATTCTCTTATAGAATTAGAAATGAGTATATCCGTAAGAGAAGCGACGTAAACGACATAGCTCACAAAATTAGTAAGATAACGTGGCAGTGGGCCGACCTATTCTATTGCAGGACCGATGGTCGATGGAGCAGAGGAGTGCTGGAGTGGAGACCGCGTCTCGGTAAACGTATTGTCGCACGCCATACAGCCCGATGGACTGACGACCTGTGTAAGGTCACCGATAGACGTTGGATGAGGAAGGCGGAGCACCGGGATGAGTGGTGCCGACTTGAGGAGGCCTATGTCCAGCTGTGGATTGTGATTGGCTGACGACGACTACGTGCCTAAATGGCTAGAAATAAATGAAGTTCATCACTTGCACGAAACCATTTATTTTTAATTTGATACGAACAATGGAAATGAATCAATTGCCCATTAGGCACAGAATATTCGTATTATCTCTACTTAGATCATGTCAGCCATTCGTGTGCTATTTTTAATAAATGGATACAATTAATTTAGTCGTTTTTAATAATCATTTTCCTAAAAAATTTGGTCATCCTCGCAGAATATACGACGAATATTCAAATATCTCCAACACACTTCTAACTCCGCCAGCGGATACTGCAGCTCTCATGGAATTGATAGCGTACGGGAAAAAAGTCGAAGATGTGCTCATCTCAGAAATGGAGGAAAAATTACGGGACGTAATGAGATATATTATGTTCTTAGGAGATTATACAACATTCACACCGTTGGAAATGAAGGCGAATAATCAGACTTTCCATTGGTATTTAATTTTATAAAATTACATTTCTAATTTATCTTATAATGTGTTGTTTGTGGTAAAGTTTATAGTGATTGTGAGTTTTTAATGTATTTTAGGTATGCTCGTATGCCTGGTATAGTAGAAGAGAGTAAAGAAATCTGTGATCAGAAGAAACTAGAATATCAAGAGCTGTTGAAGGTTAGTTTTTGATTTATAATATGGTGATAGCGATACTGAAAAGTGTTATTTTATTAACTTTTCCTTAGTCTTGGGAAATAAATAGGTTAGTCACCCATCCAATGATTTGGGTTCAAATATAATTTATCAAATCAAAGCTAGAGACTACGAACCACGTAAAGCATTTTTTCTGGGTTATATTATTGTTAAGGTTATCACGTGAAGGTATGAATTAGAAATGTACTAATCTATTTTGAGCAATTTTGACGGGCTATGCTGTCAGTTTTTCTAAAATTGAGAAATACTTTATATTTCTAAACAGCGTTAATTTTTATTTTGTAACTTGATCAGAAAAGATTTTAAGTTATTTATTTTGAGCTTATTTTATTTCTTACAATAACTGAGAGAACATTGTCTATCCTTTTGCACGTCCCATTTTTATGTTCAATTTTTTTTCTCATCCTTCCGAAATAGAGTTTATTTAAGTGAAAAACGTAGGTACGCCCGTAGTTAAACTTGGTTATTTAATAAGCTTGACCGCTATTTACCATGGGATACATCACTATCTTTTAATTACTCTATATATAAACAATAAACATACATTTCTTAGGTCCGTATCGCCAAATTCATTGAAGATCTAGAAACGTATGAAATTCAATGCAATGAGGTGCAATACTGGGGAGAGCTTGATGAACTTCCAAAATATGTATCACGAGCACGACATTTGGATGAGAAGTAAGAACAAATCGTTTTCTAGATTTTCTTAATACGTAATTGAATTGGATAAAACATAAGAAGATTATTAAAAAGTGTCGACGGTTTTCGGAGTAATAAACAGTAAATCTTGGAATAGTCAATACCAGCTGAATATGAATTTAAAAAGTAAACAAATAATTTCATTTTATTTGGCATTACATAAATCGAAAGCGTAGATCACAACAAGATCGAAATTCAAATATATGTGCTTGTTACAAATTGTTTACAAATATTATAATTGTTAGAAATTTGTCAGCATTTTTATACCTAAAATTTACCTACCTACTACTGATAATACTGATACTACTGATATGCTGGCTAATAGGTTGGCTACTGCTCTAACCAAGATAGATCAATTCAATGAGGAAGAATCATCATTTGGTTGGGAATTGTCGCAATATCCTAAAAGAAAGTCCGTTTATGATAAGCTTGTGCCTTTCAAGAAACTATTTGACGCTGGCTACGACTTCCTACAAAAGCATAACAATTGGATGAAAACAAGGGTAAAATGTTTCTTTACGTCAATTAAACAATGCAATTCAGATAATGCATTATATTTAATTATTATTTAAGGTTGGTAGTTTTGATCCTGAAGATATAGAAGGAGACGTCAGTTATTATTATAAGATTGTTTATAAGCTGGAAAAATCCTTCCAAGAAGTCCCTGACACTTATCATCTAGCACAGTCTATTAGGTAATGTAGTGACATCTTGTTTTTTATTTTTCGTAAAGTGCAATTGATTTCTACAGAGTGATAGTTTTATCTTTCAGAACAAAAATGGATATATTCAAGTCAAATTTGCCAATAATTCAAACTTTGGGTAATCCTGGTATGAAAGCCCGACATTGGGAAAAGATTTCCGATATTGTTGGCTTCCCAATTGTTGTTGACGATGAAATGTCTTTAGAGAAAGTTATTGATTTCAACTTGGTTGATTATATTGAGAAGTTTGAAGGTATATCTGAAGCTGCCACTAAGGAGAATAATCTTGAAAAAGCTTTGGACAAGATGATGAAAGAATGGGCTGATCTCAGATTCGAGATATTAACGTACAAGTAAGTACACGACTATTTAATTAATCAGAACTTTACATGTGGGGGCAAAAAAATCAATAGATAAAATATTTTGAAATTTTAAAATTTGACCGTCATATAATATACGTATTTATATTGCTAATATTATAATGCGTTAATTTGTTTAGGTTTATGAAGTAGGATTTCAAAAGTTACTGAGTAGGTATATACTGAAGTGTATATTTAAATTGTACAGTCTTATCTTTTTTCTGTTCCACTTATATCGCCAGATTAGTTAAGAATTTTGTCTAAGCTAGCTTCCCTGGAAGAGATCGCTTTCAGCCATAAAGCCGCCTGTTGTTTTGCTAAGAAGTATTGCAAGTATGCATTATGTTTTTGTAATTGTTTATTTTGGTGAGCAATAAAGTGTTACCTAATCTAATCTAATTAGATAATAATAATGCTTGAAGTAGTAATATAATATGAATCAATTTACAGGGATACAGGATCATATATTTTATCAAGTGTGGATGAAATTCAATTGCTTTTAGATGACCACATTGTTAAAACACAAACAATGAAGAATTCACCGTATATTAAACCATTTGAAGAAATTATTTAGTGAGTAATTTTGTCGGTATGCTTTTTTATCATTCTATATATACAGAGTTTTTATGACTCCTTGAAATCTTCAGACCATATTTGTCACATATGCATCCCACAATAATATTTTTTTATCGGCTTTGTGGATAAGAGAAGTCGTAATGAACACTAGTCTAGTGAGAAGTAAGAAATGTTTGCAGTTTGTCTATATAGGCTGAATTTTTCAAGTGAGCCTTTGGGGCCAAATCCTAAACAGTGCTAAACAACGAAAAACACTCAAAGAAGTCTCAAGGCCAATTTTGATGAAAACTTGAGTAGTATCATAAGATTTAAAAAAAACTCAATTACCCTTGTCGAAAATCAGTTATAAATTGTCACAAATATATAAAATTAATAAAACGATTGCAGTGATTGGGAAGGAAAATTGGTATTATTACAAGAGATTTTAGACGAATGGCTTAAAGTACAAGCAACATGGATGTATCTAGAGCCTATTTTCTCATCGCCGGACATTCAGCAACAGATTCCAGAAGAGGGCCGACGATTTAGTGCCGTGGATAAGGTATTTTATTACTACACATATGACAAAAACGTTCAGCCAATAAGATTCTAACTACCCGTATAATAAAATAAAATAATTATATCTAAATAAAAATGTTTTTATCCATCGTAATTCAGAGATTATAATACATCTATTTTAATAAAATTTTCAAGCTAACCAAGTTTAAACTTATAATTTTCAAAACGGAGCTATATAATCTGAATTAAACAAAATAAGACAAATCTGCACACAAACGAATCATGGAGTTTAATTTCAGATGTGGAGAGAAATTATGAAAGCAGCATTTACGGAGCCCCGTGTCTTAGATGTTATCAAAATCGAAAAAATGTTAGACAGGCTCAAAAAATCTAATAACCTTCTCGAAATGGTCCAACGTGGTCTCAATGCTTATTTGGAGAAGAAGCGTCTGTATTTTCCTCGCTTCTTCTTTTTGTCCAATGACGAGTTGTTGGAGATCTTATCTGAAACCAAGGATCCCTTGCGGTAAAGGAAATTTTTGTGAAAGGGAATTAATATTTCAATGTGTTTTATTATATTACTCAGCTACGATTTTAATAAAATAAATAAATTATTTATTAAAATTATTTTAACAAAAGTAATTTTAATAAATAATATTAAGCCTTAATTTACTGTGTATGTAGAACCTTAGTTGTAGGTACTATACCTAGAAGTGTATCAGTAGACAACTTTTTTCCACAAGTTTATTAATTTTAGTGTTCAGCCTCATCTAAAGAAATGTTTTGAGGGCATCGCGAAATTGACATTCACAGAAGACATGGTTGTAACACATATGAGATCTTCAGAAGGCGAAATTGTTTTGCTAACAATGACTATAAACACAGCAGCTGCCAGGGGGCAGGTAAAGGAAATTAAATTTTATGTTCTTTCCCCGTGGACTTGCTTGTAAATCTTCTGGAATCTTATCCCAAGGAATCTATAATTTTCTGGGATAAAAAGTATATAATAAACTCACATGAAACACGAAAGAACTTACTTTTACATTACATTAATAAATTATATAAGAAATAATGCACAGTAATTTATAGATGGATAATCATAACTTAGTTGAGGAAATAAGTTGAGATTAGGAATAAATTACCAATTGATAAGTCTGTACCTTTTGCTTTGTAAGATCATAAACACAAAGTTTTAATGAATCATGTTGGAGACATAAAAATCCTCTTATAAAAGATTCTTTACCGCGCATATTTTATATAATAGGTGGAAAAATGGCTCTTGGAGTTGGAAAAGGCAATGAAGTCATCGGTGCACTATGTAGTTGCCCTATCGTATGTTGATTATTCACAAAGGCCCCGAGAAAATTGGGTATTGGTGTGGCCTGGACAAGCAGTAAGTTAACCATTTATATATCATAAAATTTAGGTGCGATCTTTAGTTTATCACACTTTTGGACATTTTAGGTTCAATGTATAGCGATGACATTCTGGACATCAGAAGTGACAGAGGCGATTCACGTGAATATACCCGCCATGAGGAACTACTGGAACAAATGTAACTATCAGATATCGAAAATTGTCGATCTGGTCCGCGGAGAGCTGAGTTTACAGAACAGAATAACACTTGGTTAGTTATTCATTGTGTATGTACGTGATGTAAACATGGTTAAATAAGTTCGTTTAAATGAGAAACAGAAAATGATTTAAGCATTTTTTCTCTTAAGCATTTTTGCTTCTTAATGTTTGTGCGAAGTTTATATTCATTAAGTTTTCCTTGAACTACTTACTGTACTTTTTATTTAATTACAAATTGATATTATACATTACAAATTAATAGAGTATAATTAGTTTTACTAAGTAATAATATACAAATTTCAGGAGCTCTAGTAGTACTGGATGTACACGCACGTGATGTATTGATGCTGTTGATTGAGTGTAACGTACGACAAGATAATGATTTCAATTGGCTATCTCAGATTCGGTACTATTGGGAGGTGAGATATGTTGAAAATAAATAATTTCAATTGTCAATTTAATTAGCTTAACCCTAATTTTAAGAGGCTTTTGTATTTGTAGGAACAAGAGGATAACACAATGCAAGTGGCTACAAGAATGATCAACTCTCAATTAATGTATGGTTATGAATATCTGGGTAACACCGGACGCCTTGTAGTTACTCCTCTAACGGATAGATGTTTTAGAACGCTCTTCGGAGCATTACATCTTAATTTGGGTTAGTAGGTTGTAGCTGCAGTCGAAGAACATAATTTATATTTCATTGATTTTTTTAAATATCTACCTTTGTGATGATAATAATCAAACATGGCTGTCTCCATCATAATTGATTTTTCAGTAATAACACCATAATATGTTATTATAGTTGTCATAATTTAAGGATTTGTTTTTATTCTTACATAAATCAAAACGAATAAAATTAAAAAATGACTTGTAACAAGTCTATTTAGATGTTTTTATTGAATTTATAAGCAAACTCTTCGAACATTACCCTTTTTAACAAAATTTTGTATCAATTCTGTAATGTAGATAGTGTAATGTAAACAACATGATAATAACATGCAGAATAAGTGGAAATATTATTATAATAGTTTTATCTGTCCAGGAACAGAGAAAGATTAGACTTTCCTGCCACCGGGCGGCCCGTCGTAACGTCGCGACCACCCCTGGTCTAGAATATGCCGCCATAACAACCTTGTGTTGTGTTCCGGCATTAGTGGCCAGGTTCCAGTCTCCTTTAAGAGAGCAACAGCGCATTTGTAGCACCTTTGGTGTTGCAAATGTCCATAGGCGATGGTAACCGCTTTCGGTCAAGTGGGCCGTCTGTTTGTCTGCTGAACTCCTGCAATAAAACAAAAAAATCTTTCTGTTTGATACAAATGAAGTCTGTAAATGTTTAAAAATGTACTTGAAGGTGGTGCTCCTGAAGGCCCAGCTGGAACCGGAAAAACTGAAACCACAAAGGACTTGGCAAAGGCCGTGGCTAAGCAATGTGTTGTATTCAATTGCTCTGACGGACTTGATTATCTTGCCCTAGGTAAATTCTTTAAGGTGAGTAATGTACTTATTAATTAACATCTACCTCGTTTACAGAGCATGTGTTAGCTTAAAAAATATTGCTTATAGCATCGGACTTATAGTAGCATTAGTCCGATGGTTATTGACCTGTCATTGCTAACTATTTAATAATTACAACCTGTCATAGAATCTATTCCACAGTAAAAAAGCAAGGTAGTCAAAGTCAGATAATTTCTAATGTACCCGTGTCTTATTTTAATAAAGTGTATTCGAGAGGTCAGATAAGATATCTAAAAAGATAGTAAGAGTCCTTGTAAGAATTAGGAAAGCATAAATTGTTGGAGATGGTGAAGAATAAATAGGTTCTTCAATGGGTGTAGTTTGAATTGATTTAGGGTTTAGTCATGACTAATTTATACGTATCTTTTTAAATGTAGGGATTAGCATCCTGTGGAGCGTGGTCTTGCTTTGATGAATTTAATCGGATTGATCTCGAAGTGCTATCGGTGGTGGCTCAGCAAATATTGTCCATTCAACGTGGCATCAATTCCGGGTCTACAGAGTTTCTGTTTGAAGGAACTTTATTACAGCTTGACAAGAGCTGTGCTGTGTTCATTACTATGAACCCAGGTTATGCTGGTAGATCTGAATTACCTGATAACTTGAAGGTATGAATGTTTATGGAATTGTTTAACTTTAAAAGCTAATAAAATAATTTGTTAAATGTTCTATTCTAGATTTTCATTTTACTTTTAGGCGCTTTTCCGTTCAGTTGCCATGATGGTGCCAGATTATGTCTTGATTTCCGAGATCGAGTTGTACGCATTTGGCTATCTGAATGCGAAACCATTAGCGGTTAAGATTGTCGCAACATATAAGTTGTGTTCAGAACAACTTTCATCACAAAGTCACTATGATTATGGTATGAGATCATTAAGTCTTATTTTAAAAGCTAAACTACATAACATCAATCATTTTACTGTGATAGCAAAATGTTCCGAAATGAAATTTCTTTTGCTTACTTTAATATCATAAAATAAACTTTTCACCGACACCAATTCGTTTTCCTATTTAGCTTATCTTTTTCTTTGATGCTTTTCAAAATTATGGCCTCTTTATTTCTTATCGTCAATATTACAACAAGTGCCAAAAATAATAGAATATCATTCTTTAAATTGTAGGTATGCGTGCAGTAAAATCCGTGTTGCGCGCTGCCGGTGCACTCAAACTGCGGTACCCTGATGAAGATGAGGATGTAATTTTGTTGCGATCCATCAAAGACGTTAACCTCCCCAAATTTCTTGAGCATGATGTACCTTTATTTATGGTTCGTAGTAAGCCTAATCCTTTGACATAATTATCTATGCAGAGTAAAATATGAGACAAAGCAGCAAAGGCCAATCATTTGAATTATTATACAGGCAAAGATTATTATGAATTTAGAAAACATTTCGCTTTGATTTTAATCAACGATTTTAGCAAAATGGTATAACAATACGTAAAAATACTCTTAAAAAGTTGGTTGAAGTTGATTCGATCTTGTTTCTTTAAAAGATCAGAAGTCCATAAGAGACTAATTGCAGAAATAAAATACATATGAAAGTTGGCTTTGATGTTCTCTCTCAAATTTTCAGCCAGTATAACTGAATGCATGTATATTTGTTAATAGATATGTAGAAAGAAATTAAGTGTTAATGTTTGTTATTATAGGGCATTATTGGTGATTTGTTCCCCGGTCTTCCGCTACCGTTGGCTGGATTGCCACATCTAGTGTCGTGTTTGATAGAAGTATGTGTGCCACTCAATTTGCAAGCCAACGAATTTTTCATCGAAAAGGTACACTCTAATGAAAACACATCCCACAAAAGTAACCTATACGCATAACCACTTAACTTTGTTACAAAAGTTAATTTCTTTTTTTGAAAAAATAACATAAGAAAATTACCAAATTACATAAAGAAATATATTCAAAAATTCTTCAGGTACTCCAATTGTATGAAATGATTCTTGTACGACACGGTTTAATGTTGGTTGGATTACCATTTTCGGGAAAGACTAAATGTTATCACGCACTTGGACATGCTTTGGGATTAGTCTCTGAAAAGGTAATAATGTTGTTTATAGAAATATATATAACAGTCTTTTAAATAGGTATTAATTTATTCGAATAGGTATAATCAAATTTGCTTAAACAGAAAGATGTAATTAGTATTAAGTAGTGAACACAACCTATTTGTACTATCTTTCGCATATAATATTTTATTCCGGACAAAAATTCGACAAAAAAGAAAGCATAAAAAATTAGCAACTGAAAAAAAGTTGATGTGAAGTTTTCAACATCCATCATTAAAGCTATATTTATCTGGAAAAGTGAATTTAACCGATGCATCTATCCCAAGGGTCTAATGGATGAAAACCCAGTGGAATGGACGGTGATCAATCCGAAGTCCATAACAATGGGCCAGTTGTACGGGCAGTTCGATCCGGTCTCACACGAGTGGTCTGACGGTATACTCGCCGTCAGTTACAGGGCTTTCGCAGTTTCCCCTAATAATAATAGGTAAGTCATTATTGCCTATTGTGTTCACTGGATTTTGGATTTTAGTTGAACAATATATTTTTTAAAGACATTTCCTAACATTGCGGTAATAACCCTGCATCACTGCGGCGTCATAAAAAGATTATGGAACATTACTAAAATTATATTAGAAATACTGTATAAATAATAATTATTATTTAACACGTTTAATTTATTAGGGATTTAATTCCTTAAACTTTTGATGACATTAATTTAAACATTTATTTTAGTCACAGTTGAATTGAATATTAATTATACAATAGTCAATAGTGACTATTGTATTATGATATTCTTATTTTTAGATGTAGGAGTTAAATATTAAGATTTTTAATTTAGGAAGTGGTTGGTGTTTGATGGTCCAGTGGATGCTATTTGGATAGAGAATTTGAACACAGTACTAGACGATAATAAAAAATTATGTTTGATGAGTGGAGAAATCATTCAACTTGCCCCTACTACGAATCTCATCTTTGAACCTATGGACTTGGAAGCAGCTTCACCAGCTACGGTAATTTATATTGTCTCTAAGGGATTCGACTACCAACTATAAATACGGTAACAGTCTAAAATATCTATAGTAATCACATCAATACTAAAGTGATGATAAGGATCTATTATGAATACCGATACGTACTTAACTATGAAAGTTTCTTTAGATGTCTGTCTTTCATGGACTTGATGGTTTCTATAATACTCAGTATTAGGTACGTAGATAGATGAAAAATAGCTCGTGAATCTTTTATGTCGGTAAATACAATAATATGTAGATCAAAAGTGTATGCGATGAAAACCTTAATAACATGATTTAATAGGGATTTTGATACAAAATATATTGTAGGTATCTCGTTGTGGTATGATCTATATGGAGCCCAAAGGTCTTGGCTGGAAAGTGTTACTGGAATCGTGGTTGAACACTTTGCCACCTACCCTGCACAGTATTAATAAGAACCTTATAAGATCGCTCTTCAACCGTTTCTTAAGTCCGTTGTTATGGCTTGTAGAGTATTCTGGAAAAGGAAAGGTAAGTAATCAATTTAATTATTTACAACAGATCAGTAATATTATATGTAGTAGTATAAAGACTTCAATACTAACTAAAACGATTTGGATTTTTTAGTCTATGATTTTGCACACAGTCTTAGCTTTCTAAAGTTAAGTTTTAGTAACTTTCATCAAACTTGGAGAGTTTATTTAGCTATTTATTACTTTAAAAATCATAAATTTATTATAATTGAAATGTTGACATCTTTAACATACTTAACATAAAGTAGCCATTATGATCAATTAATGTATATACTGTGTTCGCTATTAACGTGGAATACCTATACATATTATATATATAATATATAATATGTATAGGTAATAATAATTTATTTATACCTATACATAATAATTTATTTAACAAAAACTAGGTATTGAATACTATTTTTATTTAATAAACCATTATTTGACTCTACAGTGACAAAAATTCGTCAACTATTACTGTAAAGTAATATAAAGGCAGCACATATTTTAGGTCGTCGTCAACCAATCGCAAAATTTTAAACACCATGGCAAACTTTTGGTACCATAAAACAAGAGCATAATAAATCAAATTTTAAGTAATTTATCTCATTAAGCATTTTTAACCGACTTCGAAAAAAGGTTCTCAATTCGTCGGGATCTTTTTTTTTTTTTTTTGCTTTTTTTATGTATTTTCGCCGATTACTCCGTGATTTATGATCCGATTTACGTGATTTTTTTTTGTTCGACGCGGAATATCTTCCAATTGGTCCCCTAAAAATTTTACATAGTTTGGCCCAGTAGTTTTCATTTTATGAACATTTTTCATGGAAATAATTTTCACTCCGTTCCATATGTACACCGATTACTCTGAGATTTATGATTCGATATACGTGAGTCTTTTTTTGTTCGACGCGGAATAGCTGCCATGTGGTCCCCTAAAAATTTGACATAGTTTGGCCCAGTAGTTTTCATTTTACGAACATTTTTTTGTTCCCGGTTCTTGGGACTTATATTTTTTAAGAAGCGCGGCACCATTCGTAGGTCCACCCATACATAGCTAGACACTAAAAACTAACAAATGAAAAATAAAAACTTCGTTTAAAAAAACCGACTTCAAAAACTAAAAAACTAAAATGTATAAAATAAGTTATTTCTAAAGCTATTATTATTAATATATATTATCTAAAACATCTTGAAGTCGGTGCAAAGTAAAACATAAAAATTACTATATTTTGAAAATTACTAAGCACCGACTTTAAGATGTTTTAGATAATATATATTAATAATAATAGCTTTAGAAATAAGTTATTTTATACATTTTAGTTTTTTAGTTTTTGAAGTCGGTTTTTTTAAACGAAGTTTTTATTTTTTATAGTTTCTAATTGAGCTTTATCAAGTCGATTAAAATACAGTATATTACATTTTTGTAGCAAATGTACATAACATCTCGGAGCAACATAGTAACGGCCTGCATGAATTTATTTGACACGTTCATGGATGACTTCTATGATGAGAAGTATGTAGAGCAAATATCAGATCTCGATATCAGAGCTCAATTAGAGGTAAGTGAATGTCGTTGTTTAACTTTCACATTTTCTTCAATTTTATAAGAATTACGTTTTTAGGTATCTACCTATTGCTATCTCCGTATCCGCCCATATTTTTTTGTGTAACATGGGACCTTATCTTGTTTAAAGCTAGTTGTAAATAGAATTCCTATATCATATTATTACGATATAATTACCTTGACGTCCCACTGCAGGGCTCGGGCCACTCATTTTTTAAGAAAACAAGATATATTAGTTACATTACTCGGGGATTTTTTCATTATTACTACTCGTACTTGTGGTAATTTCAACAATTTGCACTTTAGGCTAAATAAACTATCATAGCTGAAATTGAAACCAACATCATTCAAATAAGCCGTGGATGAGATAGCTATCACAAATGACATTATATTTCATTAAAATAAAAATGGTTTTGGTTTTCAAGGGAGTCTTCTTCTTCTCCTGTATTTGGTCCATCGGAGCCACCTTAGAAGCCGAGAGCAGACCAAGATTTGATATGCTGTTCCGTGGTTTACTCGAAAAAGAATTTCCAGAAAAGGTATTCGTAGAGTTGGACACAATTATTGTACTTGACAAAGTTTCAGTCTCTGGTATACCTTACATTGCACTATACAATATAATATACTGAAATATGTTAACCACGTTTTACGCAAACTGGTAAATTACGTAAACAAAATATGCAACAGTGGCGTGGCCTTTAAAGAAGAGGAAATTGTAAGAAATTAAAAGAAAAGAAGATTTGATGATTTAACTGGAGTCACGTGGAAAACTTCGGCATATAATATTAAGAAGCGTGTATTGATAGTTTAGGTAAACCCAGTTGGAGCATAAACGATCCATAAACATGACGATTTTGTTACAGGTCTACGAAATACTTGGCTATCCGCGTGAAATAGCGAAACCTGAAAAGCAATATATTTTCACTCTCCCAAAAGAAGGTCTTGTTTATGACTATCGTTTCATCAAGGAGGTACATTTACACAAAATTGCATTATGTTCTTTAGGGCTGTTTGTACTACAAGCCTATCGGCTTTGAAATGATTACTACACATCCAACATGAGACTTTATTTTGGGTATGCTCTTTGCGAAATATATCTTTACGAAATCATAATTGAGTTGTTAATGGTATTTCATAGTTAATGATTTTAATATAAAGTAAAAAATTGTTATCTCCAAATGGGAATTTTCTTTAAACAAATTGCTGTTAAATATTAAATGACTTTATTCGTTTCACTATGTATTTGAATATGATTCAAATTGAAATTTTACCTTTTTATACCTTCCAAACCAGGCTTGTAATTTTCAGGAGCGAAACCACATGAAAAGGTTCTATATAAAATAATTCTTAGCTGTCTATATCTTCTCGTATGCATTCTAATATGCCCACTTCCAAGGAATATGCGAGGGAAGTAGGCAGCGTGAATATAAAATGTTCAAATAAGTTGCGTTCTTATACTCGTTCTGCTCCCTTCCCTCGCCACTTTCATGCTTTCTGACGTGTAAGTGGGCATAATATATATGAGGCATACTAACCAATGTATCCAGGGCAAAGGTAAATGGAAACCATGGCAAGACGATGTAGTTTCCGCACCGGCGATCAGCAGAGATACCCCGCCCAATCAGATATTAGTGACAACATTAGACAGTATACGATACTTGGCTCTGTTCAAACTTCTCGTAACCCACCATAAACCTGTCATGATGGTCGGACCCACTGGCACAGGAAAGTCCTCATATATTATCGTGAGTATTTATTGTCACTATTTCATCGTAAGTCCTATTCTCGTTTCGTGCCATATTTATTTTCTATCCCAAGGTTGTCTGGAAGATCTCGCTGTTCTTTATTGTTACTATAACGTATATTCTATTCCATTAAGTACTAAAGAGAGAAGACTTATTCCTAAATCCTAAATTATGCATGACTAGACGGCAACACGCCTTCTTCACGCTCATTGACGTTAGTTCCTTTATATAGTAGAACATAATATTTTTAGAGCAAATCAAGTCAATAATTGTAAAAATATCAAATCTTTCAATTTTCATTAAATTGGTCTTAAAATAATGGGTTTGCTATAAATAAACTAACATTAGTAAGTGATAAAAGAATGATCTGAAGCGCCGTCTAATCATAGAATGTAGAATTTTTCAGAGTTCGATTTTAAATGGATGATTGTCTTTCCTGCCTATTTTTGGTTCATAATAAACTACTTTTAAAATAATATGTAGCAGTCCCATAACTTGATATATTTATGTAGTTTTACGAAGACAACTCTCTTTATTATATACAATTTATCTTATTGTTTTTGTAGGATTATCTCGTAAGAAGAGTTGATACAAAAGTGTACAAGGCCCTTATCATGGCCTTTTCGGCACAAACGAATTGTAATCAAACGCAAGACATTATTATGGGAAAATTAGATAAGAGAAGGAAAGGTAATAATAATAATAACATAGATACATTTTCTATTTATACATATATAATGTGTACATTGTTTTTCCTTAGACGATCTTTTGGTGCAACCATTACACTATTTAATAATGTTCAAATGTCTAATGGCCGGTTTCAACACGTATATCTTACCGACCGTTTATTTGCCTTATGTTTGGTTGGTTAAAATTTGATACAACTCACAAGTAATATCAAATTTTAATCGATGGTAGGGCAATGAATATATAGGATACCGGCCATTAGTCAAGTTATGGAACAGTTTAAGTTTGATATTAAAGTAGAAAATGTTTTAAATTAACTGTCTAAATACACATTTCTATAAAGCCTTTTGCAAATAGACATTCCAGATCGATCTAATAAGCTGGAAATTTTACATCTAGAAAAAGCCAAATAAATTTCACGTGTGTCGATTAGTTTATTACATCAAATCTCCCAATGTGCAAATATAATTTGTTCCCCAAATGGATGTGTTGCTAATTATTTCATATGATGGTTTTATTGTTTATCAGAATCTGTTTTTAATACTTATACTCGTATATTGTATTATTATAGATTTTGTTTATTTTTTTCTATGGTAATTAATATAACACGTTTGCGTGCTTTCTTACTGAATACTGCTATTTACCAAAGGCATCTTACCGAAATGCATTTCCCCCAGGTGTATTTGGTCCTCCGATCGGCTGCTATTGCGTAGTTTTCGTAGATGACGTAAGCATGCCACAAGCAGAAACATACGGAGCCCAGCCACCGATTGAAGTGCTACGGCAAGGCATAGATCTGGGGCTGTGGTATGACCGCAAGACCAATGTTGCTATGCATCTGATCGACGTTCAGGTAATGTAAAATAAAACAAGTATGTAATAAAACCACGTTACCACGGTTTTAATAGCGGTATTTGATTTCATTTTTATTATTCCGATGTTCCAGTTACTTTTATCAAAAAAACTACAAACTTTAACAATTGTCATTGACATTTGACATCACGGTTATCGAAAAGTGGCCGAAAAGTCGGAGTAATACAAATAAAATGAAATACCGCGCTTAAAACCATTAAAACGTATTTTTATTATGAGTACTAGTTGCGATAACTTAATAAAATACAATCAAACACGATTCCTGTGATTTAGGCAAAGGTATTATATTTTAATAAATGTTTTAAAGCTTCTCCCCAAATTTAAAAGTCCTATAAGTCGCCACTCGCAAGTTGCGTCACACGTTAAGGGGGGGGGGGGTCAACTGTGCATAAACACTGTGATATTCTGTGACAAGTGGTGGGAGGGATCCTAGATTTCGTGACGTGAAACTACTAACGAAAAACTTCAAACTCTATTTTTATGATCACAGTGTATAAATGATTAAAAACAATGAAAATAAAACAAATCACGGAACTGTTGTTTTATTTTAATAGTTTCTTGATATAAAATTGCAAAATATGTGATTTCACACTAGGAAGGGACAGTCTCACGAATGTGACCAGCTGTGACAAGGACGGCGATAAGGACGGACGGGAGAGGGATCAAAAATCATGAAATCCGTGTGACCTAATTTGTTGGTGGCCCCTAAGATTCGAAATTGATGATATTGTTTACTTGAACTTAGTAGCGGGCATACAAAATTATAATTTTCTTGTGTAAGACAGTCCCCGGGGCGTAAGTGGACAAGATCAGAGGGGAGAAGAATAGCTTCAAGTTAATGTATCTTCGCCGAAACTAAGTGTGTGTTGATTAGAGTGCAACTGAGCTATACACAAAGAATACGGAGATTAATAAGCTCACGTTTAACGGGCAACTACGTGAAAAATAACGCTTAAAAGAAAAAGCATCTAGTCGCCTGTCGCTTATTTATGACAATTACAACAAAACTTCTAGCAAATGTGCTCCTAATCTTAAAAACTCAAAATCTACTCTCTACTCGATTTTTGAAGTGGTAAATACTGGCTCCTGTTGTAACTCAGTATGCTTACGTCATTTTTCATTTAATTTACGTGAATGTTGTTAGTTCATGTGTGCCATGGGCAAACCAACGCCGGGCGCTAAACTCGTAACGCCGCGTTTTTCGCGCCACTTTACATTCTTCTGCATCGATGAGTTTGATGATGAGACTCTACGAGTCATATTCGGCAGGATTATGTTGTGGCACTTGGATACTAGGTACATTTTCAACGTTCTAATATAATATATCTATAGTATAATAATTCTGTAAATGATTCGAGTTTGTACATTACGTTTAAAAATTTGCAAAATATCACGGGGGATAATTCGGATCAGGAAATCCCAGGAAAATGTAATTTTAAGAATTTTTGCCTGTCTGTTTTTCTGTCTGCTGTAGTATCACAGAAAAACTATTGAGTGGATTTAAATGAAATTTAAAACGGACCTAACTTATATCACGGGTCACTTAGGTTATTTTTTACCCCTATAAATGATGTCGTTTCCATAGGATAGATGAAAATAGCGAAAAAGATGGCACGGTGATCGCATTTTTTTAAATGTACATGAATGAAACTCGACATAAGGCTGGCTTATAACCCGAATCAACACTTAGGATACGTTTTATCCCGATAAAAGACGTCCTTTACTTGGAATAAACGAATTAGCAAAATAGATGGCGCTACAATTGCGATGTAGACAACCATCGGTGTAATTCAATAAAAAATATGTTGTCAGCTTGCCCACATGTCATTCATTATGTATTTGGTACTTAAAATCAGGTTGGCTGCGACTTTTCTTTGTTTTGCTGCGCAGTTGTCTATACTATATTGACTTAGTTTCTTTGTAATTGTAGTCAAGTAAACTAAAAACTAAAGTATTGAAAGTTCATATGTGTAAAAACACCTCATTATTTTTTTATATACATAACATAAAGATCTACTAGCAAGGGGTTTTCACGCGGCGTAGCTGCGGGCAAAACTAGTAGTTGATAAAATTATTTCATGTATTTTCGGAATTCTTGCATCTTTCCTTTTACTTTAATACAGACACGACCAGAGCCGTAGGATTATTAAGGGCATACACTATGTTACTATACTAGTTGTAAATCATTATTGAATTTCAGAGGATTCTCAAAAGATTTCGACCCTTGCATTGAGGAAATCGTAGCTGGTACACTGGAAGTATACAAACAGTGCCGCTTGAATTTATTGCCCACTCCATCCAAATCCCACTACACGTTTAATTTGCGCGATTTCTCCAGAGTTATTTTGGTAAGAATATACTTGTTGCAAATAGGCATAAATATGCCTGTAAGCTAATTAATATATACATTACACATATAAACTTAGACATATCTTCAAGTTAACAGTCTGATTCACAGATGGGTTTAAATTCACTTCACTTCGAGTTCATACTTACTTATGCTATAAATAAACATGCTATTTTCCTAAAGTGAATGTTAAAGTAATGCACTATTTTTGTATGAGTCTCATTCAGAGTTAGGTGTTAAAAATATACAATTTTTAAAATAAATAAATAAGCACATATTTATTCATTTCTTTGAATTTTTGTCCTTGTATATACAACACATAATAAGCAAAAAATAGTAAGAATTTGCTTTTAAATTATCATTGTTATATTCAAAAAGTTTAATTATTATTATTGTTTTGTCTATAATATAATTTGAGCGTCTTAATACGTATCTGTAACAATACTTTTTATTTCTTATGCTAAATGCTAATCCTATAAAGTTGCCTCCTAAGTGTTCTTTGTGATAATATAATGGTTTAATATTGCTACATATTATTATGATAAAATAGATTAGTACTATTTTTTAAAGAGAAACGTATCATACTTTAAAATATCTATTATTTTATTTAATGAGTCCAGCAGACAGGCAGACGGTCCACCTGATGGAAAGCGGTTACCACCGTCTATGGGCGTTTGTATCCCCGAAGGTGCTACCAATGTATTTCCGCTCTCAAAAAGAAGGCTGTAACCTGGCCACTTATGCCGGAACACAACTCAAGGTTGTTATGTTTGCATACTGTAGAACCGGGGTGGTATCTATCTAGATCGACAAATATCCCAACCCTGTGGTTTCTTTTGTCGCCTCTTACGACAGGCCGCCCGGTCGCAGGAAATTGAATTCTTTCTCCGTTTCTGCATATAAATAAATTAAATTTGCCACAAATAATGATTTTATGGTCTAGTTCTTGATTAGTGATTAATTACAATGTAACTTTTTAGGGTGTGCTTCTGTCAGTGCCAGAAGTGACGCCTGATCTTCAATCAATGAAGCGTTTATGGGTACACGAGTGTTTACGTGTTTTTTCTGACCGTCTGGTCGAAGAAACTGATAGGCAATGGCTGGTAACATGTCTCCGGGAAGCTACAGCCATGTACTTGAATGACGACTTTGACAAAATGCTTTCTAGGTTGTTACGCGGTCCTAAGGATAAGGTAGGATGTCTTACGTATATTTTGTAAATCTCGTGATTTATTCTTATTTTATTAAAAGTGTATTTATTCTTCTGATTTTGTAATAAATATAGAAATTCATATCATTTTTAGGTAATAACGGATCTACATCTTCGAGACTTAATATATTGTGATTTTGCAAATCCAAAAGTTGATACACGCTTCTATATGGAGACTACTAATATGGAGCACCTTAATTCAACAGTGGACGCTTTTCTTGTTGAATTCAATAACATGTCCAAAAAACCTATGAATCTTGTACTATTCAAGTGAGTATTTATAGGCGAACACTATTCTATATTACTGATTCTGACTATATTTCATGGGTACCACACATTCGGCATAAAACCTATCCTTGCGTTCCACATGCCTTATCAGTTTTTTTAAAGCCCGATAGTATAGAGATGAAACGGGATTTTCAAATATCGAGCGTTTCTAGTGTGTACATGTAGTATAAAATACAATTTTTTCAAACAAAATAATAGACGAATTATATCAATTTTTCATCGGTTACTTCTTTCATATCATTCATTCATTCGGCCAGTCTGTAGTTCAGCTGTTCTCATAACAGTAGAAAGGGAATTAAGAAATGCAAACACGTCGTATAACCTACTTATTATTGTATGATCTCAATCTAGATTTGCCATTGAGCATGTGTCTCGTATCTGCCGAGTGCTAACGCAACCACGGTCCCACGCTCTTTTAGTTGGACTTGGAGGTTCTGGGCGACAATCTTTAACGCGTTTGGCTGCCCACATCAATGAATACGATTTGTTCCAAGTACGTATGCAAAGTTTTCGTTTAGCTAGTTCGTCGCTATGTAGTTTAGTAATTAGCAAGCATGGAAATCCTATTTTCGTGATAACTTCCGGGTGTCATATTATCGAAGACCAAGAATATAGGTACCTATATAAATATAGAAATAATTGTTAAAGAAATTTATAATTCAAATCTAGTTTTTGCTAGGGTGTTGTAACTTTCAGCATTATTGTATTTAAGGTTGAAATGAGCCGTACTTATGGTAAGAATGAATGGCGTGAAGATTTAAAAACTCTATTGAGGAAATCGAGCACACCAGATCTGCACATGGTGTTTCTTTTCGTCGAGTCACAGGTATCCTTCATCGTATTAAAACATGGAATTGAACTGGTTGCATCCATTATTATAATAAATGACTACTTACTGGTTATAGATCAAAGAAGAAGGCTTCTTAGAAGACGTAAATAACATGCTGAATTCGGGAGAAGTGCCGAATATTTTTGTAGCAGATGAAAAAGCGGAGTTATGTGAGAAAATGAGAGTTGTATGTATAACATACAGAATATGTAGTTATGATGTTTTATTATTGTTATGAATTTCACTGGAAATACTGTAATCCCTTATTTTATCAGTCTTTACATGATTGAAGATTTAATACATAATTTACTTCAATTCAAGCGCTAAATTTATTGTGCATTTAGTTTGTCTGTTGTAAAGTTACTTCATTTTATTTATTAACTTTGTCTAATTATTAAGTTATTTTAACAGAGGTTATATAATTCTATCAGATTGATCGACAACGTTTTTATTCATTAATTTTCTTTGTAAATTTTAAGATATTTTTAACAGGTACTGTATGATTCCACTAGATTGATCGACAACGTGACAAATCACTCCAAACCGATGGTAGTCCGACTGCATTGTACGCGTACTTCGTGTCAATTGTTCGCGATCAGCTGCACATTGTATTAGCAATGTCACCAGCTGGCACCTCTTTGCGTACGCGCATACGAAAATTTCCCTCTCTTGTTAATTGCTGTACTATTGATTGGTTCCAGGTAAGTCTTGACTGTGACCTCTTGACATTGTTAATTTGTACGGTTGTTAAAAAATTTTCAACGCCATTTATTGCGACATTGTACATAACTATTTAGAAAATACAGAGTCTAACTGCTTTTCATGATATAAAACTTTGATAAGACTAAATGAAAAAAATATTGTTATATACTATCACGACGATTTCACGTGAATTGGCGATGATAAACACTTGCCATCAAGTAAGCAGTCTTAGTTTATGTCTGTTTTGGTTTTATAAAAATTCTTTGAGTGTCTATAAACATATATGATATATCTATCGAGTTTTAATAGTACAGCCATAGATATATCGCAGATTAAGACAATGAATTAAGAAACCACGCAGAAAGTCAGAAAAAAGACAATGTAAAAGCACGCATATAATATGTTCTGTATAGACAAAGAATTGTAAATAAATAATAATAACTCTGAATCTGACGAATTTTTAAAAATAAAATACTCCATTTAGTATTATAGCTATGAGAGAACTATTACATATTATTTTAAATATCAACATTGTTTACAATCAGGAATGGCCACCAGACGCCTTACTTGCAGTAGCAACTCGTTTCCTGAAAGATGTGGAACTCACTGACTTGGAGCGCGACACTGCTATCAAACTGTGCCAAATGTTCCATACCGACACGCAGGAACTAACTCGGCAGTTCCTTCTTAGGCTGAAGAGATACAACTATGTCACGCCTACAGCGTATCTGGAGCTTATTAATATGTTCAAGACACTTCTCAACAAGAAGAGGGCGTAAGCCATAGTTAAAGATACTTTATAGTAGATAAATTAAAGAAGACGAATTAAGGAATTGTCATTAACCCACTAGCACTGAATTCTGATTATACTCGCGAAACCGTCGCCTTTATCGACATATCAGTGCTTTATTCCTTAAACTTAGAATCTATATTTATATCTTGAATTCCCGTATTTTTTAGGATAGTAATTATTCTAAGTAAAACACAAGATATTTAAATAAATAAAACATATTATTACATTAAATTACAAAAACTTAGTGTTTCCTAAATTAACAAACAAATACGTTTCTACGATTATTTACATTCAGTGATTTTGAAATTAAACGACATATTATTGTTGTTTAGGGAATTGCTGACAGGTGAAAAACGTTACATTACCGGTCTAGACCAGTTAGCAATAGCAGCGAATTCGGTAGCCGCTTTACAGCAAGCTTTGGAAGTGTTACAACCAAAGTTAGCCGCTGGTGCCGCTGCTGTCGCTGAAACAACAGCGAAAGTGGAAAAAGAGAAAGAAGGAGTCGCTTTGGTTGAAGCCGAAGTGTTGGCAGATCAGGCGGCTGCCGAGGAACAGGCAAGTATTATATTTATTTCTTGCAGGACTTATATAGTTAAAACTTATTTTCTACCTTGCCTTTTTCACAGCTCTTTATAGTTTCTTTTTCGTGTATTTATACATACACCCAATCATATATTTTACAATATATGCTGCATTATATTTACAGTATACTTTTTATTAGTTATAATTCGGAAAAACGAGATAGCTTCCGTTGGATATACTTGTATTCAAAGTTTGTTTGAGCGAAATCACGAGATAATCGTAAATTATTATATTTTGTGAGATATTAATTATTCGGGTTAATCATCATTATTAACATTAGTCAAATTCAATTGTGTTCAATAAATGTCTACTTCTTCATATTTATTTTAATGTAGGCAGCAGAAGCTCAAGGTATAAAAGACGAATGCGACGCAGATTTAGCAGAAGCAATGCCAATTCTAAATTCGGCTTTAGCAGCCCTCGATACATTAACACCACAAGATATTACTTTCATTAAAACTATGAAAAGTCCGCCAAGGGGTATTAGGCTTGTGATGGAAGCGATCTGCATATTAAAGGTATTTGAAATAATCAATCATTTTTGTCCAAAATTAATATTACTTTGATTCACATCAAAGAAATAACATTTTAAATCTTTGTTTATGTCTAGTTTAGTGGAAATGTCAGTAAATTGCCTTAGTACTCGTAATTAATTCTAGTTAGAATGTCGTTGGTGGGATCTTGAAGGGTTGGATATGTTTTAATGTGTAGTTTATTTAAAAAAAAGTATGAAACATTGATTAAATGCGACGAATCTGTGCTGCTTTTGAGCTCAAATCATTTTGAAATATCCCTACTATAAAATTCAGCAATCTTCGTGAGTATAAGACCCATAGTTTTTTTTTAAACTTTAAACTCGTAAATGAAATTTTAGTTCGTATTCAGTCCCTTAAACTAAAATAGGATTTTTTGAGAAATCAGCTTAATTGTGGTGCATTACTTTAACCTCGAATAACTTTTGATCGAATTGACTTATCAAAACTTGACTTCATACCTTTTTTGTAGAGCGTCCAATTCTCTACAAAAACACTTTAAGAAAACCCATATAAAAATCAGGATTAAAAACATTTTTCCTGTGTTTTCTTACGGGAAATCGAAAAGTGCGATGCGGACACTCTTAATATGTATTCATATTTTACAAGGCCCGTTTTGGCACCTAACAGAAATTTTTGGGCATATTTTCGATTTTTTTCTTTTTCTTATTTAAATATTTCGGGTCAAAGTGCTTGTGGTCGAACTACTCCGAAATGGCTTAACCGATTTTAATTAATTTTGTTTGCATATTTGGTAGGTATAAGAATAGGTCGAAAAATATTTTTACCCTTCTGTGGTGTTTTCTTATTTTTATTTTATTTTATTTGGGGGGCTAACAGCTATCATTGATAATAACTAAAAATAAGATAGATTTAGAGAAGCTATTAATAAGCCTCCACAGATAACAGTAAAACTAAAAAAAGAAAAAAAAAGGTAAATTATACAAAGAAACAATAATAAAATGTGCATAAATATAAGGTACTTAAACTGATAAATCCGAGTTTGAATAGAATTTGACCAACTTTGCGCTAAACAATGCTACACTATTAGTAAATAAGTCTAAGTCAACTTACTTAATTTATTAAATTCATTTGCTGTTCTGATACAGAACGAATTACGTCGGTAAGCTGTGCGCGTCAATGGTGTGTGTAATAATTTCCTAGGGCGAACATTAGTAGGAGGAACATACAAATGTAGTTTCTCAATGAGATTTGCACAATCAATTTTAACCAAGAAACGTAAATCACCAATTTTTCTTCTACTTTTGAGAGGTAAAAGGTGAAATAAAGTACAGCGTTCAACGTAACTTTTCTGTGGTAATTTAAATTCGAAATTAATAAACCTTGTGAATTTTTTTTGAATGCTTTCTAGTCTTGTGGAATGTATTTCGATTACGAAATATGGATACATATTATAACATATTATATGGATTCCAAATTTGACTAGCGTATTCGAGATGACTGCGGACAAACGCACAATAAAGAACTTTGAGAGTTTTCATTGCCTTATGGCAGAACAATGTTTGCCGGGTCAACTAATATATATAAATGTATATATACTATAGTATACACACACAGTGTGTGTATACTTGTGATGAGTACAACAATTTTGTTTTTCGATTCTATTCACTATCGCTTCTTATAAGTATTTATTATTGACTTAGGGTGTTGATATGATTGTATAAAAAAATTCTTGCTTTTTTAACATATTGGGTACCTATAAATTTTTAAATGATACCTGCAGGGTATGGCGTATAACATTGTAATTTATGTATTCTATTGTTTTTTTAATGCTTCATTTACTGCATAATCGAAGGATGATCCGGTAAGTAGCCATCCACACTAATACATAAATAAATTTCATAATTACTTTCTTAAGATGCTTTCTTCCTTCTTCACACTCAAGGAAATGACTTGATCTTTTTATTTATGTACTTTCGATAACATGTTTGCTTACTTTACTACTATTTTGTTTTTTCTAAAAGAATTAACACAATAAAATAAATGTATTATTTTACTTACCTAACTATAATCCTTTAGGATGTGAAACCTGATAAAGTTCCCAATCCCTCCGGTGTCGGGACTGTTGAAGATTATTGGGGACCATCAAAAAAACTTCTCAACGATATAAAATTCCTCGAATCACTACAGAATTATGACAAGGATAATATACCACCGCCTGTCATGAAGAAACTCATGACCACCGTGATGCTTGATGATGGCTTTGTTCCTGAAAAGATCAAAACTGTGTCTGTTGCAGCTGAGGGTATTTTGATATTTTTTTTCGTCTTTTTAATAACACCTCCTTAAACTGGTTCAATAACCGTGGATTAAATACAAAACTTAATTCAAAATTACTAAGGAAAGTAGCTGTGCTTATATAACGAAATTGATAGATATAATATTAAATAAGAGTATTCCACGTTAGGCTTATCATCGCTCTATTTAGCATCTCAAGGCAGTCCAATAGAGAATTATTTACCTATTGAGCGTTTTTTGTAGCTAATTTGAAGAATACTCAGTTTAGCATGCGTGTGTCTATTACTCATAACTACTGTTTAAAAAATTATTTCACAAAAAGTTGTCTTTGATTTAGTGTATTTCTGATTTATTAGTTTTAATAAAACGTTTCTAGGTATGTGCAAATGGGTCATTGCCATGACAAAGTATGATAAAGTGGCCAAAGTGGTAGCACCCAAAAAGCAAAGATTGGCAGCTGCACAAGCTGTTTATGACAAGGCAATGGCAGCTTTAGCAGTCAAGCAAGCACAATTGAAAGAGGTAAATTAAAAAAAAACAGTAATCGTTTTAAAATCTATTGCGTAATCCACTGCCGAGTTCGAGTTTATTTATAGAGGAAAGGATGCCTTAAACGTGCGGCACTTATACAAAACGAATTACAGGTTGTGTGTAACCAACGTCGATGTGCAGGTTGTTCATAGTGTTTTCCTTCACATTAACTCATGGTCTAAACCTCTTCTACTCGGATATGTGTTCACTTCACTAAATTATGGCACATTGAGCAAGAATGCCCTAACCACGCGTCGTTTGCTACCATTTCACGTATAGAGAGGTAATTCCCGGTTTTTTCCGGAGTATATATTTCTTCGACATTTTTCATTGTAAGGCCATTGGCCACGTGTTTCTCACGGTATTTTTTTCGTTGGTTTCTATTATTTGTGCTTGACTTATAGTAGTTTTGTTCACCAATAAATCTTTCCATAATATAAATAAAGTGGCATTCCGCGACTAGCTGTCTATCTGTCTGTCCATCCGTTAACTCCTCCTAGACCACGAAACGGATTTTTAAACGGTTGTCTAATGTCACCATTAGTCAGATAATTTTTCATTGAAGGTTTTTACACAGAATGAATTCTGCAAGTGGGCCTTCAGGCCGAAATCCTAAATTATACGAAATAGCGAAAAACACTCAAAGGAGTCTTGAGGCCGATTTTGACGAAAACTTAAGTGACTTCATTAGATTTTTGAAAAATCAAATACCCTTATCAGGAATCGTAACGGCTGATTTTCCAAAAATAAACACGTCCAGTAATTTTGTACCAAATTACAGTGTCAGAATCAATTCTTTGAAGGAATGTCAAATGGCAAACCAAGAACAAGGGTTGTTGAGTTTTTGAACAAAATGTTCTGTTTTCCATACATTCATTATACCTCACCTCATTTTATCCAATATGGAAATGATGAAAATGATGCTATTTTTAATAGGCATCTATGAAATAATATTTGAAACACGTTATTTTTCCTTAATTAATCAATTCCAGACCCCTAGAACCTATCACTAGCAGTTCACACTCCAATAGGCCGGTACTTTTTTCCATGTTAAATTTCCCACAATAGTCCTGTACGGGCCGGGGCTTGTCCTTGGGTGCATTAGTATATGGTGTAGACAGAGATAATCGCCGGTCAGTGTCACGCCACATCTACATTAAATTTCTCAAGAGGCCTCTACGTGTTGGTCTTTGCATAGCCCCATGTAAGCCCCCCAAAAGTCCGTGCCATATTAATGGCCCATAGTCTTCAAAGACATACAAACAAGTAATAATAATATTTATTGCTTGTCGGTTACCTAGGTACAACTAAAATTAGGAAAGCTAGAACAGGCTCTCGCAGAACAGAGTCGTCAGCAAAAATTATTGGACGATGAAGTAATGGATTGCAGTAATAAATTAAAGCGTGCTGAAATGTTAATATCCGGACTCGGAGGTGAAAAGACTCGATGGACTCAAATTGCTAAAGATTTGAGAGATACTTATAATTCACTAACAGGTATTTAATTTAATATTTTAAGTTTTGGTTATATTTCTCACTTCGTATACTTTTCTACAATTTATGACGGCCCACATGTTATTTGATTTTGATTAAAATAGATTTTCCTTTGAGAGTTTTTAAGTGGGTAAACAATTAAGCCTAAATCGTCGTAGCAGTAGAAATAATGTACTTTTGTAGTGTAACAATATGATTAGTATGTAGAATATACGATTACATTGACACAGTGGCCGATTGTAGAGACTGATCATCTAATTTGTTTATGTTTCTATGTGAATTAAGAATATTTAATTATTTCAGGGGATATTTTAATTGCCGCGGGTATTATTGCTTACCTTGGACCTTTTACAGCTATTTTTCGGATGGGACAAGTGAGTACTGCAACCGCATGTTTTAACATAATTCCTGATAGATCTTATTTTTCAAATAAATAAACTATGCACTGACTTATGTTAATAAAACTATTTTGTAATATCTATAGGTAGTAAAATGGGCTCAAGCTTGTCACGATTGTGGTATAGTATGCACATTGAACTTCAGTTTGATTAAATCTCTCGGTGAGCCTGTCACAATTCAACAGTGGAACATAGATGGATTGCCGTCGGATGATTTCAGTGTTGAAAGCGCTATTATTATTAAGTAAGTATAAACGGGGATAAGAACATATTATCTAAAAAATAGTTTTAAAATCGATTTTTGTATGTACTTAATATCAGCCAATAAATAAGCATTCCAATGCTGGGCTCGGCCGCCACCTTTATTAGGCATCACGGACAGTTATACCTGCCACGCTAGAGTCCAAGATGTTTTGCGTCAGTTTCATTTCATTAAATTTGACTGAAGGGCGTAAAATTGAGCATTTACACTGTTCACTATTTTTTATTCCTAAGGAAATAGAAACGGATACAATTAATTGGATATTATTTTCAGAACTGCACGTCGTTGGCCCTTAATGATTGATCCTCAAGGCCAAGCGAATAGGTGGATTAAGAATATGGAGAAACCAAACAATCTGTGTATTGTTCGTATGACACAGGCCGATCTTGGACGTGTCTTAGAAAATGCTGTACAATTTGGACAACCTGTAAGAAGTTTTAGTTTTCCTTTTTGATAGGTTATAGGTATGCGTTATATTTATAGACAGATATGTTTTTCTTTGTTACTCTTGTACAGAAATTACTTTTGTCAAGTAACTAATAGTAACGCATATGCATGCTTAGTAAGATTTAGGAACCGGCCTTAAAATGATGTTTAAAGAATTGCTATAAAGAAAGAGCGATCTCTTGTAGACAACCCCAGGAAAAAAATATTTTTATTTATATGTTCATACTACAACATGCATTTAGGTATTGCTGGAAAATGTATTGGAAGAGTTGGATCCAATGTTAGAACCATTACTTCAACAACAGACATTCAGACAGGGAGGTGCACTTTGCATCAAGATTGGTGACTCTGTAGTCGAATACAGCAAAGACTTCAAGTAAGTACTATAAGTTGTGCAAAAAAAAAGTAAACGTGCAGCGTAGGGTGTGGTATGGGCATGTAATGAGGCGGGATGAAAGTCACATGACAAAAAAAATGTAAAAGTAGACCAAAAAGCGATGGGTGGATTGTGTGCAGAATATGTTGATTTATGGTGTGACAGAAGACATATATCATAATAGAGGAGTATGAAAGGGAAAGACATATTTTGCCTTCCCTAAATAATTGGAGAAAGTGAAAGAAAAGAGAGTTTTAAAAGTGCTGCTTTTATTGCCAAATTGAGTTTTTGTAACTTCTTTTATTTAATATGCGTTGTTGTTCCATAACAATATCAATAATTGTTGAGAAACAAACGCATTAATAAAATCTGGATCTAATATTTATCATCAATATTGTTAAAACATATCAAATGTTGTGTCGATTAAACTGAGATCAAGAATAGACTATAAGTCTAAACAACTAAAATACAAGATTTTTGAGCATCAAAATTAATTACCGTCTCTTTTATTTTGTCGCCCTGCATAATATTAAATAATATTTACAGATTATACATTAGTACGAAATTAGCTAATCCTCATTATTTGCCCGAAGTGGGTGTACGTGTGACTTTAGTAAACTTTATGTTAGCAAAAGACGGCCTGGAAGCCCAATTGCTAGCTAGAGTAGTCGCTAGAGAAAGACCTGATTTACAACAAGCCAAGTCTGATTTAACTACTCAAGGCGCAGAACATAGAAGACTGTTGCAAGATATTGAGAAAAAAATTCTAAACGTTTTGTCAACATCAGAGCATTTGTTGGAAGATGAAGAAGCTGTACAGGTGCATAGTAATGATATTTATAGGTCTATTAGCAAATGTCCATATAAATTGTTTTATGATATTAATAAAATATCAACTAAAACTATTATCCAGATCCAAACTTGAAATTCAATGTAAACATTTCAGATTTTAAACTCGGCTAAAGATACTTCCAATGAAATCAAAGAAAAGCAAGAAGTAGCAATGATTACAGAAAAGGCTATTGACGTTGCAAGAAATGACTATATTCCAATTGCTGTACATTCTACTAATCTATTCTTCCTTATTGGTTCGTATGAGAATAATTTTTTGTTTGCACGTACAAGTTTTATTTTTGGCTGTTGTCTGGCTAACAAGTCGAATGCTAAATAAAACTTTTACAATACTTATTGACACTGACATCTTTGTCTTCCGTGATCACGGCTACTAAAAGGTAGCCGTAACGTCGGAATAATAAAAATCAAATAAATTGCCGCGCTTAAAGCCATTGAAACATGGTTTTATAACGTATTATTTTTTACTAACAGCTTCTCTTGCTAACATTGATCCAATGTATCAATACTCATTGGGATGGTTTGAGGCTCTCTTCACCGCTGCAATAGATAATACTGATAAAGTGGATGTTATAGCAGAGAGACTAGCAATTCTTCGTGCTTATTTTACCTATTCTCTTTATGCTAACATTTGTAGAAGTCTATTCGAGAAGGTTTGTATTGATTTTAACCATTTTTATGTTTTATAAGTTTCGTATTTCGATTTCATGTCCTAGAGTATTTTTTAAATTTCTGGAAATGAAAAGTATCCTATGTTCATCTCCGATATTAAAAAGCTCTTTTTAAATATAAATTACGTGAAAATCTTAGACTACAAAGAAATATCTAAACACAACTGATATATGTCTATATTGGTAGATTTTATCTAAAAAAAACAGAAGTTTATTTTGTGTTTCCTATATGTGTTGCATAGGAATTAAATTTTTATGGAATCATATGTTAATTTTCAAAATTAGCAACATTAACTTGTATTAAACTACTACGAAATTCGTTACAAAATGAATTTCAATTTAATTATTGAGTGAGATTGATATAAGTATAATGACTTTCGAAAGCTTGTTTATTAAATTGTAATATTTTTATTATTTTAAATACTCTGTAATGAATGTCTTTTTTATATAAAATAAACATGCGTCTTCATATAAATATGATTTATTTTAGGACAAGTTGGTATTTTCCCTACTGTTGACCATAACTATAATGGTAGCAGAAGATCGTTTAGATCAAACGGATGTTTTGTTTTTACTCGGTGGGGCACATCCTCGACACGTGCCACCCAATCCTGTGCACTTTCTCAGTCCACAAGCTTGGACTGAATTTAATGGGTAAGCGTGTATTAAAACGTTAATAATAAATGTACTTAAGAAATTAATAATAATTACCCTATCAATATCAAATGCTGATTTGGGGCCTCGCATAACTCTTTGTACTGCTCAGCATATAGCTAAGGTAAATTCTAAGGACTTACAGATTGGTAACAATGGTAACCTCAATATACAAGCGTCCTTACGATATTTTTGTTCACCGTCAGCACGTGTTAATTTTTACCATTTATACCAGAAATACTGTAGCCCGAACAATACGTATCCGTGCAGGAACAGAAAAAAATACAATTTCCTGCTGCCGGGCGCCCTGTCGTAAGAGGCGACAAAACAACCCATAGCCAGGTGGTAGGGCATTTGCCCGACTGGATAGCTACCACCTCTGGTCTAAAATGTTGCCATAACAACCTCAAGTTGTGTCTTGGCATTTGTGACCAGGTTCCAGTCTCCCTCAAGAGAGCAGCAGCGATTTGTAGCACCTTTGGTGTTGCAAATGTCCATAGGCGATGGTAACCGTTTTACATGAAGTGGGCCGACTGCCTGTCTTTGGAACTCCTGCAAAAAAATAATTAAAAAAGTATTCTCCTGATAGAATATGTATTTCTACGTCTTTAGAAAAATATACAGGTGTACCTAGTCTCTATTAGGCCACCACAATAAGTAGAGAGATTATTAGAAAGTCAGGTTAACATGTACCTGAGAATCCTATAGGAAAATCTTCAATTTTAGTCTTTGATTTTATATTTTAACGCAAGAATTAAAGTATAAGTTTAACATTAGCCTTTAATTTGTTATAAAATCTTTTTATGATAAGAATCTAGGTTCGTATCACAAAAAGTTTTTGTAAAATTTAGATTAAATGAAATTGAGAAATTTCATGGCATTATGGATCATTTTATGAAAAATATACCGGTTTGGGAGGCGTATTGCGATACTGCGGATCCTCACAATCAACCATTACCTGCTCCGTGGAATACTAAACTCAATATGTTTGAGGTAAGTAGTAAAATAGATTATACACATATAATAGAGAGCGCTTGAATAAATATTATGAATTACACCGACATAAACTTAATCAAGAAAAACAAGTAGGTATAAGTAGGTAGGTAGAGGTATAAGTAACATAAGCCTTAGTTCAAGAAATAATGAAAAATACGATTATAATAAAAATATTGAAATACATTTTTACTTGACTTTAGTAATTTTTCAGTATTTAAAATGCTACTTAGAGACGTCTTCTTGTAATTGAATAAATTGTCAATTTTCTTACTATCAGAAAATGATGGTACTTCGATGTATGCGTTTGGATATGATGGTACCTGCGGTCCAAGATTTCGTGGAAACAGAAATGGGACGGCAGTTCGTGGAACCGCCGCTGTTCGACTTGGCTTCATCTTACTCGGACTCTCATTGCTGTATCCCCTTATTATTTGTGCTAACACCGGGATCAGATCCAATGGGAACATTGTTGAAGTTTGCTGATGATCAGGTAATTGTATGTAATGGTCCCCATCTTCACTTTTCAGAAACAGAAATACATTTGAATAATTAACTTCTTAATGAAGGTAATTTATTTACATATAAAAAATTAGAAGAAGAATATGAGAAAAAGAAATGCGTCCCTAGTTCTTTCACTGGTAAAATAAAATAACTAGGCTTTATGTCCCATACTAATCAATGTTTCAAAAAGCATTGTACGATGTCACTCAAAAATATACTTCAAAATTGTACTCCTATGCGCAATGTTTAAATATGTTAGGTTCTTTTAGGTTCTATTATGTTCTGGATCAGAAGGTTCTGTTAGGCGTATCGGGCAGCTGGAGATATAATGAAATAAATATTCAATTTTTAGGACTGTCTTTAATTTACTATCTACGTACGACTCGGAGAGGTGATGTGGGGCGACTAAGGACAGTGCCACGAATATCCACACATGAATTTTTTTTCTGAATTGCAACTGTCGCTAGCCGTCACGAATAACTTTGTACACTCTGTTCTAGCAATGATTTGATAAAATGTTTAGGGTTTCGGTGCCTCTCGTCTGTTTTCTCTGTCACTGGGCCAAGGGCAAGGGCCGATTGCAGTAAAATTGATTGATGAGGGCGTACGCAGTGGCACGTGGGTTGTGCTCCAAAACTGTCACTTGGCAAAAAGTTGGATGCCGATGTTGGAAAAGGTATAAAATCAATACGGGTCTATAAAATCGTTTATTCAATTAACAATTTTTTTTACAAAAAAAACCGACTTCACACTAAACACCAAAAAATAAATATTAAACCTACTTCTTTCTACAACATCTAGAAGTCGGTGCCAATTAAGACATGAAAGAACAACAACAACATTTCCAAATATAGTATTTTTATGTTTCACTTGACACCGAATTCTAGATGTTGTAGAAAAAAGTCTATACAATGATAGTTTTTGGTTTTTGGTGTGAAGTCGGTTTGGTTCTTGTTGAAAAAATAGTTTTATACTTTTTAGTTGCGCAAATACTTTAATAGCTTTAGAAATAATATATTAAGCACCTGTAGAAATTGTACACCTGGCACGTGTATTGCTATCTCATTCTTAGGTGTATATGCTCTTAAGGGTTGCTCTCGATTTTATTGCTGAAGCACAGCAGACAGGCTGACGACACAACTGTGATAGAAAGTGGTTACCGTTGGCTATGGACATTATCAATGCCAGAGGTGCTGTCAATGTGCTGCCGCCGGAACACAAGTTAAAGTTATTATGGCGGCATACTCTAGACTAGGGATGGTAGCCATCCCGTCGAGCAAATGCTGGTTATGGGCTATGGGCTGCCCTACCACCTGGTTATAGGCTGTTTTATCGCCTCTTACGACATTTCGCCTGGCCGCAGGAGCTAATATTCTTTTTCTTTCCTGCATGGAGAGGTTTCTGCACGATTTACTTGCGATACACAAATCAGATTCTGACTTGGTGACCATGGAACCGCCTTGAAAGTATACATACTAACGAATAAAGAAAAAAGAAATAAAAATCGATCCACAATTGACGAAGAAAAAGATGCATATAATAATTTAAGCGCCTGTAGAAAATGTAATAGCTACACGCGTATAAAAGATTTTTCCCAAGAATTTACGCACATGGCTTTCTTTAATAAGGGTTAAGCTCGATAGTCTTGGGAGCTGCTCCAGTCATCAGATTCTGACATGGTTATGATGGGACAAAAGAAAATATTTGAAAAACGGCCCAAGATTGACGGGGAAATCGAGTAATGCATATACAAAAAACAGACTAATTGGGAACCTCCTCCTTTTTGAAGTCGGTTAAAAGGAGTAGGCATGACCATAATACAAATCAGTTTGTATTGTTTCATTTTTTATAAATAACAGAGACTATTTTAATAATTTAACTGAATTTTCAATTTTAGATATGTGAAGGATTGTTGCCCGATTCCACACATCCAGATTTTAGGCTTTGGCTAACGTCATATCCGGCGGATCATTTTCCAGTATATGTTTTACAGAACGGTGTTAAAATGACAAACGAACCACCTCAAGGTATTTTACTTCTAAATTACATGCATATATTCGCTTGATAATACGATACGACTTTTATTAACAAACTCGTACTTGTGATCATAAACGTAATTATAATAACAAAAATGAAATATATATAATAATACTGCTGAGTAAACGAAACAATGTAATAGTGGTGGTATAATTTTCTATTCCTAGGTCTTCGAGCTAACATAGCTCGTTCATATCAAAGCGACCCAATAAACGACCCTGAATGGTTTGAAGGGAACAAACAACCTGAAATCTTCAAAAAACTGCTGTTTGCTTTATGCTTCTTTCATGCGGTTGTTCAAGAAAGGCGACAGTTCGGTCCATTGGGATGGAACATACGATATGAGTTTAATGAAACAGATCTAAGGATTAGTGTTACCCAACTGTATATGTTTCTCAACGAATACGATGTAAGTCGTCGATTTGCTTTCCAATTCTTCTCCTTTTGCTCTAATAGAAATATTAATTAGTACTCATATAATCCCAAACTAATTACGAAAGAAGTTCTTGAATAGCTCTTGTATAGATAGATTTACCCACATTCGTTCCACACGCCAAAGGGCCTGTTTCCAAAAAGGCTGTGAAACTAATCTAGTAATTACTTTGTGTTTTTCATGGTTTACTCTATTTGGGTTCCGAATAGCCTCCCCTTTCCACAATTTTGTGTTTTAGTGTGCACCACATATCACACCCATAGGCATTGGTAGATTTAAATCTAACTATATGAATGAACGAAGCCATTATTTGTCTTCGTTTATTCATAAATAGTTACTCCTTCCAATTAAAGGCTTCCTTACTAAAGAATGTAATTGAGCATGTGGTCTATCTTATAAAAACTAGTCATCGCTGCCTGTGAAGGTCGGTAATGCACTTTCTTGTCTTGGAAAAAATATTATAATAACTTATTAGTTATTTCTATAAAGGAATTCCGTTCATGTTCATACCTCTACGTACGATGTTTAGAATGTACGAGACTAATCCAAATCATTTAAGCGTAATGTAACAGAAATACTACATATTAGAATAAGTATTATAAGATAGACTAAGGGCCGATTTCTCAATCACCAGATAAAAGTTATTCTGTAGAATAAAACATGGGAATATTAAAAAGACAGTTGCGTGCATAAAACAGTTGAAATTTTTTACTTTTGAATTTAGTCAGGTATATAGTCTAGTCGAGAAGTTTATTTTCTGCGAATAATAGTTACCAGTCTCTTAAAAATATGGTTGATGGCTCATTCGATCCGGAATAGCATCTAGAAAAAGTAGTTTTTTGGATTTTTTCTCCCAATAAATATTACAATTGTTATTAACAAAAAAGTGAAAAAAATAGCCGTTCAGCTTTTTGTGAAAATCTCAAAAAGTATGAGAGATATCTAAAATATTATAAAAGTTTCTGAAAGAGCAGGAAATTTTAGTAAAAAACTTCTCGACTCCCGAAATCGTAGCACCAATATTTATAATTTTTATCTAACGTTGAAAATCGGGTTCCGCGCGGCAGTTTCGACATGCGCGCGCCGCTACTTTAATGAACGCAAGTTTTAAATATTTTTTGCAACTAAATATTAATTTAAAGTTTGAAAAAATTCATGTATTATCTTAAAACTTCAAAGAAAATGATCCCGCAAGAGTAAAAGTTTTATCATCATTATTTATAAGTTTATTGAATTGTTAATTAACCATTTTTTCGTGGGTCTCTGTTGTTATAAAAGGCAGTATAAAAATTGACAAAAATTTTCAATAATTTTTTCCTCTCGTCCTCCCCTTCTTATCAACTTATTCGACAAGATTGCGTGAGAAAAATTTTAGAAATTTGTTTATTTCATTAATTATTATTTTTTAAATGAACAAAATAATTTTGTAAAAATATTTAATTAAGCCATTTGTTTATAAACAATTTATAGACAAATGGCATGAAAAAATTAAAATGAAAATTATATGATGCCTAACATCGAGATGAAAGCAGCAATTGGTTAAAATTAAAAAAAAATCAACAGTCTTATTCAAGTTTGTAATTATTTTGTTCATTTAAAAATTAATAATTAATGAAATAAACAAATTTCTAAAATTTTTCTCATGCAATCTTGTCGAGTAAGTTGATAAGAAGGGCTCCACGAGAGGAAAAATTTATTGATTTTTTTTGTCAACTTTTATATTGCCTTTTATAACAACAGAGACCCACGAAAAAAATGGTTAATTAACAATTCAATAAATTTATAAATAATGATGATAAAACTTTTACTCTCGCGGGATCATTTTCTTTGAAGTTTTAAGATAAAACCTGAATTTTTTCAAATTTTTAAATTAATATTTAATTGCAAAAAAATGATATTTAAAACTTGCGTTCATTAAAGTAGCGGCGCGCGCATGTCGAAACTGCCGCGCGGAACCCGATTTTCAACGTTAGATAAAAATTATAAATATTGGTGCTACGATTTCGGGAGTCGAGAAGTTTTGTACTAAAATTTCCTGCTCTTTCAGAAACTTTTATAATATTTTAGATATCTCTCATACTTTTTAAGATTTTCCCAAAAAGCTGAACGGCTATTATTTTTTTAACTTTTTTGTTAATAACAATTGTAATATTTATTGGGAGAAAAAATCCAAAAAACTACTTTTTCTAGATGCTATTCCGGATCGAATGAGCCATCAACCATATTTTTAAGAGACTGGTAACTATTATTCGCAGAAAATAAACTTCTCGACTAGACTAATAAATTTTTTTAACTGGCAACTTTTATCTAGTGATTAAAAAATCGGTCCTTAATAATATATTTATTATAAGTAAACTAAGGGACATTTTAACACAACAAATAACACCAAATAAATGTCACACACACCAACAATATATAAAAAAATGTGTAATAATCAATGCTTTATAAATTAAATTCAAGTAAAAAAGGTACGAAACTTAGAGTCCGTAGATATGTTCTATTAAAAAGAATCAGCTAAGCGACTTGCTCCAAGCGGTTCGAATCCATACGTAACCTGATTTCTAACACATTAATCTTGTTAATATAAAACGTTTTAGATCACCAGTTTGCCCGACACTTGAATCTTCACGATAATGCTTAAAATAGAACAATGACATATAAATGACTTATTTTGGATGTTTGTATGTTTTTTTTGATCTTTGAGCTCGTCATTGGGAATGAAGTGACTGTTATGAAATTGTTATCTATTATAGTATTCTTTTTCCATGCTATTATTAAGAATTTACGATAATTTATAATCGATTGTTTTTTTATGAAACTAAGAGAAAGCATTAATTGATAATCTTATTTAATGATTATTATAATTATTAAATAGGACGTGCAATTTGTTGCATTGCGATACTTGACTGGCGAGTGTAATTACGGCGGACGAGTCACCGATGACTGGGACCGCCGATGTCTTAATACAATACTCTTCAAATTCTATAACCCTCAGGCTATCTATGAAGAGAAGTACCCTCTGGATCCTACAGGTTGGTAGCTAGATTTATTGTACTCAGAAATCATTTTCACTACTCTTATGCATTTGAAAATTATTTAGGAAATTTGTACGTTTCTTCACGAATGACTTATAAGAAGAAGATATACAAATAGTTATAATAGAAAACCGAACAATATAATTTGCATCCCAGAAAATACGACAGTACCTGTGGCTATGGCACCTAATGGTAAAGGAGCGAAGCCAATTGCAAATAAAAAAAATCTAGAACACTAATTTTTAACACAAGACCATTTTTTTCAGTCACCGTCGACTGTCTTTGTGGGAAGAGTATTTCACGCGTCATTTTTTGCATGTTATTTTTTTTGGGTTAATACAATCAAAAGCCTTATATTTATTTTTGTTTTTATGTTATATATACTAGATATTTTATTCTATTTTATACATCAATGTTTATATAATGCTATATTTTTTACTTATTTTATTTCTATCTTATATAACACCAGTGTTTACATGTACATTACATGTATACTTATATCGTGGAAGAAGAATTTTCTTCCATACTTATTTTTAGCTAATTTTAAACTTTTGCATAAAAGCATTCGTATGATACTTTTGGTGGATAAAAAAAAATACACTTAAGTTTGTTTCGTACAGCAAAATTTTTATGAGATTTGTACTTAAGTTTGACTTTATTTACATAGTAGCATCTCCAAATATCTTATAATTTTCAATTATTTCGCTGACATTAATTTTCATTCATTATTCATACAGGAGTATATTATATACCTACGTTAAAGGAACACTCTGATTTTATTGCGTATTCAAGATCACTGCCGGTGGCTGCACCCCCGAGTGTATTTGGTTTTCATCCAAATGCCGATATTACAAAGCACTTCAGAGAGGCCGAAGAGCTTCTTGATACTGCTATACTTACACAGGTATGCGAAAATACTATATTTGTTTATGTGAAACTGTTGTCAGGAAATGTAAAGAATTTAGAGTATCTTTGAATAAAAAGTAGTATATCAAATAATATTTACAACCACTCTCAGTCTGATGATCCATATTCATTATGAACGATCTATTAACTTCAAACCGCGAGGGTTAAATTTCTAGTTTTCCTTTTTTTATAATATTAGCATATGTGCTTGATCTATTTAGTCATAACCGTTATTCATATTCATTTCAGTTCCATAATTTTAATGTTTATAATAAATTTTAAAAAACCTTTGTGTTATTGGTACTTTAAGCGCACTTAATTTAGCAGTTAGAATGTTATTTTAATATATCATTAATATGTAAGCAGTAGTAGTCTAACAACTTTTGTTATAATATAATGATATTTGAATAATTTGTTGTCTGTTGTAAAGAAAACAGTTTTTTTATATATGTCGGAGAAGGCCTCGTTCTCGTGATATGTTCTTTTTAGATTGCATGTTTAGTGGGCGTCATCGGGATAAAATGCGAGCATAAAACACAATGGCCACGGTTTATACACTTTTAATTTAGATTTAAAACACATTTTAACATAGTTTAGACCGAGCAGCGGGTTCAGGGCACCGCTCATACTTCCAACTTCAATGCTTTCTTTAAAATTCTCAATGGTCCAACTCGACCTATTGCCATCAACCAAATGTGCCACAAAAACTCCTCCGTCTACCGAAATAGACACTACTAAAGTATAGAGGGCGTCTGACCCCGCTCGGAGCCATATGCTCTGCTCTGATTGGTCGTTTATTAAATTACAATATTCATAACTTTTATGCGGTTAGAACGATCTTTAAGTTATAGAAACATTTAACAACTCAAATAAAATTGAATTAAGGATTTTAAAAGTAGTTAAAATGTAAACAAATAATATTGTGCGTTATAAATCGAAACTACAATCATCCGATTCATAGTTTCCCTCCGACATTATATATATATTGTATTTCAAAAAAGTATTTTTGATATAGTTATGTAGTAATTACCTATAACTGTTTGGATTAAGTATTCAATAAATTATTAATGTATTTTTCATTTTTCATTCATACTTCAACAACTGGAACATTCTCGTAGGATCGAATGGTAAGTGTCGTAAAATAGTTTTCATTTCGTAAGTAACTCTGTTTAGCTGTTTATTAAAATATCTTTTTATTATTTCACGCAAAGGATCTTCTCAGAAATTATTTGGTAAGTAGTAACTTAATTATAAGCTAATATGTATCAAGAAGTGCTGAAAATGCAATGTGGTGAGCTGGAAAAGTTCTATGCTTGATGCAAAACTCTAATTCTTCTGTGTATTGAATGAATGAATGAATGAAAACACTTTATTGTTCACCAAAATTAAAACTACGTTGTTTAAACTTAAATTATAACACAAAAATGCAGAAAACGATTGGTGGTAAAAATGACTTGTACATGTTAATATTTGCCTGTTTGTTCTTTTTATCTGTGCTTTGTGAAGAAACTCTGTAGTTCAGTCATGGTAAGTGTGCTGCGTTCTAAAAACAAATAGTATTTCGTACTCTCATATTTTGCTTACTGCTATGAACGTTTTGTCTACAAAAAAGCACACACTTTGGCTACGTTTTCACAGGATATTGTTTTTATTTAGGACACAATGGCAGCTGCTGGGGCTGGTGCAACGCCAGAAGAACAGGCAATGGCAATTGCGGAAGATGTTTTAGCTCGACTGCCAGCCAAAATATTATCCGGACCATCCCATGAAGGTGACATTAAGCAGGCAGACATGACACCAATGTCCATTGTGGTGATACAAGAAGCGGCGAGATATGAACGTCTCGTTCATGTTGTAAGAAGTAGTTCCAGAGCTGTTATCGGAGCTGTACAAGGTAAAAATTATAACGCAGAAAAGATTTACTCTTTCCGGTACTTTAGTGTAAGTAGTTTGCGAAATGTGTTTCCGTGTTTCAAACATTTTTATATTTTTATAATTGCATAGAAATATAGAAAAATGCAATTAAACTAGCCAGACTATCTATTAACAAGATTCAGTAGAGTTTTTCAATTACCTATGAATACAATGCCTGTAATATCTACATACTCTTATATTGTAACAATTCAGTATATAAAGATATATGAGACTATATATTATTTTAATATATAATACTTCGAATATTCTTCATTGTGTGATACAGGTGTCAGTGTGTTAACTGATGTGACGGAGGAAGTATTGACAAGTATGGTACGCGGGCGCATACCAGCTTTGTGGGCTGGTAAAAGTTACCCATCGCTCAAGCCTCTTGCAGCTTACTTCAACGACCTATTGGCTAGACTAGAATTCCTGCAGGTTAATATTATTTTGCCATAAAAGTAACTTAATTTTTCTCTGAAATGTTTTGTTTTCTGTTTAAAAATATATAACCAGCCAATTTTCTTAAAAGGTCTTTTGCCTTATTTCTAATAACTTCATGGTCCTTACCCTCGTAGAATTATGGAATGAGTAAAAACTCAAGCAAATGCCGTTTAAGATCAAAGCTATTATTGAACTTTGTTACCACTTAAACCTTGTACAAAATATACGATAACCTTTTTCTAAAAAAATAATAGAAAAAAGACTAAGTTAGTATGACTGTGAAGGGATGAAAATCATGTGACAAAAATAATAATAATATAATAAATAAAATATTAAAGTAGAAAATTGATAAATACAAATATAAAGGTAGACCAAAAGCTGAATGGATTGTGATAAACAGTAACCTAAGGTACTGTAACATATAGCTAATTAAGAAAGGGTACGGTGGGATTGACATAATGTAAAGGAATATGGAATGAAAAGGCAAATTGTATTGACTTCAAATAATAAGGAGACTGCAAAAGAGAAGAGAGAACAATATTTTTTTATATCATTCTCCATCATCAAGTGTTAATTTGAAAAAAAAGTTAATTTTATAATGATTTCATAGCATTGGCATCAGTATGGTCCGCCGGTGGTGTTCTGGCTGTCCGGGTTCTACTTCCCACAAGCATTTTTAACGGCAGCTCAGCAGAGTTATGCGAGGAAATACAAGATCCCCATAGATCAGTTAGCATTCCACTATCAGGTAACTATATATAACTGAGAATTAACTTCCCAATACTTTAGTGAATTTCGTATGCATTTTATTTATTAAATACTAGAGGTCCCGGTAGACGTTATCCTGCCTTGAAAAAATAAAAATTAGGACCGATCCCCGTACCAAATGCCAGTTCCAATTGAGATTGTTCACTTTTTTTCAATCTAGCAATTTGAAAAACAATTTCGAGGAATAGTGTCCCTAATCATTTCTGTCTAGTTAAAATTCCAAAAAACGTACGATCTTCTTGTATTTTGTAAGAAATGTGTTTGACCTTTATTTGACCTTACTAAATCCAATCAGGTGGGCCATCTGCCTGTTTGCCTGCTTCAGGTGTAAAAAAATCTAGCTGTACATAATTTGATTTAAGTTCTGTAACATGGATTTTTCCCTAAAGATCACTTTACAAAATTTAACGATAACTGTAGAAAATAATAATGGTTGAACACGAAAAATTATAAGCCTAGCGACAAAAAACACTAAAATGATCACGATACGTAATGAGTAATGACAGTAACATTTAAATAGTAGAACAGATTACCATGATTATATTATAGATAAAACTTACCTTTATTATTTTTGTTTTCTAGGCAAAGAAATCAATGTAAACTTGTTACCCTTATGACGCCATCGGAGAAATAATTTTAAAATCGAATTATAAAAAAACTAACGCTTAAAATACAAAAATATTCAAATAATATTTTCTTAAGTTTTCGCGACTTGTACACAATAAAACTACGTTTTAACGGTTTTAAGCGCGGCAATTTATTTGATTTAGGTTTATCCGACGTTTCGGCCGCTTTTCAGTGGCCGTGGTCACGGAAGACAAAGATGACATTTGTCAAACGTGTATTGTCAAAGTTTTTATTCAGCCTACCGCCAACTTGTTCATTTTAATTATTTAGTTTTAAATTTTGTTTATGGATATTATTTACTCTATGGGAGCCTAATCTAATTTACCACCGCTTCACAACATGTTGTTGCTTGAAGAGAAGAAGCGGCGCAAGAAACTCTTCAGCAAACATGCCTAGTTCTAATTTTTTTTTTTTTATATAATATGAAAATGAGTGGAAGGAAAAAATAAAAGAAATTATCAGTCAAGTTGGTTTGTTTCGTTGCACGCAGAAAGAGCTCACAGTGTCTTGAGGTCTGGCAGTTGGTTTTTGCTGGGTTTGGGTCTTAATAGTTTTGATGATTGGATCCCAAACAGGTGGTACCTGCCAACCATCTTCTCTATTGAAATTTGGGTGTTTTTTGATTTCAATAGCCTCACGCATCATTCTTGGTATGAAACGATTCTCTTTATTAAAAATATTCAAATTAGTATCTTAAAATACCCTATTTTACGTAATAAAACTATAAAATCAGAGGGTAAATTTTTGTGAACAATCCCCATTGTGAATTTATACCACCTGGAGACCCACTCAACAACACAAAACAATTAATCAACATCGGTAAAGTCGTTCTTAAGTTATGCGCCTATTTCTACGAATCATTTTTATTTTGCAGATTTAGTAATTCATGCGTTTTGCAAGGGAGTAACTTATTATTATTTAGGGCTACAAAATTGAAAACCATATCCCTTTTAATTATAATAGTTACACGAAAATGTAGTTATAGTTAGAGAATTTATTTAAGTTTCAGAAACGTGTAAGAAGATTATTTCAGTTATTTCCTGCATTATGTTAAGACGAAGCAACTTAACGTAGCTTAGTAGATAATGCACTCACGACCCAAACTCGAAATGACTTGAAATGACGCGAGTTCGAATCCCGGGGGGGAAGTTTATGCAGTTCTCAAGCAATTTTTTTTACCTAATGTGGATATTGTTACCATTACAACTCTGACAGTGAAGGAAAACGTCTTTATGAAATATGTATATCGAGATAACCGATCTGTTAATCTTGCCAAGCCCTCGGACTAACGTGGCGGGTATACTCTCTGTTTCCCCCTAAAATTGGGAGATTCGATCTCAGTAGTGGCACTTGGTAAATGGCCCATCCACAGAGTAAGTAAGGCTCGTTCATTGGAAAGTTTTATTGTCACTTATAGCCTGTATTTATTATGTTGTTATATTAACCAGTTTTATTCAAATTCATGTTTTCCATCTAAAAATAAATAAGAATGGTTTCTGAGTATCTATATTTCCCATATAAACATATAATTAAATAGAATTTATATGCACATTAATAGACTATACGAGTATAAGACCGTACTAAAGAAATAGTAAAATAACTCATGATATCACTCACATTTGTAAGGTGCAACGTCAATTCGAAATAACCGAACCACCGGAGGAGGGCGTCTACATTCGAGGATTATTCATGGAAGGTGCCAGGTGGAATATGGAAGACTATTACATAGACGAGTCGTTGCCAAAAGTACTTTACGATGAATTCCCACCGGTAACTAGCTCAACACAAAAACACAAACATCTCTCATATACATTATATTTGTAATAGTTTTTAAGCAAAAGATTTTGTATTAAATAACTGATTGAAAGAAAGATTATTGGAATGAAAAGTAGTACATTTATGTACTAAGTATACAAGTTGCTTTACGATAAATCGTATCAATCAACGAGTCTTCTAATTTATTTATTTACACTTTTGCACGAACTTTATTTCGATTACTATATTTTTTTATTCATTTTTTTATTGCAATAGTTCAACAGACAGGCAGACGGCCCACTTGATGGAAAGCGGTTACTATCGCCTATAGACATTTGCAACAGCAAAGTTGCTACAAATGCGCTGCTGCTCTCTTAAGGGAGACTGGAATCTGGTCACTAATGCCGGAACACAACTCAAGGTTGCTATGACAGCATACTCTAATCCAGGGGTGGTAGCCATCCAGTCGAGCAAATACCCTACCACCTGGCTGTGGGTTGTTTTGTTGCCTCTTACTTTTCTTACTGTTGCCTCTTATTCTTTCTCCGTTTCTGCATAATGTGCATATGATACTAGTTATATAAAAATAAAATTCCACAAGGCAGGGTTTTTGTGACATTTGATACAGCTGTATTTTACAAATTATATTATGCTTTTTACTGAAGCATAATTACTTTTGAAGCTCAATTTATTGTGTAAAATCTCTATACTTATATCCGGGCAGGAAAGAATACAATTTCATGCGGCCGGGCGGCCTGTCGTAAGAGGCGACTAAACAACCCACAGCCAGGTGGTAGGGCATTTGCCCGACTGGATGGGTACCACCCCTGGTCTAAAGTATGTCGCCATAACAACCTTGAGTTGTGTTCCGGCATTAGTGACCAGGTTCCAGTCTCCCTTAAGAGAGCAGCAGTGAATTTGTAGCACCTTTGGTGTTGCAAATGTCCATAGGCGATGGTAACCGCTTTCCATCAAGTGGGCCGTCTGCCTGTCTGCTAAACTCCCACAATAAAAAAAAACAACTCGTGTCTCAATATGCTTAATAAATGTGACTGATTAAAATATATTTTAGGTGTGGCTGATACCATTGAAACGTGAAGATATACCTGACGAAGTATTCTATAACTGTCCTTTGTATAAGACAGGTGATAGACGAGGAGTGTTGTCCACCACGGGACACTCGACCAATTACGTACTTTTTATGCGCCTGCCGACATCCATGGAACCTGATCACTGGATTATGAGAGGCGTTGCTCTATTGACGCAATTACCGTTCTAATTCAAGACACTAATTAGCAAATAGTTACACACTTTCAATATCACCTCTAAAATACACTTGGAAAGATCACTACATTCATATTAGGTAATATGTTCTCGACGATATTCATCACTTGCTCTTTAGTGAAATGAAAGAGATAAATTAAATACACATTTTATGAACGTTAGTTTTCTTTTATGTATAGATCCCAGTCTTGCAAACAACAAACACTGTCTTGCACCTAAGTTCAGGCTCAGCACGCACTATACTTTACCAATTCAGGACTCAGGTGTGAAGAAATGAGACCAGTATTGACAATCGTAGCGTGTGCTTAAAGGCATGAGTGAGCAAAAATTACAGGTGTAAAACCGAACTAAGAAGACAAAGATTTGTAATAACACTATTTATAGCTGTGTGTATTGGAATATGGGGGTACTAATTATTTAATCGTTATTGTAATTTATTTATTATTACGAAAATAATATTTGATTTGTATTTTATTATCAAGTCTATTTTTTCTTTGTACCTCTGGATTTTAGACTAGTCAACAAGTGCCTTTTGGACCAACTTTTTTCAGCAGTCTCCGAAAATTATAAATGAGGTGTCATTCGATTCGGAATGGCATCTAGATGATTTTTGAAAAAAATGAAGTTCCGCTTGCAAAAATTGTAAAAGTTATTAACAATTAACTAAAAAAAGGGGGTTTAGATTTTTGCAAATATCAAAAAAAAGTAACTATTGAATAACTAAATGAAAAATTGTTATAAAAAAAAATTTCAAGCAGATTATTGTTCATTCATCTATTTAGTTAGTGCCTGAATTTTTTCAATTTTTTATTATCATATTTAGTATGTTTAAATAATATTTATTCATTAAAGGGCCGATGTGGGTGTGGCTTGCGTAAGCCAGCGTACCCGTTTTCGGCTGTATTTTCATCCCTCTGGGAAAATTATAAATATTGATCTTACAGTTTCGGGAGCCAAGACTTTTTTTTAGGAAATTTCCTCCTCTTTTCAAATATTTTTTCAAATTTGAAAAATCTTTATTACTTTTTGAGATATTTGCAACAAACTAAACCCCCCTTCTTTTTTTTAGTAATTGTTAATAACTTTTACAATTTTTGCAAGCGGAACTTCATTTTTTTTTCAAAAATCATCTAGATGCCATTCCGAATCGAATGACACCTCATTTATAATTTTCGGAGACTGCTGAAAAAAGTTGGTCCAAAAGGCACTTGTTGACTAGTCTATTTACTCATATTAGTTTATTATGTAAATATGTTTTAAGCTATTGCATTAGCTTTTATCGCGGGCTTTTTGAGCGCGGCGACCGAATCAAGTAATTCTGTAACGAAAATACCTAACACCTCACACACACAGCATGTGTGCCCCGTAAGTATACATGTAGGTATGTATCAGTGAATAGCAGTTGCTGGTGAATAGCTATACGCGTAAAATTTGTGTATAAAGTGTTTTAAATATGAATAAACAAAGTGCATTTATTAATAAAGAAAGTGATGAAAAAATAGTGAAAGAAAATGAGTGATAGCTTAAAAATACTGCATAAATAAATAATTATAATTGCATAAGTTGATAAAAAATGCTATGCAATAGCCATACCGCTGCAGTCCCCGAGTGCCACAAGGAGTTTTTAACTGTTTCTGCTATCACCTTTGATGCGTTAAATACAAATACTGCACAATTGTAATTTTTCATTAATGATGATGATGATAATGTTTGTTCTTTATTGTTTTTTCCGGTTTAAAATAATTAAACTTTTGAATTTTATTCAAATAGTAGCTTTCCCCGCGGCTACGCCACCTGAAACCCCTAGGTATATAGCTCTATGTTACTTACGGGTGTTTTATATAAACCTTAAATATTTTTGTTTCTTCTTAAATTCACTACAAAGAAACTAAGTCAATATAGTGTAGACAACTGCGCAACAAAACAAAGAAAAGTCGCAGCCAACCTGATTTAAAGTATCTTATACTAATTAATGTCATGTGGGCAACTTAACAACGTATTTATTATTGAATTACAGCGATTGTTGTCTACAGCGCAATTGCAGCGCTATCTATTTTTACAAGTAAACGACGTCTTTTATCGGGATTAAATTTATCCTAAGTGTTGATTCGGGTTATAAGCCAGCTTTATGTCGAGTTTTATTGATATACGTTCATTAGTTTCCAAAAAAGATGCGATCGCAGCGCCATTATTTTCGTTATTTTTGTCTATCCCACGAAAACGTCGTCGTTTATTGGCATAAAATGTATCCAAGTTACACCTCGTGATATAAGTTAGCTCAGTTTTGAATTTTATTTAAATCTGTACAGTAGTTTTTACGTGATACTCTTATAAACAGACAAAAATTCTAAAAAATGCATTTTCGGTATCTCCTGGTCCGAACTCTCCCCTTGACTTTATTCACATTTTTAAATGCAATGTACAAACTCTAACCATTTACATATTTATTATAGTATAGATATAACATTTATATGTTATCTCTGGCTGATAAATTAGGACCGTTAAATGATACTTGCCTAACTATATCACAAGTTACCTATCAATGTAAGATGTGAAACAATAGGCTAAATACGTAATGCAATGTATAATTATATACCCTGGTGACCCGACTACCAATAATCTGTAACAATGGCGGTGCAAGAAGCTGTTACAGGATGAATGATATTGCATAACTTTTTCTTTGCCGGAACAGACGGTTAAAAAGTGTAATGGAGTGAAAAGCGGTTCCCATTGCCTAGGAACATTTGTATAGACACTACCAATGTATTGCTGTTTTCATAAAAGCTTTGCTTCACTTTTTTTAACTGACTCGATATATGAACACATATGTACACATTGGTTCACAGCAAAAATCATATACTATGAATTTTAAAATATATTTTTATTTCTTTTCTTTTTGAAACGTGTCACGAAATATTTGTTTTAGCAAAACGTAATTTGTAACACAAAGGCAATCAAATCGACACCGAGAACCCAAAGGTCAGATACACGATATCTACGAAGTGGGTATGTATGCCGATAAAGACACAGACGGAGGGGGAGGCGTGTGGCGAATGGGGGTAGATCACGATTATGCGAGCATTATCCCGCGAAATTTGGGCGCTCGCCCTCGCAACAATGAAAGGCAACAATGCTTGCTGAATTAATTCAATGAAAGTACTTAAGATACAATGTGGTTTTTGTTATCGCTAAGTCTCTTCAGCGACTCTTTAGAACCGCATCATGGACATTCAAAGTTAGTGATGTTAGAATTTTTGTTTGTAATTTATTCTATATAATTTATTTATTTGGACAACACAACAGAATAAAATCAATAATTTATTAACATCAAAGAGATTGTAATTTATTAGGTATAGATTAGAATCCAAGCGTACTGACACATCAGTGTTAAAATGATCTTTTCGTAAAGAAAATTATGTAAAATTATTTACACATTAGTACATTAGTACTGACATTATGTAAAAAAAAATTATTACTGCCTAATAATTTAATAATTAATCAAATCTCTGATAGAAATTATTAGTTTTAGTAATACATTGTAAAGATAATACGAGGATAAGAAGAAAGCATTAAATAAATTACTAAAAAATTACTAAAAATTACGAATCTTTCAAAAGCTAAAGGTTTTGCATTATTATATCTAATTTATCGTACTTTAGAGTTCGTCGTAGACACGACATTTTTTTGTCAACGGGTTATATATAGTAGAATGTGTTGTTTTCACATACTTCTAAGATATATACTCTGTTATGTACAAGTTTTTTACCTTTCGTGTTAAGGGTTAGGATACTTACAAATAAGGTGAATGTTATTTACAGTGGACAGTGGAGTAGTTTATGCAAATAGACGAGGTAATTTTGTGTGCGACGAACGGGTAAAGGAGTAACTTTGAATTTTGCAAATAAAGTCCACGACAATAATTATTTATTAGTAAATAATTAATTAATTTTAGTTGATATCAATTTATAATTAGTTTTATTTAAGTTAGTTTATTTTTACTTAAAGTGCTGTATAATTACAAAGTCATTATAGTCAGAAAAGCTTGTTTTTTAGAGGCTTCCTAAATTATCTATACATACAAATAAATAAAATTGAAGTGTCTGTTTATAATCTCAAAATAACAGCTTTTTACTATATGCGTATGAAAGTATATACGGTACTAATATAAAAAAATATTGTCTGACTGTCCCAGCTATTCTCTGAAACGCCTGTCGACCGATTGCGACGAGACTTTCACTGTCAGATAGCTGATGTTATAAGTAGTAACTTAGGCTACTTTTATAATTAGGGTCCCGCGAAAAAAATCCACGTGGACGAAGTCTCTGGTAACAACTAGTAAATTATATAATAACAATAGTGGCGTAAATATTTGCAGACATCTGAATTGTTTGTTATTCTGCCTTTGTATTGTTCATCACAAAACCCTAAAGACCCTTTGTCTCTCATTTTTTCTTCTTTTTAATAACTTTATCTCTGCGATGTCAGGGCGGCGAACATCTTAAGCGTCCAAGCCATAAATTTGGGGTGAAATGAAAATGGAAGTTTTCTCGACAAAAGGAGGTCAATGTCGTCGCTGCCATTACGCTGTTTCGGTTTTATGTTCAGCCAAGGGGACCGTGGCTATGGTTATGGCGGCCGGGGCTACGAGAGCGGTGACTCGACGTTTCGGGGTATTACGGTGCCGTCATTTAGCATGAAAAAGCTCGCATCCCAGATACGGCATGTATTAAATAAGCGAGTAGTGGGTAGAGTGGGCCGCCGGGCTGGAGGGGGGCGTAGTACGGGAGGCACTCGGTCTGGCACGGCGTCGCCACGGCAACGCGAGATATTGATCTGCGCGCACCCCCGCCCCGCGCAGCATCCCGTCCGCCCTCCCGCCGCAACCCCCCCGCCGCTCGCGCCCTTGATTCTGCCGCTCGGCCACCGCCGCCAGCCTCCGGTCCCCCACACCGCGAACCACCCTCTACAAATACTTATTACATTTCGCACTACATACTATACGTAATCCGATGGAGAAATTTCGCTTATGCTTCATAATCTTTTGAAGCTGTGGCAGTTCTGACTAAAGCTGACAGTTGAGTGGGATACCAGAAAAGAGTACAAGAAAAAGAAAGATAAACCAGTACAAAGAGTACTTGTTTAAAGATATGTTTTGCTTGTCGTCTGTATGAAATGTGTGTACGAATTTCAATTTGACAAATTTATTATAATGTACTTTTTTAGTTCTTTTTTAATAATAGACCTCTCATGCTTTTTAAATGTAGTCAGTGTCAAGTTTTCATGAGTATGTAAGTTTTAAAATAAATGTCCACCAAATCGGTGTTACTAGACGAAATCTGGACCATAAACGCTCACACAAGTCGTATCAAAATTGTTGGTTCTTTAACTAACGCTAAACGATGAAGTTCTTGGGGTAGCTTGAAAAATAACATTTTACTCAACAGTTGAGATTACCATGCAAACGCAATTAAAAAAACCATATCCTACAACTACCAATAGCATATTGCTGATTTTACATTTTTGAAAGTGAAACTGCACAACAAGAAATCATCCCTCAATTTCCTCCCGAATACTCTAAAGGCACAGTTATGCAGTGTCTAGTATATTGAATCTAAGGCAGAGTACGTACCTACATTATTTTATTATCTTCGTTATGCACAACGTCGACGGGTAAGTACCTAATATAACGTATTGCGAAAACTCATGGAGCATTTAACTCGCGTTCTGTACCTGGGGAGCCACCCACGCAACCGGTGGAAAGATACGCATTCTTGGGCTCATCCATGCTTGTAAAATTGAAATTGTATGACGGTACATACTCTTTGAATTTAAATATTTCTTGTTCAACTAGGTGAATATACTACTCTGTCCAAAAAGTACCGGAAAAAGATCAATAATACACAAATTGTTAGTTATTCTTTCAACTTTATATTCCTGCTTTCAAAGTTGGCTCCTTCAGAAACGGTTCAAACGGTACACTTATGCCAACGAATAAATTCAATCATCAAAACATTTATAAACGCTTTTTTCGCAATTGAGTATAGTTCTCGTTGCGAATTCTCCTTTGTCTTCTACAAAATGAAAATTAGTAATTTGGGCTTAGGAAAAAGAAAGAAGTCGGCTGGAGCCACATCGGGTGAATAAGGTGGTCGCTTGATGGTATTTGTTGAGTTGTGGTCAAAAATTCGTTCACAATTATGGTCTTGTACGAAGGCGTATTATCGTGGTGCAAAATACAAGAATTTTTCAATGTAGCATTTTCGTGGAATTTGCTCTCTTAAACGCCGCATAACGTTCAAATAGTTACTATCGTTTGACCCATGCGATTTAAGCTTCGAACAAATGAGTCGGATTTTTTTTTTAAAAGTCGCTATAACTTATAGATTTATAATTATTTTCAATTTCCTGTTGCTGCTCAGGATTTTCGGTCCTTTTAATTTTCTCACGTTATTCGTATGATTAACATTCTCCATGATAGATAGCACTGTTAGGATCCAAAGTTTTTGCTTATATATAAAAATAAGTGCCAAATATCAATACTTATCAATGTGATTAGGGATGGCTTATTATGATCTTATTCTACGTAAATTAAAATATTCTTGCTATGAAGCATTCTTTACAAAGATATGTGCGTTTACTTATGTCGTATACACATGGCTTGCGTTTGCGTAACAAAAATGTTGCCAATGCAAACTCTTTCACCGTTATTGCATATTAATGTACTATATTTTACGGACTAAGATGTATTCATAAAATAATTTATTTGTTTTTTAAGACATATAATTAACATTTGTAACAACAACAACAAATCATAATGCACACAAATTCGTACCAATTTTAACATTAAAAAGCTGTGCCAATTTTTTAAACTATGTAGTTATAATTATAGGACAGAAAATCTAAGTAATAAAATATAAAAACATAATTAAAATCAATAAGTTTACTTTTTGGGTCCAACAAAAAGAGGAGATAGTAGCTGGAAGGTCCGAACCAACTCCGACATAGAAAACCTCGTGGCCAAGCCTAAAAGAATTGGGGAGATAAAGGCTCACTATCTTCGCTGGCTCGGTCACGTAGAACAGATGGAGGAGGATCGGAATGTGATGAAAGCATACTTGGGGTGACCTGTCGTTCGGCAACCGGTTGGCCGTCGTAAGTATCACTAGAAACAGAGTGGACGACCTAACCGTACTTCAATCCCACAACTCGGAAGACTAGAAACTGTTCAGGACAGAGGAAACTGGCGTGTTTAATATACTTCAGCAAATATTTGTATATGATGACATTATTTTTTAGGGTTTGACATCTGGCGCACCCACAGGGCAAACTCTAGTAAATTACTAAAAACATAATTTAAATTCAATAACAAATTCCTTTTACTCTTTTGTTATTATATGTATCAAAATTTGTACGTCTAAAGGTTACCTTTAAGAAATTACTCTAAATGACAAATCTGCCTATTGTACCATCTTATAGTATTTAAAATAAAGTGTGTGTTTCTTTTGTATTAGGGTATAATAAAGAGAATTGTACTGTATACTCTTATAATATTTATGATATAACTCCATAGATATATAGCAATGATGCTCTGTACATAGACCTTTTATAGGGCCCAGCTGTCTGTGTGCTAGCTCCGCCTAATACCCACTTCTACTCCCAGTTCGTTCCCTATTCACAGTCGGATCCACGTTGCCATGACGAGAGACATGCTATCCAGATACTTGCCTAACAACTCTTGTTAGCAATATTGCTTTGAGTTCTCTCATGTACTTTCAATATTGTTCGTCGTTATATACTTCTCGAATACATTATGAGCAGAAAGTAAATAGCTTTATTAAATAAGTTAATAATGTTTGAGATATTTCATCGCTAACTTTAGCTTGGTAATTCAAATGATATACTTTGATATATTTGGTAGGTTCCAAACTGTCTTATGCCTCGTTTACACTATACATACTTCTAGGCCAGCCAGCAGGAAAATGGTAAGGGAGGCGGGCACTGGTCACTTTCCTGTTTGCTTCCGTGGAATTGGGCAAAATGTATACGAGTGTTTAGAACATGGTAAATAATAACCAAATCTTATGAGATCCTATGTATCTGAATCTGATTATAATACATATCTATATTTAACATAACCAACAAAAGTATTCTTTATATATTCAATGTACTCTTTGAAAAGTACTACCAAATGAAGTTTATGACAGAACTTGCGAACAGGCTATATAACTATCATTAAAATAAAAAGTCCAAAGAGGTCAGATTTAATATTAGAATGATGAGTCTGAAACAAACATGTTTAGAAACATTGTGTTTCATACTAACATACATTTCTAACTTTGCAAGTATTAATTGAAGACTAAAGATAATATACACGGAGCTCTCTTATATTTTATGAGGTACTGGCAGCCTGTGTATTAAAATGCAGGTGTTGTGAGCATTATTATCGTAATGGGAGTCGCACTGGTGTCGTTGAGAGCTACACTCAATTTTTTAGGTTGAATGTGAACCGGAGTAATAACACAAAAAGGTTACCAACAGTACACATTTTTCTTTCCAATGAGATTTTAATTAAAGTGCCTCCCTTTTTATCTTCTTTTATTGGGGTGAAAATGTTTTATACACTACACCTCACTGGTAGGGGACAGCAATGAGGAATCTAACTAGTGTGGAACTTTAAGAACCTTAAAGAAGCCTACAAACTTACTCTAACTCAATATGAATAAGACCATCAACGTTTAATCTTTCTACTACTACTTATATTTTCCTAAAATTAAAAGCACAGCCACATAATCATGTCACTGTTGGATTTTTTCAGGTGAAATGGCGGTATTCCTACCGTGATTATCAAAAGACAATAAGCGGGTTTAACATATTGGTTTTATCACGTTGTTTATTCATACCGTCCGCCTATGGTAATAACATTTGTATTAAGTAAAAAACTGCCTAAGTGGTGTTCATTAGTAGAATGCTAGAGTGCATTAGCTACTTATGTTTACACGACACAATAAAACAATATCAACGTTTGTATGAATGAAATAAGATATATTATGGTTTGGAAAAACGGTAATTTTTATTTGAGATTTAATATCTTTGAAGTGTTTATAAAAAGAGTATTAAAAGAATTGTTACAGTTATTGAGTCGTATTTCTTTTTAAAGTTAATAATTAGTTTTGTTATGTAACCTCTTATTTCTAAACGATACAATCGACCACTTCCTTAATTGAATAGTAATGTTATATTTTTTATTTATGCTCTAGAGTTGTTGTCTATAATTTACAATAATAATTGTTACAATATTTATCCTTTGTATAACGTGATAATTGTGTAGGTTATAATTCAAAATGTCTCAATTGTATATACACGGTATTCATGACATTTCATTTTTATGTTGGCAGACGCGATAGATTTGTACTGTGTTCGGTTTGTTTTATTACATGTAAAACTTTAAGTTCTATCTTTAATATAATATCTTGTATAAAATATTATCTGGAATTTCCAAATAGTAATGTATTCAATTCTTTTCATTCATAACACTGTAATTAAAATAGTTTATCAATGACTTCAATCCACTATCGGTTGTGCCAATTACTAAGTTTCATAAACTGTTGAATTGTTAGAGGAATGGCGATATATTCAAAAATGTTTGTCGAGTGAGAATAGTTATATAAAACATGTATTAAAACCGTAAGGTTCTCTGATTATAAAGTATTGTGACCAGTTGCTGCTCTTTTACTACTTACTATAAAACCTTCTGAGTTGTTGCAAGTATTACAGAATACCTAATTGTTGACAACCCTAGGTAATTTGCATTGCCGTCGTATAGGGGCGAGTGGTCAGAGTTAGATTGTCTGATCCGATAAAAGCCCGAGATCCCCAGGCCCGTATTTAAATGAGCTATTTCAGTTCGCCGGTAGGTATGGCAGGCTGGGGGCAAAGTGTGCAGAGCTTGAAGCCATTCGCTTATAGGATTGGGCAGAGGCATCGGGTGGCTGCGGCGGTCCGCCGGCCTTCCAATTTTAATGTTATGTAACTGAACCGAATTAATTCACAGCGCTATGGGCCGTCAGTTCAAACACCCTCTTCGACCTCTAATTTTGTACAAATATTGCTTTTAAAACGTGCATTAAGAGTTGTAGTTGTAGACGATCTGCTTTAAATTAAAAACTCGTTCAGCCCGAAAATCGGCTTTTATGTGGTTTTAGGTAAATGTACCAAAGGATTTCATATCCCAATTAAATAACAGTTTACTTTTGTTAGATGGTATAATATATGGTATGGTATAGGTATGGCTATTTCTCTCAAACTTGAATGAGGATTTTCAGTCGCTATTTCCTTCACTTTTGCGATGTTAACTTCAGTTGAAGACGTTGATGGCCTACCAGGGCTAGACAAATCTTTCAGTATCTCTTGACCATTTTTGAACGCTTTGTACTACTCATAAGCACGTATTTTTGATAAACTCGATTCACCGTAACCCTTCTGTAACACTTTCAGTGTCTCCGAACACGTAATTCCATTAGCGATGCAAAATTTAAGACAAACTCTTTGTTATCGAACAAAGAGTTTTTGTCCATTATGAAATTCGTAATACACAATAAATATGATCTAACATAAAACAGCACTGTATTTAATATAAATGACCGATGCAACCATATATTCAATGTACTCTTTGGATGCAACTCAAACTACGCGCCAAAATGACAAACAGTTGTGCCAATCAAACAAACAAAAAATTGAATCCATAACAAAATCAACCATTCCCGATACTTTTTTGATAGAATGTGTACGTACATCGTTTAATTCCTCGTGTGTATGTGAAGACCAAATAAACGTTTTTCTTACTTAATTTCAAATAGTTTTTTTTTTAATTTAACAGCGTTTTTGGCGAGCGGGCTAAGCCTTTGTTGATCGAGCTCATAAAAGAACGGAGAGGCTCCGGATTTGATTCCTAGATGGTAAATTTCGTCTGAGTGTCTGGTTACGGCTCCAGAATGTTTTGGTGTATATTACCGATAACACAAGGATAACTTGTTTAGCTTAACAATATATAATGTGTGTGTTCGTCCGCCAATTTGTAAAAAATTAATACGCTATTTGACTCGTCTGTAATGACGTCATAACTTACATCTGGTATGAAATTTAGAAGGCTGCGGCGTTTTCTAAGATGATAAACAGTGTCTTACTTGATTTAACAGTCAACTACCTTATTGTTGAGATATCAACTCTGAAACAAAGATGGATATACAAACAAGTAGACCCCGGAGTAAGACCATAAGGATACGTCTCTGGGTTTACTTATTTTAACCTTAATAACAAGAAACATGTAAAAAATGGGCAAGCAAGCAAACGAGAATGGGTTTTAATTGTATGTAATCGCTAATCCCAAAGAATATTATGCTTGTTCGTCCGTCATCGCTGAATGTGTGAATCATTGTTTAATTGGGGGTTGCGGGGGTACCACGAGCGGGGGCGCATCGATCGTCTCGCGTCGCCATGGAAACGGTCCCCCGCCTCCCAGCCCCCATTTCATTTGTAATCATTTGTTTCGCGGCCGTCGAATAATGCTGCTCGTCAAACGGTGCGAGTTTGATGGATCACCCACCTCAGCACCAGCCAGCACGCCCCCTGTACAGTATTACTAAAAACTTTATAAACACATTAAAAAAAATGCATACCTGGTCCCAAAAGGCACTATTTACCGTAGAGAGAGAATTAAGTAGCGAATAAATCGGGTCTACCCAATAAAGACGTAGAATACTACAGTTTACAATTTTTTAAACTTATTTTCAAAAATAATACAGTTCACCATGGTTCTTACACTTCAATGACGTTAATTTATACTTCAGTCTTTTCAAAAATGACGTATAACTTTAGATTTTAACCTGCCACCATTTTTAATTCAACAAATCAAAATCTCATACGCTGGGCAAGACGCATAAAATATATAAGGCATCTCTTTGAAATTAATGACAACGCACATAAATCTACCAAATTTTAATAAACTATATTTCTATGGCATCTCTATATACTCAAAATGCTTATATATCGTATCCAATCCATAGGTCGCTGGTTCAAATCCGGCTCGAAGGACCAAAATGTTAGGGACTATATGAATATATATTAAATACTGAAATAATACGCTGGACAATGATGGTGAAAATACATATATTTGGTAACTAGTAAACAAAAATGTCATTATCTTATAATTAAAATTAATTTTATAATAAGTATATGAAATAGTTCGTAACAGTATGATTAAATAAAGATGTAAAAATATTATTAAATTGATATATTCGTAACCGTATATAAAATATGTATGTTCACAAATATTCTGTAATTCATACTGAATAATGTGAATATGTACATTTAAATACAAGTGTTAAGTGATAAATTAGGACGCTGTTGTTTAAGATAAATGGAACAATGTTATGGTTTTTCATGTAACGCTTCTTCATATATAAATAATATATATAAGAATTTCATTCCTGTAATTTGGCAGTGGAACCCTAAAAAACATACATATTCTGAGAGAAAGCCCAGTAATGGGTCACGTTTCAATAATAAGATAGGTAGTGGAGGTATTTTTATATTCAGGTCACGAAATGCCCTATATTGACTTGGGGAACTTTTCAGACCGCAGTTTTTATATATAAGTATATTACGTTAAAACATAGAAACGTAATAGTTAGTACTTATTAGTTTGATTTGCATTTGCATTATTTAATTGGTTAGATTGTTTGTACCACAGAGTACATTGAATATATGGAGATAGAGTCTTCAGTCGGGAGAATCGTACTACTAGCACATCTAGCGAGTATCAATGGCGCTAACTCGTATATGAACGTACCTAATATATGCATGTGTGCGTGTGTGTTCATGTGTATATGTGTGCATGTGTACGTATAGCGAGTTTGTGTATACACTTTGTCTTATTCATAGAGAGAGTAAGTTTGAACGCTTATGGTGCCTAAAGAAGCGTTCAAACTTACTCTGTCTATGAATAAGACCGATATTCTATATATTGTATGCTTAGGTATGGAGATTTCTTCCACCATGAATTCCAACTGTATTTAAAATAAAATTTCATATTATTTATAAATTGTATATAATTTTTATTAATACATATCACTGCACATCAAGTTTTGTGTTGATATAAAAATCCAATAGTGTGTTTGGTCGGTTGAATTAAACAGATTCACAGGTCACATAATATAAATCAGTAACTTGATATCCAAAAGCAGTTTTTATGAAAACTTGATAAATTATTGGGATAAGCGATTTAGACAAAGCGTGCTCTTTTCATGGTTTCTTTATTACAGCAATGTCAAGGCAGTGTCAACATGAGAAGTAAATATAAATAATACAAAAGAGGTTCTAAGTTTTTTTTAATAGTTTTCCTTAATAGATTCGCCAGAGTCCAAAACTACATATAGATCGTTAATAATAATTCACTTAGTAAAACAAACAGAAAACTATCCCAGAAGTTAAAGAAGTTGCAAATATGACGAAAGTCGGCACTTGATTTGAATATGCATGTTTATTTAGAAATATTAAATAATATTATATTCGATTAAATAAAAATGGTTTTCATTTGAGTTTTTTTGATAATGTCATTAATAACAAAATAATGCTAAGCAACGAGCTGCAGTCTATGGCAGATACAATGAGTTTATTATCGACCATGTAAATACTGCATAATGTAGAACCCATTTCAGTATCGAATAATCGATAATTAATCCTGTTAGATATTTGTAAATTTTAAGGATGATTGTAGGCATAGGTGTCTTATGACTAACAACAGGTAGATGGAATCTCCCATAATAAAATCTAAAGGAAGGCGATTTTGGAATATGAAACCATATTAAGATTTACCATCGCAAGGATGAGATGCAGAAGTCTCCGAAGTAGCGGACCCACGTCCCACGTCCGCTAACAAAACGGCTAATTTCTGCAAAACGGCTGATTAAAAAGTAAAGAGGGATATAGGTCATTCGCTCTAAGGAACTGTACTACTCCTTTAGCTCAGCAGCGACACGTAATAGAAATTGAGCCGACAACTCTCACTATAGCCCAATCAAGAGCCTATAGAGCTAAAGCGGGTCATGTTGTGAGACGTAGCTACGACAACATTCTAGATCATAATATCACTGGCGTAAACATAATATTTTTGATCTATTTTGAAAGAATGAAAGATGTAATATTTATTAACGTTTTTTATCAATAAAAAGAATGTCATCATATACAAATATATGCTTAAGTCTAGTCTAGTCTTCTCAGTTGTGAAGTTCGTTTAGGTGATTCACTCTTATCTTTCTAATGATACTGACTGGTCGCCCCAAGTATGCTTTCTTCACATTCCAATCCTCCTCCATCCGTTCTACGTGACCGAGCCAGCGGAGATACTGAGCCTTTCTCTCTTCAATTATTCTAGGCTCGGCCACGAGGTTTTCTATGTCGGAGTTAGTTTGGACCCTTCAACTACTATCTCCTCTGTTTGTTGGACCCAAACAGTAAACTTGCCAATAACTTATTGTTTTAAATTATGTTTTGATATTTGATTAAGTTTTTAGATTTTCTGAGTAATAATTAAAACTACAGTACAGTTTAAAAAAAGTTGCACAGCTCTTAATGTTTAAATTGGTAAGAATATTTATGCATTGTGGTTTGTTGTTGTTGTTAAAAAAATTCTAATTTATGTCTTAATATAACAAATAGATTATTTTATTAATACATCTTAGTCCGTAAAATATAGCACATAAATATGTAATAACGTTGAAATAGTTTATATTGGGAACATTTGTTACCCATGCAGACGCAACCAATGTGTATACTACATAAGTTAACGCACATATCATTGTAAAGAATGCTTTACTCCATTTAACAATTTTATTTACGTAGGGTTTGTCGATACATTAATCGCGAAGGTATCGATTAACTCAATTTAATAAGATCATAATAAGCCATCCCTAACTACATTAATAAGTATTGACACTGTCGTAATTTGGCACTTATTTTTTCAATGACTCCCATTTACTTTGGTCAGTTATAAAGAGTCTTAATTAAATGTATTCAAAAATATATTAAATATATATTAAAAAATATTTACTTATTATAAATATTTATGTTTTTATAAATATTTACATATATATAAATAACTTAGAAAACAAATATATGTGAAGCAAAAACTTAAGGCTCCTAGCAGTGCTATCTGTCATGTAATGTTTTAATCATTCTACGAATAACCTGACTAAATTAAAAGGACCGAAAGATCTAAGCACTAACAGGAAATCGAAAACATTCATAAATCTATAAGTTAATAGCGATTTTATTAAAAAAAAATTCACACTCATTTGTTTTAAGTTTATACCGCATGGTTTGTACCTTTACACAAATATAGACACTACTGTCTGTCAAACTATGTCACTGTCAAACTGTCACTGTCAAGAATTAAAAAAAGTTATGACGGCGGATAAGTTTCACTCTGGCATAAAATTCAAATATCAATCAACTGTTCATAATTTATTTTACATCTTTTTTCATCAGTTTTAGTATTTAATTTTAGTTTTCTATTTTATAGTTTAGATTTATTTTTAAAATAACTTTAACAATAAAAAGACTCATTGCTTATATATTTTGGAGGACTTGTTGTATGTTGTCCTTTCTAACATAATCACCGCATATTCTCGGTCCTCCATTTATTTTATAAATATTTTTTTATACATTTCAAAACTTGCTTTAACTTTCTTCTTTTTTTATCTTTTTTTTGCAGGAGTTCAGCAGACAGGCAGACGGCCCACTTGTGGAAAGCGGTTACCATCGCCTATTGATATTTGAAACACCAAAGGTGTTACAAATGCGCTGCTGCTCTCTTAAGGAGACTGGAACCTGGTCACAATGCCGGAACACAACTCAAGGTTGTTATAGCGACATACTTTAGACCAGGGCCACTCTTCTTGGAGTTCTTATCTATAGATGTAATATGTATGGTAACTGTTCTACTATTTAAAAATAAATATTAGAACAATGTATATATATATATGTATATATAAATAATTTATATATATATATATATATATATATATATATATATATATATATATATATATATATAAATTATTCGAGCTGATTTAGTTTTAGTCTAGTCGAGGACAATGGGTCAAACTTATTCTTTGCCATCTAATTCTGGGACCAAAGCTACTCTTCCTTTCTTAAGGAAATCTGCCAACACATTCCAAACGCGGACAACTACTGGTCTAGCCAATACTAGAACTATTGAATTACTGGTCTTGAAGAGCTTCCATCAACAGGGTAGTGTACCTTTTTTGTGCATAAAAGTTTACCGGATTTTTTTTAATTCGCCCGGGCACATCTATCATAGTCCAAGACAGAGGGTCTCTTTTCTGTTTATTTTTTATTTCTTTATTTTTACATTTTTTACTTATGTATTACTCTATTTATTGTATGTTTAAATACTTATACACTGTGGGGGTTAAGTCTACCGGTTATCACGGAACACATTAAATACATTGTAATACTACATATCACGTATACTCATTGACTCACCTAAATTTATTCTGTGGCTTAGGTTTAGAAAGAGGATCTGTGTCTTTTTTTTGTTAAAGCATATATTCGTCCTTTGTTGGGGAATTAGATCAAAGCGGCGAAAATTAGATTACGCGAAGACTGGAAAAATGTGGAATAACAGAACCATCCGCCGGCGTGTGTGGAGACTCGGCAAGGTAAAGTCGTCCCCCATGAGCCATTACTCCAATAAACCTACTTGCTTCCCATGTGCCCGCGCTTGTGGTTAGGAAGAGCGTGAAACTTAGAACGTACTCTGTACACAAAGAGCAAACTCACATCGTCAACAGAGGTTAGTTCCACCGCATCTCCAGATATAGCGGAATCACGGGAGAGGAACTGACTCTTTTTTTTGGCTTTTTTTGATGCATTTCGCACACTACCAGGTCCTTTACTAGGATTAGACCAAAGCGACTAGAGGTGACATTCACGAATGGAGCACCAGAGTCAAATCGCCGGCTTGTGCCGGGGAGACCCGAAGACTCAATACTCCACTAAAACCACCCTCCTCCCATGTGCCCCGCGCTTATGGCAGGAAGAGCGTGAGACTTAGAACGTAGTTACGCCCACGCTGATCCTAGCGCATCAGTGCTTGAGAATGCCCCGGGAAATGCAAACTCACTTCGTCAACTGGGGTGAAGACTTCTCTGCTCCTTAGATGGTAGAGGCCCCCTGCAGCGGTATTATAGCGGGAGGTGATCTTGCGAATATCCGCGCTTCTGGGACCCCGACTGACGTCGGTACCCGTGAGACGCATGCGCACCTCTCTCCCTATAAAGGAACCGACTCTTATCTCAACGTCACAAGTTAACTTGTAAAGGTGTCCTCATCACCGTTTGGACACACATTTACTTAACCAACAATTAATACTTTTTAGAAAATTGTTGTAAATGATCATAAGGACTTAACTTGCCAATTTCGAAAGTTTACTCGCTTCTTAACAAATGCAAATGTAAATCAGGCTTAGAGTCAAAATCAGCTATGAATTTAAAACTTAAATAAATATCGATATACTTATTATATTATTTTAAATTAGCGGCCGCGACTTCACTTGCGTTTACCTGAAAATTAACAATATATACACAACATTTAATAGCGATGATCCCTTTCCGGGTCTCGCACCCGGCGATGAGGCGTATTGTACGCTAAATTTGTATATTTGTATATTGTTATTGTATTTTGGGCAATTTACATTGAATGAATGAAAACCCTTTATTGTTCACCATAACTTAAACCTAGATATTTAATATAAACACATTTCAATTAGAACAATGAGCGCTTATAGCGATCTCTTCTAGGCACCCCGGTGTCCAAGGAGATAGATATTACAAGAAAATTAAATAATATTTGGTGGTTTAACTAAATTGAAACTAATTCAATCGTAATTGAAGAAAAAACAAAATAATTACAATAATAAACTAATAAAGACATACATAATTAAAAAGATTATAATTATATTATTTTACATTATACTGTTACAAATTGGGCTACTTGCATATTTGTAAACAAAGCACATTTCTTACCCGTCGGTGTTTGAGCTAATAACATTGAAGCGCTTTTATGACCGTCTTCTTTTGTTTACTTTGTGTTTAAAATTTGTGATTGGAAAAATAGCCCATCGTGTATTGTAATCCTTATGGTAGTCATTAGCCAGGTGTGATTCTGAGAAATTCAGTCTACGGACATATTGTATTTGTATAGTATAAAGCAATGCCTCAACGGAGGGGTGAGGCAGTCAAGCGATAATCACAAGCAAGGCAAGACGTGTGTACTTTCGATAATCTATATAGTGACGGACTTTGCGCGTGTTATTGAATCGAGCACATTTGTACTGGTTGTGTTCAGTTATATTTGTACCTGTGTTATACGTGTTTGTATAGTTCTAATCAATTCTATAGTAATTCTAACGGGATTTTAATTCGAGTCCCGTAACTCGTAACAATATCTTTATGAATTGTAGCCTATAATATGTTATTCTGATGATATATTTTTTGTATGAAAAATAAAAAACACCCATCTATCCTCACAAACTTACTTGTTTATAATAATAGGATCAGCCATTATTTTTGTGGTTTCACAGTACTTTCATGTATACGTATACAATTATCAAGTACGTGTAATGTTTCACATGTCGCAATTGAATCGGGCTATCCGTGTTGTTAATTCAATCAGCCATTGTGGCATGTAGGGAATATTGTTCCATTACGAGTAGGTATTTATAAGCACAATTCTAACGATTAATTGGATTACAGCTGTATGTCTATACAGAGATGTCAAATATTTGTATAATTGTATATAACGCCCTTGTATAAATGTACTGTATTTTTTTTCACTTTCTGAAGCAGGTTAGTCTTCCTGCGTTCTGTTTGTCTGTCTAAAAATCCCTTTTTACTAACTGAAATTGGTATAGTTTTGACTTCGTTTATTGTTTAGGATAGTGTGAACTTCGTAGGTGTACTTCTATGTCCTTTCCGACTTCACCTTAGACCATATTAAATAACGGAAAGTTCGTTTAGGAAATTTACCATGCCAGGAATCGAACTCGGAGCCTCTGCGTTAAGCAAATGTTTATGCACCCGAACAACTACAAACCGCTCTCGAGGTAAAAAAAAATGTCACACATTTTATAAGTGATCAGTGAAAAAATAATATTGGAATTCGAATTTCTTTTTCAATCTGACTCTTTTAAATCATTTCCATAAAAATTTCGGGGATAAAAAGAGGGGAAATTTTAAGTCTAAGAATTTGTTGTGGATCAGCGAAAACCGCATCGACATTGGCTCTGTAGTTTTTATGTGAATCCCGAACTATCAGACAAACCGACAAAAAGACACGAAATTCAAAAAAATGCGCCATGTTCGTCCGTCGTTTATATAGTTTATATAGGGGAGAGCAGGTAGGATTCGTACACAGGGAGCATTCGTACAGTGGAGATATCTCCGCCATTTTAATACATTGAAGTGTTCGCATTTGTGTGCGTGATTGCCGTTCGTTGGGACCGGGTACCTGCGAGGTGGGGCCACAATAGTGCCGTTGGCTTCGATGGTGTAAGTCGATACGTGCATTCGCTCTGCGTAAGTATTTTTCGATTTCATCTTTGAATTCGCTTGGCTAGTATAAGTAATGCTCAAATTATAAAAGTGATTTATTACAGTTTATGCCTTAAAATATTACTTTAATATTTAAATAGATATTTTAGCTTAACAATAACGGTTATTTTTATTTCAAATTAATTTGTTGAATTCTCTGGATGGGGTACCTTCGTGCAGTTATAAGTGGGGTAGATTCGTACTTTTTGAATCCTCCTCTACTATAATATGTACCAGTAGATATTGTACCTATGGGCAATTTTGTTCTAATTTCACTATTAATACAATTCGATTATATGTTTTAAGTCTTTGCAAAAAATGTATTCACCAAAAAATATTAGTGTTACAGAATCATGCCTAGAATATAAATAAAAAAAGGGACACGAACAGGAGAGGAAGATGAAGATGCTATGAATTCGGCAATGCAAGAGGTCGTGGATAGCACTTTATCTATTAGAAAATCCGCCCAAAAATATGGCGTCAAACCAACGACTCTTCAAAGTCGTTTAACAAAGTTTTATAAACAAGCAAAGCAAGCTGAAGAAGGAGATAATATACCGGCACGTGATTTCAGTTAGAAATTTACATCAAACCAAGGTTTTACTACCAAGGAAGAGACTATAATGTTGATTTTTAGTTCTTAATAATAAAAGTATTATGTTACATGAATATTTTTAGGACTTATTTTTAAGTATTAAAGTACTTAAAACAATATTGTTGATCATTATTAGATGAAGATCATTTGTTTCATAATTATTAGAGAAGAAAAAAATATGTTTGTGTTCTATTTATACATAGGTACTCTGAATACAATAATAGCTAGTTTACTATATGACGGCCGATGCTGTTTTAACTTTGACCTCAATAAAGGACTTTACTACATTGAATAAATAGCATTTTCTTTTACTGTACGGAGGTTCCCTACTGTGTCCGAATGTGCCCCAGGCTATGCACGAAGCTACCCCATGCATGGGGTGCTTTCGTGCGTTTTCCATTTTTTAGGAAGACGATCGTAACTTCTCCGTGTTGCTTTATATGAAAACTGCACTTCATTATATTAAAGCCAGATAAATGGGTAATATACCGTTATTAAAATAATTCTGTAATAGCTAATAGTTTCTTTTTTATAAAGCTCAGAACAAAAAACGTACGAATCCTACCTGCTCTCCCCTACTCTATTCCAGTTGTTTTTTTCTTAATAGCTTCAATGTGCAAACCCGGCGAATGTGTAGAATTTTATAATATTATAGATTATACCAAGGCACTCAGAAAGTATTGCGAAAAAAGGTTTTTATGGATGAGAGACAGGCAAGTAAATCTATTTTGTAAATATGATTATTTATAACTAAAAATAGGTACAAGCTAATATAAATTTTCGTGTTTCATAAAAAAATGGATTTTCGCGCTATGATTTTTTATCATTTCAATTGTCGCCTGAAACTGGACGAACTGTACGATAGACGGCCGTTCCAAGGCAACCCTGTATCGTTGGTACGAATTCAAGCACGGTCGACTAACTTTGAGGGATGAAGAAAGAAGTGGTCGCCCTTTGACGGCTGTTACGGAAGAAAATGTGCTAGCAGTGAATAAATTAATCCAATACAATAAGCGAGTTACGTATCAAGAGATTCAGCACATACTGCAGATTGCATCGGGAAGCTTTCACGAGATTCTACACGCACATCTTCGCGTGAGGAGAATAGTTTCACGCTGGGTGCCGCACAACCTTACTGATGCTGAGAAGCAAGCCCGGGTGGATTAGAGCCGTGATATCATAAACAAATTTGAAGTAGGCTCGTTTCGGCGTGTTTTCGACATCATAACAGGTGATGAGTCTTGGATTTTTTTAAACTATCCAAAAACGAAGCGCCAATCGACGGTTTGGATGTTTCGAAACGAATTAACGCCTGCCAAAGTGAAGCGATCTTGAACCGGGGGAAGTTTTTCAATTTGACTGGCTACTTGCTGTCGATTCCTTTACGGACCCAAAGAAGCATCATACTCCGAATAGTATACTACCAAATGCTTGGCATGAATTTTCTCTGTTGTGAACAACAAGCGACCAAATACAGGGCTCCGCAGGCTACTGCTCCACCACGATAACGCGCCCGCCCATACCGCGCTCAAAACGAGGAACTTCCTGAACAGCACGCCGGTCAAACTCCTGGGTCACCCTCCTTACAGCCCTGACCTAGCACCGTGTGACTTCTTTTTATTTCTGAGTTTTCCGCTTATGTTTTATAGGGCAATGAAAATTTCTTTACTTCAATAGTATGCATTTAATTATGAAATTCTATTTGCAACGAGCAAGGCTTTTATACATATGTGCACTTATTTCTCTTTATATTACATTTAACATTAAAAGGACTATTTTACCGAGCATTTTCAACGTAATGTATGACTAATTGAATGTGTAGCGGGGCGTAAACTCACTAGCTACGCTACGAATCTGTGGCGTAGTAGCGTAGCGACGTAGCAATGTAATAAAAGCTCACCAAGTGATATTGTGTGACTGAAATTCTAAAGGAAACCTGAATTTCTTCTTTATTTTTAAAGTAATTCAATTGCTTCTTTATTTTAAACAATTATGATGATACTTTACAGGGATACATGAACATATACTTTACGTAATATAGAAAAATGTTTGTTGTTTTCGAACCCTTCTGTATATCAATAAATTGAATTGAACTGTCATTTTCATTAATTGTATGGATATAATGATAAATAACCATTTTTATAGTTTTTCTCAAAAAGACTGTATCAAACACGCTCCGAGAGGGATCAACAAATTTCAATAAAAAAATCTGGAATTAAAACAAGCATTATGTCATAAACATTTATGTATGTTTACATTTAATATTCACTAGGTTAGGGAAGAAGAAGTCCAGGTCTTATATGCAAACCAGTATATCAACAAATTTTAATAAAAAAATCTGGAATTAAAACAAGCATTATAAATATTTGTGTAAATTTACATTTAATATCTTCTAGGCTTCGAAAGAAGAAGTTCAGGTCTTATATGCGGAAGACGAAGAATCGGTACAACTAGTTATTCGTTATTTTTATCTCACCGTAAGCTGCACATTTGCAATTATAATAATATATGATTTGTGTTATACTTATGTCATTATAAAGTACGTATGTTATATATAGTATAGTTTATATAGTATATAGTTCCATACATTAACTCCTTACATCAAAATGCGCTCCATATCTTTATACAATTCAATTATGGTCCATATCCAACGCCACAATATATGTGAGTTCTATTTCTTGGACCAATATGTCTTTTCCCTTCCTGCTCTTCTATTCTAGCATACGTTATCGATCATACTACAAAAATATTGGATTCTTAACCTATAACCTTGTCATTGAATTAATTTTCTTTTTTAATCAACAATGTTTACAACCACAGAAAATATTACAGCATGTTAGAGATTTTCAGATAACTACAAAAAATTAAAGCTTTTCAAAAGCGAGCAAAATGTATTTTTGTTTAAAAAGAAAAGAGCACGTCAAAGGCCCTTTCCAATTATTGATTTGATATTGAACACAAAAGAGGCATGATGGATAAAACACGGTGTAAATTGGGAGGTGGGCAGACTCTCGGCCCCCGCTGCGCTGACAAGTACACGATCATGTAATTGAAAGAGCAGACGGACGTATTTATACCTCAGCTCTCTATGTACAGATACTTCACTGTTTCCAACAGTGGAAAATTTCATCATTTATATCTTTCTTATACCATTTCGCTGTCAACATCATGTTATCGATTTAAATAATATTTAACACTAGCATATTATTTCTAAGGTGTGTTTTAAAGGTAAGTACCATATATACACTATTGTTACTGAAATCTATGGTTTTTTTTCAAAAATGTTATAATATCCGCCTGAATTTTATTATGTATAATTTGTTGTAAAAAAATAAGCAGCTCAACCCTTGGAAACTTTGTTTACTGTTTTTTACATGTTTTTTTATAAATACATATATGTGTATTGCTATTCTTTATTATTTTTCATACGTAGAAGCATTAAGTATACTAATGTTAAATTATTTTAATATTATATCATCTAACATTCTAATCCTTAGTTAGTCAATTCCTTGTCAATCTATGCATTAGGGATTGCAATCCGGCCTCATTTTCAATCCAGCCGGATCCGATTGGATTTCCGTCAATTCTGTCGGATTGATCTGACCTGGTTAACTTAACCTTCGTTTTTCGTTGCAACATGGACCATTAATCAAGTGTAAAAATAAAACGATACATATACCAAATCAACTTAATATGACTAATTTTAAAAAGCGAAACTAATTAAATTCTCAGTGTCAAAACCAATAAATTTCACAATCACCATGCGTTTAAAGTACCTTCTTATTCATGCAACGCGCAATTATTTGCCAAAATATATAATCACCGGACCCGGTCAACGGATCCGTCATATTTGTACCGGATCCGGTAAGTGCATATTGATGCCAGATCCGCCGGATCTGGTTTTCCAGATTGCAATTCCTACAATGCATGCTTTAATATACTTATTGTATTTATTATCATTACTACCATGTAAACACAAAGCCTTAACACTGAGCCACAATATCGCCAGCAGTAAATTTAACTGTCCCAATTAATGGACGTAGACGTTGAACATACTTCAATCTGATTTTGTCACATCTGCTCGCCATGTTTATTCTAATGGCAGGGCACTCTAAAATAATTTTAATAGCATAGATGCGGCGGGTGGACTCGCGCTATGGTGCGGTCGGTGGGGTAGGGTGCCGGGGAAGGGGGATCGAAATGAGATTTCCTTTGAGCCAGAGAGCTGACCGCGACACCAGGGGGTGAGGTTGCTATATGTACGGACTTTCCAGAAACGATTTACTAATTGCTTTTCACCAACTTGTATTGAACATCATTTTGTTGTGACATTCGACAGATTTAAAATTGCTATGGATTCTATTAACTTTAAAGGTTACGATAGATTTTATTTTTTCTAATGATAAAACAATAAAATGTTAAATGTGTATTTTGAAAGAAAGGAGAAAGACAATTTTTTTTTCGGACAGTTACACTAATACAAAATTACTTGTAAACAAAAATAGAATTAAAACAAAACTTGTGCTAAAAGGGGCATCAGTTTCAGCATACTGCTTGTCTGTCGATCAGCGCTGATCTTCTGTTGAGCCCATAAAGTATCATTTCGACAGACATTACACCATTACAGAGCATAATTATAATAACAACAATAAAATCTTATACATATATATATATATGCTGTTAATAGTACATACACATATATATAATCCTATTATTACTATTGAGTTGTATACATACTTGTTATTACATCTATATGTACATGATTTCTAACGGCTACAGACTATACTAGTTAATGCATTGCATAAAACGCTCGCACCTACATATCAACAGATAAGTTGTAGCATTCTTAGTTGCTCGTAATACAATTTTTAATGCAAATTTAGAAAATCTTTCCTCAGCCTCTTTCTAAGAAGATCATGCACGTTTTCGCGCTTAATTTCAGTAAATTAATGCGTATTACAGTTAGGTACATAGCTGTAATAATAACATTTATATAATAGTACGGGATCCAAAAACTCGGATCAAATCATAACCCTCATATATCATGCAACTCAACGCACGACGGTCGGCTCGCTACGTGTCTCGTATTCTGAACATTCATTTATTTCTTTTGAGAGCCCTGTGGCCTGGGACACGTTTATGTTCATTGCTAGTATATGAAATGAGCTTGAAATGTAGGTGAGATAGGCTAGAGATTTAAAACAAATTTACATATTAAAAATGTAAAGTAGAATGCCTAATTTCATCTGAAGATTTCTACTGAATTCGGTGTAACTGCATTTTTTTTTCATGGTTGGAGTACAACAAATTCGGATCGCTCGCCTTGGTAAACAGATACCATCGACTATAAGCATTTCCAACCCTATTAGCTTTGCAAATATTCTTTCGATCGCGATGTATTTAGATTATCTTTAATAGTTTATGTTATATACGTTTAGATATAAAGACTTCATTCATATATATCATATTCAAACCCAGCAATATCTCTTTAAGATATAGTTTATCCGAATTTAAGGATAATCAATTCATGCGAGTCCACAAAAAGAGAGAAAAACAACTAAAGAAAATTATTTGCTCACTTTATACTTAACGCTCTTAGAAAAATGGTTAGGTCAGCTATTAAAATATGTATTTAACAAATTGAAAGATATTTAAGAGAAAATAAAACATCCATAATAAAATTAAAAATTAAAAAATGATTAATCAAATTAAATTTCGAAAAAAGTTGTACGAAAGTTATCAAAGAGGCCTTGGAAATAAAAGCTCTTTTCATAATATATAATAATAACTAGCGGCCCCGGCAGACGTTGTCCTGCTCTGAAAAAATAAAATTTAGGACCCGATCCTAGCGCCACCTACCGGTTCCAATTATGGATTTTAATCATCCGGGGACCCACTCAAACACAGAAAAACAAAACCACCAAAATCGCTCCCGGTGGTTAGGAGGATTCTAAAACCCGATCTCAGCGCCACCTACCGGTTCCAACGGTATAAAAAGTATCCTATCTTTCAAGTTGGATCAAATTGCACACGGTGTTCAAATTTGATTAAAATCGGTTAAGTAGTTTAGGAGTCCATCGCGGACAAACAACGTGACACGTAATTTATATATATTAAGATTATCATCTTCATGCCCGGAAAATAATTGATGATAATACAAAAGTGTAGTTGGCAAGTAAATCGAGACTATTTTTTATACACATTATCAAAAAATAAGATAGACTGTTAGGATACTCTAACTATGAGAACCCATTCCTTTCTCAATTTTCTTACTAAAGTAAAATTGTTAGTCAAATAAAATTGAAAACCCTTTGATCCAATGGTGAGAAATATTATCAAACGTGCATGAAATAAAAAGTGGGTAGTAAAATCTTTGGTATTGCGAACTTTCTGTCTATACAGACAGTTTGCAATGCCAAAGATTTTATAGTCAGAAAGGAAGTACACATTGCATGAATATTAGTAGATAACTACCTCTTCAGAGTATGTAATAAAATCAAATATATGATATCTATGTTTTTTACCGTCCGTCATATATTTACATAGAGGGGACATACAATGTGTGTGTTAGTCTGCCGATCTTTTATTTATTTCCTTGGAAAAGTAAAATAGTTTTAACTGGACGAAAAGTGCTGTTTTCATCCCTGTGATTATACAACTCCAAGTGTAATTTCAGAATATGGAGAAATGGAAATTATGTTCATTATATTCATTTGCTTCATTGCGTGTTCCAACGTTTATTATTATTATCCTATTATTTTTTATATATATGTCGCAGAACGGCCTCGTTCTCACGACATCATCTTTAGTTATTTCAGGTTTAGTGGGCGTCATCAGGATGAAATGCGAGCATAAAACAATAGCCACGGTTTATACACTTTTAATTTAGATTTGAACAGCATTTTGACATAGTTTAGACCGAGCAGCGGGTTCAGGGCACCCGCTCATACTTCCAGCTTCAATACTTTCTTTAAAATACTCAAAGGTCCAACTCGACCTGTTGCCACCAACCAAAATGCCACAAAAACTCCTCCGTCTACCGAAGTAGATACTACTAAAGTATAGAGGGCGTCTGACCCCGCTCCGAGCCATATGCTCTGCTCTGATTGGTCGTTTATTAAATTACAATATTCATAACTTTTATTAGGTTAGAACGATCTTTAACTTATAGAAACATTTAACAAATCAAATTAAATTAAATTAAGAATTTTATAAGTAATTAAAATATAAACAAATGATATTGTGCGGTATACATCCAGTCAACAATACATCGTCATATCGTCATAGTCATAGCTTCCCTCCGACATATATATATATATATATATATAAAACAAAAAATGTATATATATATATATATATATATATATATATATATATATATATATATAAGTTTTTTTTTCTCGATGGCGAAGGTGGGGAGCGAGAATTTGAAAGGAGCTGTTCCTCGGCGTTACCAAATACTTGTATATGTATGTTACCTTTTTTTCAAGTAAATCAACAGCCATGCACTAGTATACAAAAGTTAATAAAATGTCTCGACCGAGCAGTATGATGGCTTTGAGTCAAAGGAAACGTTACGCTTCAGAATTTTGCATATTTAAAAAATATATAAAACAACGTTCCCTTTGAACGGAAATTGCTATTTTGTTATATGAAAGTTGCTTTCGTTTTAGGTACAGACACTTTGTAGAGAAAATTGTCTGTAGCTCTAGGCTAAAGTTTTTTCTTTGGACTGAACTTTTTTGAAATAAATGTATCCAATTGCCCGGTCTTGAATGTTCTTACTTTTGTTATATAATTCTTTACAGTAGCTACATAATTATCGCGATGAAGGAGCTAACTAAAATTATATTGATGTTTATTATTAAATTAGTGTTAAGGTGCTCTCGCACCGCGAGCATTCGCCTGTTATATAACATTTATGATTCGATTTTGAGCACTTAGTTAATTCTACAATGCCAGACGAAGTGATCGTTGTGGTAACATAAATTGTGAAAGTTGTATCAAAATATTACCGCACCCGTGGTATATAGGCCATGTTATATAGCCTATGACACTCCCTGTTAACGAACGCTTTCGAACAGTAAAAGAATTTTTAAAATTAGTTTAGTAGATCTAGAGATTACCCACGTCACAAACTCACAAAGTTTATCTCTTTATAATATTAGTATAGATTGTATGACTACAGGTTGCAAACTGTAATACTCAGATCTCCTCCGTCACTGGTGTAATGCTCGGATCTGCGTTACATTATAGGCGAATGTTGGCAGTGAGAAAGCACCTTTAACCGGGCAATTCTAAATAAATGTACATACACAAGACACAATTAACGCCGTTTCACTCTCTCATGCGAACATATCTTTAAAGTACTTGAATACCGAATTTCTTTAAAATCGTTTCATATGAAAAACAAACAAAGGCGTGTTGTTCAAAATAATAAATATCCTATGTTTAAAGCATTTAGTTATAGACGTTTATATGATCTAAGGTTTAAAGTCTGGTGTTTAAAGTTTAATGTAAGAAATTTACCGAAAATCAGTTCACATATCAAGCCCATGAAAAATGGTGAAACGAACGCCCTAACAAACATTGTTTACGTCTGTCTATAAAAGTATATATGTATAATAAACCTGTTTCAGTTCGAATATACGTACATGTAAAGGAACTACACACAACCCATCTTCAAAGAGTATCATGTTTCGAAAGTGGATTAATCCTAAAAATCTGTAGCAATATGAAAAGCTTTTGGTTCTCATGTTTTATGCAAAGTAACCATCATACTCGAAGTATCGTCTCTGTTCCCGCCTCGGAGGTAACGTTACAGAATCCATTAGAGTAAGGCTATGGAGGTTTAAGCTAGGAAACTGAGATACATAATGCTCCTTTGAGGATAACAAATTTTAAATAATGGCATACTCTGCCGATTACGTTGGTCAAATACCTACATAGCATTTTCTTAAGTTTTCACCACTAGTACGGATAATATAACTGTGTTTTAACGTTTTAAGCACGGTAATTTGTTTAATTTATATTCCGAGGTTTCAAGAAAAATGCCTACAATTTGATTGGTTATTGAATTTTAAAAGAAATACTAATAACAACGGTTCAAAAACCTAATAGCCGAATTCAAAATCATCGTCATACTGATATACATTTAGATATAACTAGAGTTTACCCCGCGGCTGCGCCGCGGGTTAACCTCTAGTGCGTGTCTCTTGTTTATAGAGCAAGTGCTACTTAATGGTCTAAGGCTACAGGTTATATTATGTTACATTTTTATGTATTTGCGCACAGAAGATTCACTTCATTTTATATCGCTAATTATATACACCATCCCCCGTTTATCTGTCAACAAAATAAATTACAAAACTTGACCAAAAAGGCCAAAATGGTCTAAATTACCAAAAGACCACAGTGACCGACATGGCTAAAATGACGGAATAGGCAAAAACGACCAGAAAGGTCAAAATAATCAAAATGGTCAAAATGACCAAAGAGGCCAAAATGACCAAAAAGGCCAAAATGACCAAATAGGCCAAAATTACCAAAAAGGCCAAAATGACCAAATAGGCCAAAATGACCAAATAGGCCAAAATGACCAAATAGGCCAAAATGACCAAATAGGCCAAAATGACCAAATAGGCCAAAATGACCAAAAAGGTCAAAATGATCAAAAAGGCCAAAATGACCAAATAGGCCAAAATGACCAAAAAGCAAAAATTACCAAATAGGCCAAAATGACCAAATAGGCCAAAATGACCAAATAGGCCAAAATGACCAAATAGGCCAAAATGACCAAAAAGGTCAAAATGATCAAAAAGGCCAAAATGACCAAATAGGCCAAAATGACCAAAAAAGTCAAAATGATCAAATAGGCCAAAATGACCAAATAGGCCAAAATGACCAAAAAGGTCAAAATGATCAAAAAGGCCAAAATGACCAAATAGGCCAAAATGACGAAATAGGCCAAAATGACCAAAAAGGAAAAATGACCAAATAGGCCAAAATGACCAAATAGGCCAAAATGACCAAATAGGCCAAAATGATCAAAAAGGAAAAATGACCAAATAGGCCAAAATGACCAAATAGGACAAAATGACCAAAAAGGTCAAAATGATCAAAAAGGCCAAAATGACCAAATAGGCCAAAATGACCAAATAGGCCAAAATGACCAAAAAGGAAAAATGACCAAATAGGCCAAAATGACCAAATAGGCCAAAATGACCAAATCGGCCAAAATGACCAAATAGGCCAAAATGACCAAAAAGGCCAAAATTACCAATAAGTCCAAAATGACCGAAAAGGCCAAAATTACCAAATAGGCCAAAATTACCAAAAAGGCCAAAATGAAAATTATCCCTTGTCCATCCACAGTATTTAATTTACATACGTACCGAATTTCAGCCAAATCGGTCCAGTAGTTTTTCCGTAAAAGCATAACAAACAAACAGACAAATATCATGTTATCCCGGAAACTATCCCATTTTTCGGGATAAAAAGTATCCTATGTTCATCCTTGGTATCGAAAATATTAATACTGAGTTTCAGCCAAATCGGTCCAGTAGTTTTTACGTGAAAACGGAACAGACAGACAGACAGAGTTACTTTCGCATTTATAATATTAATAGGGATAGGGATTTAACAGTGAATTTATTTGTTTGTTAGTTGGCCTTCGCGAATTTGAGAATGAATCAAATATCATAAAGTTCAACAAAGAAAACAGAAACAACTCTTAACATTTTTAGGCATAATAAGGTAATTAGAAAAATATTCTTTATTTAGAATATACCAAACAATACTCCCACTTCGACAAAGTTTGACATAATTAATGATCTATTCACTTCAACAACAATATTTTACACGTACGATGACGGAATAAGGTTATCCTAACAAACTGTTGTCCACAATCAAGGCGCTCTGAACAGCGCCTTGATTGGCTTAGAAGAAAGATTTCGCGCGAAATCTTACGTCTAAGACTAGAATTATATCCTCAATGTGGATGCTATCCACTTTATAATTAAGTATTAAATTAAGATTTTAATGTATAAAAATCCAGTCCATGAAATCCTACTGCTATGCATAATGCAAGTATATAATATGTGTGTATAAATTGGATTAGCGCGTTTCACACAATATAATTTTATCTATGTTTATATATATGTATTAAATTTATAAAATAGTGTAAGTATCTATATTTAAATTGTACAGTCCTATCTTTTTTCTGCTCCACCTACATCGCCAGATTAGTTAAGAATTTCTTTTTAGCCAGGTTGCCTGGAAGAGATCGCTTTTAGCGATAAGGCCGTCTGTTGTTTTTCCAAGAAGTATTATAATTATGCATTTTCTTTTTGTATTTGTTTATTTTGGTGAACAATAAAGTGTTATCTATCTAACTATAATTTTGATGCGTAAGTTTCGTAATGATTTGTTCTTATAATTGTATTGTAACATGATGCACATTAGGTTAGAAAAACTGCCTACGTAATGAGTGCTTTTCGACCGGCATGTAACCTACGTTTTTAAAATCAGATATTGACCCAGATGATGACATATTTAATTTGCAAATATTAGGTTGAAAGATATTTAAAATAATCGTGCATAAAAATGTCTACAAAAATTAGAACAGCTATGAAAACGCTATAAATATGCCTGAATAAATAACAAACAGAATTAATTATTATTTATAAAGTAGTCGTTTGCTAATATATGTTAAAATTGAATAAACACTTCCACGTTTATACCAGCATTTATTTCAATGAAATAGTGATCGTTTAACATTACATCTTCGTATATTGTTTGTGTCTGCTATCTAAATGGAGAAACTATTCTAAGTCTACATAATTATAGATCAGGGGTCGCCAAATGGCGGACCGCGGTCCGCATCCGGACCGCCGACCCATTTTCTATGAACCGCGAGAACACAGAAACTTGCACTACAGAGTACGTAATTTAATAAAAATATATCCCCGCCTTATCTTTGTTGACGTCAAGTCGAAAACAGCCGGGCGAAGTAACGAGCTAACTAAATTTCGATCTCGACTTACTGAAGAACATCTCCAGGATTTAATGTCAATATCTTGCACCAATTTTACTCCAAACTTCAGACCGATAGACCGTAATAAAAAAAAACTTCGTATAAAAAAACCGACTTCAAAAAGTATAAAATAACTTATTTCTAAAGCTATTATTAATTACTAGCTGACCCGGCGAACTTCGTACCGCCATATTTTCTGAATTCCTAAAAGACTTTGTTTCATGACACAAAAACAAAATCACCATAATCGGTCCAGGTGATTAGGAGGATTCTAGAACCCGATCTCAGCGCCACTTGTTCGACGCGCAATAGCTGCCATGTGGTCCCCTAAAAATTTGACATCGTTTGGCCCAGTAGTTTTCATTTTACGATCATTTTTTTGCTCCCGGTTCTTGGGACCTATATTTTTTAAGAAGCGCGGCACCATTCGTAGGTCCACCCATACATAGCTAGACACTAAAAAGTAACAAATAAAATTTAAAAACTTCGTTTAAAAAAACCGACTTCAAAAACTAAAAAACTAAAATGTATAAAATAACGTATTTCTAAAGCTATTATTATTAATATATATTATCTAAAACATCTTGAAGTCGGTGCAAGGTAAAACATAAAAATTACCATATTTTGAAAATTACTAAGCACCGACTTTAAGATGTTTTAGATAATATATATTAATAATAATAGCTTTAGAAATACGTTATTTTATACATTTTATTTTTTTAGTTTTTGAAGTCGGTTTTTTTAAACGAATTTTTAAATTTTTCAAAATATAGTAATTTTTATGTTTTGCTTTGCACCGACTTCAAGATGTTTTAGATAATATATATTAATAGTAATAGCTTTAGAAATAAGTTATTTTATACATTTTAGTTTTTTAGTTTTTATAGTCGGTTTTTTTAAACGAAGTTTTTATTTTTTATTTGTTACTTTTTAGTGTCTAGCTATGTATGGGTGGACCTACGAATGGTGCCGCGCTTCTTAAAAAATATAGGTCCCACGAACCGGAAACAAAAAAATGTTCGTAAAATGAAAACTACTGGGCCAAACTATGTCAAATTTTTAGGAGACCACACGGCAGCTATTCCGCGTCGAACAAAAAAAAGAATCACGTAAATCGAATCATAAATCTCAGAGTAATCGGTGTACATATGGAACGGAGTGAAAATTATTTTCATGAAAAATTTTCATTAAATGAAAACTACTGGGCCAAACTATGTAAAATTTTTAGGGGACCAATTAGAAGCTATTCCGCGTCGAACAAAAAAAAGAATCACGTAAATCGGATCATAAATCACGGAGTAATCGGCGAACATACATAAAAAAAAGCCAGACCAGGGATATAAGCTATCACCATACAAAATTTCATGTAAATCGGTCCAGTCGTTTCTGAGATTAGCCGGTACAAACAGAGAAACAAAAAATTCGAAAAAATCTAAATTAGTTCTATTTCACTTCTTACATCCCCCTGACTCGGTTTTTAGCATTTTTTTTAATTGTACAGAAATTCGACCTCTACTATTTTATTATAAGTATAGATATAGATAAAAACAATAAAAAATAAATAAGTTTCATAATGGCGAGTTCATACGGAAACTGTGCAAATGTTGGTGCGTCTTCATTTAATTTTGATAAACTAAATGGAATATCAAATTATGGCACGTGGAAGTTTATGATGCGTATGTATTTAATTCACGAGGACTTATGGGACTGTATTGAAGAATCGAGTGCTAATACGCCAATCGTAACAGATGAGCGTAAACAACAAAAAGCATTAGCAAAGATATGCTTAATGATACTGCCTTCGTCCCTTTCACATGTTCGTGATGCATAAACAGGACACGATGCTTGGAGACGTCTCCAGAAGGCATACGAGGATCGAGGGTTATGCAGAAAACTTGGATTACTGCGGACCTTGTTTGGTTTGAAATTAGAGCAGTTTAAAAGCATAGAAATTACTTGATGCAGGTATGTGACATAAATCAACAGCTATGTGACATAAATTATGCAATAGAATTTCTTGGCTGTTTTGATGTTAAGTGGCTTACCTACTGATTATGATCCATTAATTATGGCACTTGAACATTCAAATATAAAGCTTACGTCAGAAATTGTAGAAACACAACTTCTTCAAGAAACCGTGCGACGTGATTTCGAAAACAGTGAAGAAAATGCGTTATACACAGATTTTAATTAAAGTCACCAACTAGAATGTTTTCACTGCAAAAAGACAGGTCATACTATAAAACAATGCATGAAAAGAAATAAACCTAAGGTGAATGAAATGGATAAGTGTAATTTGGTAACGGAAATCGATGATATATGGGACGGTACATTGTTGACAGCTCTAGCCACAAATATTAGCGGTTCAGCATGGTATATTGATTCGGGAGCAACTAGACACATGACAAACAATAAACAACATTTACAACATTATGTCATGGATTCACCTAGTTATATATCTATTGCGAATAATCAAAAAATGATAAGTTACGGCTGTGGAGAAATTGAAATCATGCTAAAAGGACACACAATTCCCACTATGATCAAAGAAGTAATGTATGTACCAGATTTAGCTACTAATCTGTTATCTGTCAGTAAATTAACGGCTAAAGGTCTCAAAGTTCATTTTAGTAGAAGACAATGTGTAATTCTCACACTCACAACGATGAACTTATAGCTACTGGCAGGGTGATGAATGGAGTTTATATGCTCGATATTGAAGTCCACGATTATATAAATAAGGAATCTGCGTATATAAGTAAACTACAAACTAAAAACATATCGGATTTTGAATTGTGGCACCGGTGCCTCGGTCATCATGATATAAGAAGCATGAAGCTGTTACAACAAGGACTGGCAAATGGTATAAGTTTCACAACCAGTGACTTTTTACCTTGTATTACATGTCTGGAAGGGAAACAGTCTCGGTTACCATTTCCAAAAAGATCCTATACGAGAGCGACTGAAAAGTTAGGTTTAATACATTCCGACCTCTGCGGTCCATTGTCAGTTTGTTCTTTCAGTGGTGCTAAATATCTATTGACATTTATAGATGATTTTAGCAGGATGACATTTGGCTATTTTATCAAAAGCAAAACCGAAGTACTAACTGTGTTTAAAAAATTTAAAGCTGTGGTAGAAAACGAGACTAGATTGAAAATTAAAAGGATAAGAACTGACAATGGCAGTGAATATACTAGTAACATTTTTCGGAAATATCTTGAAGAACATGGCATAAAACACCAGGGGACTATTCCATATACCCCACAACAAAATGGTGTGGCGGAGAGGGCTAACCGCACCATTATGGAAGCGGCAAGGTGCATGTTACAGGATTCAGGTCTAAGTAAAGAATTTTGGGCTGAAACAGTGAATACTGCAATTTATATCAAAAATAAATGCCCGTCGAAAGCCATTAGAGGTAGCACACCAGAAGAGATGTGGACAGGTAACAAAGTTGACTTATCAAACTTAAAAGTATTTGGATGTGTTGCATATGCTGTGTGTGGTACCGGAAGAAAATCGCAAGAAACTAGACGATAAAAGTAAGAAATACATAATCGTTGGCTATTGTACCGAATCTAAAGGATATCGTTTAGTTGATCTACACAATCCTGCTAAATGTCTCAAGTCAAGAGATGTTTGTTTCCTAGAGAATAAATATATGAAGGACTTGAGTTTGAATTTGGAGAAAAATAAATCAATTATAGATAGTTGTCCATTAGCTTTGACTGGCAATATATTTGAAACAAGTGACCAAATTAATGTTTCAGATTCCTCTGAAATTCATTCTCAATCGAGTACAGAATCGATCTCTACTTTTGAGGATACCTCAGATCTAACTTGGACACCTAATATGGCTTCTGACTTGTGCTCAGATGAATTTGAAAATACTGTTGAACAAGCAGCAATTGCAACAGCAATGGTTAACTGTAGCGATGAGCCCTTAACAATTCAAGAAGCATTATCGGGACCTGGAAGTGATCATTTGAAAGCTGCCATAAATGATGAATGTCAATGCATCGAGAAGAATAATTCTTGGACACTATCTGAGGTTCCTGTTGGAAAGAAAGCAATAAAATGCAAATTTAAAAGTAGCGTGGCGCTGATGGAGAATTGCTACGGTATAAAGCTTGTTTAGTAGCCAAGGCAGTCCGATATCAGGCATCATTTTACAAGACAGGTGGTTTATGAGAGAATAGTTAATTTAAACTATTTGTCATCCAATTTGTTGCCTGCGGATATATTGACGAAGATTTTATGTAAAGATAAAGTTTCATTCGCATTTCTTATTTTGGACTCTAACCAATTTAGATTAAGGGGTGGTGTTAGGTTTTAATCTAAATTATTCTTTCTTATGAAAAGTAACATATGAAATTGTCACTCTAAAGATTAAATGGCTAAAACCAATATTGCGATCTCGTATTATTTGCTATAACACAAAGTATGTTAAATTTTTAGGGGACTAAATGGCAACTATTTCGCATCGAACTAAAAAAGAATCACGTAAATCGGATCATAAATCTCGGAGTAATCGGTGAACATACAAAAAAAACCGACGAATTGAGAACCTCCTCCTTTTTTTGAAGTTGGTTAAAAATGACATTTTTCTCATTAATATGTAAAAAAATACCTTTGTTATTTTCGTAACTACATTTTTTATGCATATTTTTTTTCTATAAAATGTTGTGCAGACCGCCGATGGTCATTTCATTTCTTAAAACGGACCCCGAGCAACACTAATTGATGATCCCTGTTATAAATTTATATACGGGGGGGGTCCAACTAAATTAACTTCGGAGCGACGGTGCCAGACCTAAACAGAAATATAGTGCACCATGAGTACCCTGCCCTGCCGCCATCCCCGGGCGTCGCCGGGGGCCCATTAGAGCTTCTATCAAGGGTTCCACTCAATCACGGCGGATGTCCGTCAACTTTTGTATGCGCCGGCCATTGCCGCCGGCTTTTTCATATTACTCATGTCACCCCAGCGGACGCGGGCCTTTGACTAATTTGCGAAGTAACAACATCATGAAATGAAATGTTTATATATTTTTATTTATTACAAAGATTTTACGCAATCTTTTTTTTTCTAGTAATACAACTTTTTTTATAGCGCGAGTTCAGCAGACAGGTAGGCGGCCCATATGATGGAAAGCGGTTACCACCGCCTGTTGTCATTTGCAACACCAAAGGTGCTACAAATGCGCTGCTGCTCTCTTAAGGGAGACTGGAACCTGGTAACTAATGCCGGAACACAATTCAAGATTGTCATGGTGAGATACTCTAGACCAGGGGTGGTAGGCATCCAGACGGGCAAATACCCTACCACCTGGCTGTGCGTTATTTTGTCGCCCTTTACGACAGGCCGCCCGGCCGCAGGAAATTGTATTCTTTCTCCGTTCCTGCACAAATAAAACAGATATACGATGGATTTATATTTCTTAACACAGGGTTGGTGTTAAAAAGTTGTGTGTGCTGCGTGTCGGGCTACGAGTGTCTGGTTTTCCACTGAATACAAATTTGAAGTCAGAATTTGAGGTAAATTAGCAAACAATCGAGAAAGACAGAGGAAATCTAAAAAAAATGTTTTTCAATAACAAGAGTGAAATTCCTCTAACAGCAGTTCCGAAATACAGTGATATTATTTGTTTCAAATAAACTATTTCTCTCAAACTAATATGCAATGTGCACAAAGCGCAGAATTTCGACTAAAATACGTCATGCATGAATTTACTTAGTACTTGGCAACAAGTTGTTCGTAGTATGCGCTAATTGGAAGCGAGTACAAGGGATACGTACACAAACCGTACACAAACTAGTCAGAATATCGTTAGCTCTCATGTAGGTATCAACAGAATGTCATATACTTATCAACTTATATGAAACTGGGCGTTTTATATCCACGTACGAAGCTCAGATGAAAGTTAGTGTAGGAAAGTTATTTGAAGTTCGGCTTGCGAGGGCTTAACCAGCCGAGTTGTGAGTTGCAATCATTGAGCTGTACGATTTTGCAAGGGAATCGCCAAAGGAAATTATTTACGGAATATAATTATTTTTTAATAATCGATGAAAATGATATTAATACTTCTTTTATAAACATTGGTATTGACTGCTAATAAAATATGCATTTCAACTTGTTAACATAGCGCAATTTATTTCACATTCTGTGTTTTATTTCGTGGAACTGAAATACTGACGAATTGCGGCCTCTTTGATGGCCAGCAAACGATCTTATACTGTATATAACATAAGATAAGAATCACATACTAGTAGTATCTACTCAATCAAAATTATTATTTTACAAGCTTTTATTTAACTTGCAATGGATGTATATATATATGTCGGAGAAGGCCTCTTTCTCGTGATATCTTCTTTATTGCTTGCAGGTTTAGTGGGCGTCATCAGGGTAAAATGCGAGCATAAAACACGATGGCCACGGTTTATACACTTTTAATTTAGATTTAAAACATATTTTAACATAGTTGAGCAGCGGGTTCAGGGCACCGCTCATACTTCGATACTTTCTTTAAAATTCTCAAAGGTCCAACTCGACCCGTTGTCACCAACCAAATGTGCCACAAAAACTCCTCCGTCTACCGAAGTAGATACTACTAAAGGTATAGAGGGCGTCTGACCCCGCCCGGAACCATATGCTCTGCTCTGATTGGTCGTTTATTAAATTACAATATTCATAACTTTTATTAGGTTAGAACGATCTTTAAGTTATAGAAACATTTAACAAATCAAATTAAATTACGAATTTTAGAAGTAATTTAAATGTAAACAAGGATATTATGCGTTATACATCCAAACAACAATCCATCCAATTATAGCTTCCCTCCGACATACATACATATATATATATATATATATATATATATTATATGTCGCAGAACGGCCTCGTTCTCACGACATCTTCTTTAGTTATTGCAGGTTTAGTGGGCGTCATCAGGATAAAATGCGAGCATAAAACACAATAGCCACGGTTTATACACTTTTAATTTAGATTTGGTCAACATTATGACATAGTTTAGACCGAGCAGCGGGTTCAGGGCACCCGCCCATACTTTCAACTTCAATACTTTCTTTAAAACTCTCAAAGGTCCAACTCGACCTGTAGCCACCAATCAAATGTGCCACAAAAACTCCTCAGTCTATCCAAGTAGATATTACTCAAAGTATAGAGGGCGCTGACCCCGCTCTAGACATGCTCTGCTCTCATTGGTCGTTTATTAAATTACAATATTCATAACTTTTATTAGGTTAGAACGATCTTTAAGTTATAGAAACATTCAACAAATCAAATTAAATTACATTAAGAATTTTAGAAGTAATTAAAATGTAAACAAATGATATTGTGCGTTATACATGCAGTCAACCATACGTCCAATTAAAGCTTCCCTCCGACATATATATATGTGTGTGTGTGTGTGTGTGTGTGTCTAAGTTCGAGTGGAATCTTGCAAGTTAAATTTGACCAACTTCCCGGTTTCTGATTGAACTGAAATTTTGCACACATATGTATATCGAGTGACAATGCAATAATATGGTACCATAGAGCTGATCTGTTGATGGAGTCGGGAAGTGGCCATAGGAAGTCCTGTACTAAACAAGATAAACCCGTCGTGTTTGGGCTAAATTTACTTGTCTTGGCCAGCACTCTGCTGCTATATGATATACAGAATCTCAAAAGCTTGTATTTAAACATCCTTTTAAAAAAGCTTTTTTAAATAAAATACTCAAAAATAAATGTTTAACAACACAAAAATATGGCATTCACTGCCATACATTCACGGTCTGTAATATACACAGACTCAACAAAATATTCCACATTTGGACGTAAGTCTACATATAGGTCCAATTTTTGTTGTAAAATGTCCATCTAGGGCGGGACTTTCCCCTGTAAATGTTTTTCATGTTGATCAATGGCTTAACCAGGCGAGTTGCGAGTTACAGCCACCCAAAGCCTTGTTCAGTGGGAACTTTACTGCGCGTTTTATATTATGTACCACGTTACGTGGCACCTGACACCGCTTCGGATCTTACACAAAGAACTTCCGACTAGCTCGAGGAAGCGGGCGAATATATAGAATTCTCGGCTATAGTTGCTTTTATAGACCGAATCAACAAAAGCGGCTAACAATAAAAAAGTGCCTTTTAAGTTGAACGTTTCCTTTTTCTCGACTTCACGGAACTTTTTATTAGTTTTTCAGCGTAGAATAGTAAATGCTTTTAAAATGGACTGTGATTAAATTTTAATACAAGTTACGAGAACAATTTGTAAAACTTTAATAAGCAAATATTGGGCCCATTGGTAGTGGATACATATTTGTGGTTTTCGAGGTGGAGACCCTGAGGCTATGGAGTCTTGGGGTACATTGAGGTCTTGCGTGGTCAATAGACTGGCCTGTACCTGAGGTAACGCGTCAGCGTTGCCATTCAACGTGGCAAAGTGGTCAGGATATTGGGGCACTCGCGGCCGACAGTGATTTGGAGTCAATTTTATACTTATAGATAATTTATTATAATAGTGTAGCTTGTTTTATAGTATATACTTTTATTATTTGTATTTAATTTTAATTTAAGCTTGTGTTGTTTTAAGTAAATATATGTTTATAAAATATTATTAATAATAAAACTACATTATAAGCGCGGTAATTTGAAGTGCAGTTAGGCTCCCATAAAGTTAATAATAACTATAACCAAAAATTAAACTAAATGATTCAAACGAACAAGTTGGCGGTAGGCTAAATAAAACTTTAACAATACTCATTGACATTTGAAATCTTTGTCTTCGGTTACCACGGCTACTGAAAACCGGCTGAAACGTCGAAAAACTAATAAAAAATAATTATATTACTGCGCTTAAAACCGTTAAAACGTAGTTTTATTATGTGTACTAGTCGCGAAAACTTAAGAAAATACAATGTTATTCAGTTGGAAGATACGTAATGACGATGTCTTAAAAACTCGATTAACAAATCTTAATTACAATGTATCTTAAATAATGTATATTAGAACCTATTATTTTATATCAACCAAAAAACATTTTGTAAAGTAAATGATTTTACAAAAATAAAACATTTTCACGTCCGTTCTAGCCGTGTAGGGACGGAAAAAGGGCGATCTGTCGTAAGAGGCAACAAAACAACCCACAGGTAGGTGGTAGGGTATTTGCCGGTCTGGATGGCTGCCACCCTTGGTCCAGAGTATGCCGCCATAACGCTAATTCCCCTTTAGAGAGCGGCAGCACGTTGGTAGCACAGTAGCACACCTTTGGTGTTAAAAATGTCCATAGGCGATGGTGACCGCTTTCACTCAGATGGGCCGTCTGCCTGTTTGCTGAACTCATGCCATAAAAAAAGTCCACAAACTGCTACTACATCATAAAAAAGGTAATAACAATACACGTCGTCAGCCACTTATCACAATAAAAACCTGCAAATATATTTAACAAGCTCTCAACACGTTGTTTCATGTTTGAATTTTCCGCGTTGTTCAAATTGCAGTCATTTCTAGACAGTGTAAGTTATGGGTCTTTTTCTATATTCAACGGATTTCGTTGAAATTCTTAGATACTTATACAGGAATTCTCTCAATTTTGTGTTTACCATTTTAATATCGTGATGGTCTCAGAGAAGACCACTTCCCGACAAAATCACGGGCATAAGTAGTTAACATTATAAAGTAAGCAAATTGTATAATTAAATTTCGTATGGTATTTATAAGCGGAAAATTAAATTTACAGGTCATAATTACATTTCACAAGCACGTTGTAACATCAAAGGCCTAAGTAGACAGAAGGACGGCCCTATTCCCGAAAAGTAATTAAAACTGCAATATGCATCAAAGCCCTCATTAACTTTTCCAATACAGCTTTTAATGGAACAGAATTAAATCTGCAAAGGTCTGTATATATTTACTACATGTGTACGTGAGCTTTGTGTTTACACAAGCCGGACTCCCGGGGCTGCTAAATTAAACGCTCCTCAAACGACCCCAATTCAATTCCGCCTGATTTGTACACAGACACAATACTTTAATGTATAGGCCGATTTTTTTTTACAAATCGGGTAACAAAGACTAACATGTAAATGGTTGTTTTTTCTTAAATAAATAAAACAACACACTTACATCATATATTTCAAAGTTAAGCAAGTTACGTAAGTATTACAGGGTCAAGCATTCACCCTGTATCAATTGGTCCTTCGAGCCGAATATATAATGGCTAATAACTGTTCTTTAAATAATAATAACAGCCATTAAACGTCCCACTGTTGAGTTCGAGCAAGAGAGTTTCTATTTATAGGAGAATGGATAGTATACACGCTTGTCCCAGGCGAATTAGTTTAGGTTTCGTGATGATGTTGTCCTTCAGCATTAGGTAATTGTATCAGTATGCACATTAGGTCAGAAAAATACCTAAGTGGTGTATCCTTACCAGTCAGGATTCGAAACTACCACGGCTAGCTTTAGCCTATGATTAAATTTTATCGCTATAAGGAAACAACGGTGAAGTTAATATTTTTCAAGCACATCTCCTTTTTTCACCACATAAACCGAATATCGCAAGAATAATATTAATGTACTTACAATAGTTGAACACAAAGAACACACAGGCCGGAAACAAACTACTTACAAGTAAAATTACAAATTGCTCTAAGAGGGGGTTTAACCCACCACATCCACAAGGCGATAACAGTAATCACTTAACCAACGGTGCCGTCAATATTGTACAAAGATTGTGGATACCTAATTACCTAGTAAAGGTATTTGAGCGTAAAATGCGTGTGCTGATCTGTCGGACAAAGGGCAAAAGGCATCCGCAGGCTGTGTAGCATCAGCTAGCCCACCACCCTCCTCACACCGCATCGAGTATCGCAATTAGGTCCATCTAAAAGCCCGACCATAGCGCAAAGGACAAAAAGAGATAGATTTATGAGCTATTTTTCTAGAATATATATTATTTCAAACATTTCAGGGGAATTCGGGACAAGGGTTAATTTTTACAAATTGTGTTAAAATAATGAATTTTCAAAAATGTATAAGATTTTTTTTGGAAATTTCGGCCACAGATTTTGATTAAAGGTCATATATAAAGGTTTTACATTGAAATATTTATATTCATGTATTTCTTCTATCATATTTTGGTTCTTCGCCGCAAAATATTTTTAAGGTATGGAAAAAATGGAAATAGCAATTCAAATTTTACGAATGAATTAATCATCATGTTCTGGCTATATTACTGATTAATTATGATTTATAATAAGCATTGAATCAAAGTGTAAGAACAAAGGTTTATTCCTACAATTTTCTTTTTAAAACCATTACTAGATATTACTAGATATACTTTTTCGACATTCACACTGTTAAACCAGATTTAAACAATAGATACCGCTATAATGAAAAGTTACAACAACTTCTTGTAAAAAGTTAGAACATAATTCTTGAATTTTAAAAATAGCATTTCGATAATTATTTTATTCTAACAATATTAACATACGCTTAAGTAATTTAAGCAATATTGACATTAATGGTATGAGTATTTAATTATGGAGAAACTTAGTGTTTCTTAATATGCATTATGAATATCGCGCCAGCCATAGCAAACAGTCGCACAGCAAGCCATTGCATATCACATCAAAGCAATGCTTTCTAATCTAAAGATACTTAAACCTGTTTACATTGTAGGTACTAGATATGTAAATTACATTGTGAAATGCTTTTTGTACGAACCGTATATTTTTCAGTTTGCCGCCCACATTAAACTTTTTCATTTAATCTCGAATGTTCTGTATTATTTGTTGTTGTACCGTACAGTCGTCTGTATCGGGCGCTGAGTGTCGCTATGGCGACGCAGCTCGCCCGGGAGCTCCGGCCGGGGCCGGGAGCCAGGCCGCGCTCACTAATTCACCTGTCTCCACGCACACAGTCGTACCACCTGAAACGATCTGCCCCGGCGTCCCCGGGCGTGCTATACACAGACAGAAGCGCACACCGCCGCCCGCTGTAAGCACACGACACTACGCAACCACTTGCATCCGACCTCTATAATTCATATCGAACCTTATTACGACCGCTGAAAAGTTGCGTATGTAACGGCCACTAGTATATAAATAGCCTGCGTCGTATATCATTTCGGCATGCAATATAATGGAGTGACAGCTAGGAAGCTAGGTAGCATCCCAGGCAACGGCCCGGGAAACACTCGTTAAAACCGTCCGCAGCGAGCTAGAACTGCATCCGAAGCGCACCAGTCACCTCTGGGATCCCGCCGGCGGTGACGCGTTTCGCCTAGACTTAGTCCTTTCCAGGCATTTCGCGATACGGTCTCCTATTTTAATGCGACGTGGGAATTCAATTCGAATGAGTTCACAACCTGCCGCGCATCGAGTCGGGTGCACTAGCTGAAATTTCTTGTGCAGGTTGGTGGAAATTTCCTTTATACGGTCCGCTTGTTATAAATGCGCCCATCGAGAAATGTCGAGACTATCGTTGGCAAACATTGGCACGATGCCAACTCACCCTCACCTAACGCGGCGTCGTTTTAGATTCGGCGCAGCGAGAGCTTAGACTCAATCGCTCGGGTAATAAGATTTTAACTGGTGTGAGTTTCAGAGCGGAAATAGACAACTTACACAATTCCGTTTATGTAGAAGGTTACATTCATTTACATAATTTCTGTCACATTTAGAAACGATTCTCCTTTTGAACATCTATGGATATGAATTAATCTCATATATAGACGAGAGTAAATAAAACAATTTCTAGAAAAAAGAAACCGACTTCAAGAGTAAATAAAAAGCAAAAAATAGTTTAGTTTTATTTGGTAGATACCGATTTCAAGATGTTTGTAGAAAATATTTGATTTTTGAATTACTCTTGAAGTTGTTTGCTTCACTATTGTTGTTTGTTCTCTTTGAAGTTTCGTATATGTTATCTAATAACAATAAATGTAAAAAAAAATATTCTGAAGCTATACTGATCCCAACGCAAAAATGATCAAAATCGGTTCAGAAACAAAATAGTTATGGCTGAACATACATAATATGTACCTACATATGTTTACACGACGGATTAAGAACCTCTTCCTTTTCTTGAAATCGGTTGATAAATAAATGCCACTAGATAAAATGCTAAATTTCATATAACAAGAAAAGACTAACAAACGTCATCTAAAAAATTCGATTACCATTTAAGTAATTTATGTGAGTAATTCTTATTGGAATTCTGTCCCATTTCCCTCTGAATTATCCAATCCTCCACAAAGGACGTGCAAAAAAGACATTGAACGTGTGGACGAGTGAATAAGTAGTTGGCCATTATGTGCGGGGGTTGTCCTAATGTTCCATTTACGGCCGTTCCCGCCATCACCTAGCGAGCAATTCCAACCGGCGCTGAGTTACTAGCAGATCCAACGTTATTACATAGTTCGTACACTTTTAAAAGCTCTGATAAGATCTTATTATTAAACTCTAGAGAGCAATTTTTTCTTTACATTTTTACTTATTTAATTAACAATGGTGTGAGATAAAACTGTATATAAAACGGCTTGGACATAAGTGAATTTTATTTTTTCTGTGTTGACTTATTAATACGCTTTTATTAGCTTCATACGTATGTATGTTAGTATGTAACGGAATCTTTCAAGTTAAATTTGATCGACTTCCCGGTTTCCGATTGAGCTGAAATTTTGCACGTATATGTATATCGCGTGACAATGCAATAATATGGCACCATGGCGCTGATCTGATGATGGAGTCGGAAGGTGGCCACAGGAACTACTGTACTAAACAAGATAGACCCGTCGTGTTTGGGCTCGTTTTGCTTGTCACGCCACGCTTACGTTTACGTTTTACTTGCCACGCTTTTTTACAATAAATTCATTTTTTCTTACACTATTTTTAATTCAAATTTATTAAAATCTATTTTCTATTTTTTTAGTTGGATTTTCTATAAAAGCGTATTTTTTTAGTTTTTTTAAAACTATTATTTATTTTTCATTTATTCTTTGTTGTTAGTACTTAGTTTCATTTTACGAATTAATTATATTATAAACTAGCTGTCCCGTCAGACGTCGTCCTGCCCGGAAAAGCTTCAATCGATATGCTGACAGCAGCGCCACCTACCGGGTCCAATTGTGAACCAACTCAAAAACCTTCTTTGGCTCATGCACAACAACTTGCCTAAAGATCATCACATGATCAAATATATAGTTTATGATTCTATAAAGGACATACACACAAATATTCATTTTTTTCATGTATATATTGTTTTTATTTATTGTATACAAATTCATTTTTATTATAAGAAAAGAAAATTAATATTCAGCCCATAAACTTGCCACTGGTTTACCCGAAATTTGACATTTCTACGAACGATTATTCGAAGATAATTAGCGGGTTCCACACATAGATACTTTGATGTGATAATTTCCTTATACATTTCATTTACCGTCAGTTCGTTTTGCTTGTCCAATCTGAAAAAAAGCGGTGAATTCTTCTCGGACAGTTTCGAACCCAAGTCACTGAACAAAGGCGTGAATCAAAAACTTAATTTCCAAAATTTTGATAACAATTGAGATATTACTTTAGATTTTCATTTAGCCCTTGCTTTATGCTTGAAAGCTTAAATATTTCAAGAAAATTAATAATACTGCACCGCCACAAAAGTAATGACGTAATTATTAGAAAAAAGATTAATACGAGAAATTAAATTTTTAAATATTTGGGTTATTTTTAATAAAACAAAGAATACTTATAAATAAAAATGAATACTTATAAATAATTAAAGGAAATGCCAAATGAAATTGTACGACAAAGTCTGTGAGTTGAGGCCAGAAATGTAGCTGAATTTACCCTAATAACCTGTTTATGGGCTTTTACTTCCCCTCTGTCCCTGCATTACCTGGTTCTTATATTTAAACTACACATATAGAACACACGCCAAATGCCAAATTCAAAACACAGAACATGCAGTATATTATACACTAGCTTCTGCCCGTGACTTCGTCCGCGTGGAATAGTTTAAAAAAAGGTAAATAAAAAAAACATGATTTTGAAAAATTCTTCATTAGTGCTCCGCTTCTATTGGTCTTAACGTGATGATATAGCCTTCGTCGATAAAAGGGCTATCTAACACTGCAAGAATTGTTCAAGTCAGACCAGTAAGTTCCTGAGATTAACGCGTTCAAGCAAACAAACAAACTCTTCAGCTTTATATATTAGTATAAGATATACGTATGTGTTATACTAGAACATTTTGAATAGTAAATTAAGCGGGAAATGAATTTATTCTTGTGAACATAATTTTACTTTCATTATTTTCTGACATTTGAAAAGAATTTTCCTTTGTGTTTGTTCGTAAATAATCTTCCCATCTACTAAGGATGACCATAATTTATAACTATATGTCCTTTATTGAGGTAGAGACGATATAATTTAGGATATAATTTGCAGTTTGTTCAATGTCTTACTGGAAAATTGGAGACCTGTGAAATGCAATATCCCACTCCAGGATGCAGGTGTCTACAAGCTCGATTCTGAGTGTGGATTATCATACATTGGGATAACAAAGAGGTGCATAAAAACACGGGTAAAAGAACACATTGCTGACATGAAAGGTCTACGGAAGTCTGCGATCAGTGAACACACGCTGGATAAACCCAGCCACTACATCAGATTCGATAACTCACAAATCCTCGCGAAAGAGAATCGTTTCATACCTAGAATGATGCGTGAGGCTATTGAAATAAATAAAAAACATTCAATAGAGAAGATGGTTAGCAAGTACCACCTGTTTGGGATTCGATCATCAAAACTAATAAGACCCGAACCCAGCAAAAATCAACTGCCAGAACTCAAGACACTGTGAGCTCTTTCTGCGTGCACCGGAACACAAACCAACTTGACTGATAATTTATTTTATTTTTCTTATAATTAAAATCAACAAGTTGGCGGTAGGCTAAATAAAATTTTAACAATACTCGTTGACACTTGACATCTTTGTCTTTCGTGATCACGACCACTGAAAAGTGACCGAAACGTCGGAATAACAAAAATCAAATAAATTACCGCGCTCTATGCCGTTAAAACGTAGTTTTATTTTGAAAAATTTGAATCTCAATTAATCAAGTTTTTTATAAATGTAAGTCATTGATTATAATTATTAAATGACAAAAGTTATCGAATTTTATAAAGTAACATTTTTTCGATTACAACGTATTCTTGTAAGAAATGTATATGTCTAAAACACTGAGGCATTCATATATCCTTTGAGACCAAACTTTTAGATGTGATGTCTCAAATTCCATTGAAGGTTCTCCTTCATCACGCAATCCAATTAAGGTTTCTATAGAGTTAAACGGTAATATCATTGTTGGTAACTCTCTGAGGAGTTTGTAACGAGTCACCGCTGCGCGTCTGCTAAGACCCCTAACGAGGTCGCATTATTCTCTTTGTCTGGTAAAAATCTTTGTTCTAATAAGATCTCATACGTGCCGTCGTATATTTACTTAATCAAATACATTTTAAAATGATTTTCCTCATCGCCCTGAAGCCTTTCAGTTCTCCACTCTAAATCTTTTATATTAAGTAACTGACTTAATATACCAGGAAATTGATCAATAATTTTGCTGCCCAGGTAAATTTAAATTTTCGGCTCGTCCCGGGAGACCGGGAGCGAGCCCTCGGGCTCAATAAGAATAACGGCGATAGAGAGGTCTTAATGAAGAGAGCACTCAAAGGCTCGTCGACGGTGGCCGGGCGCACATCGGCGATGCACCGGGCAACCCTTAATTGAATAGGCTGGCCGGGGGCTAATCGGAGCCCAGCTGAGAGGTGCCGGCCGTGCGGGTCGGGGGATTCGAGCCGCGGAGGGACGCCGGGGTGGGGGGGCGGAGGCGGTGGCCGGAGCCACGCGGGCTGGCCGCGCCCCCTGCGCGCGCCGCTCCGCCCCGGGAGCTCATTCAAGTAGCGAGCGCGCCCCGTGCCAGCCGCCACCCTCAGGTATGTCCATTTTGCTTTTGGTGTTTGCACGTACACGTAGTGCCGGTGGTGCGCGCTCCGCGAGTGTCAGTCGTAGTCGTGCTGTGAGTGAACCGTGCGCCACTGCGACGCCCACCCTGCGCTCCCTCGATAGGTACGTACCTATGCTGCTGCCGCCGCCCGCCACGCAACCAGAGTCCGCGCGCATCCTCGCACTGAGCAACACGCCTCACCCGATGGGCCCGCTGCCATTAATCATACCGGCACTTTGTTCTCGTGATTACAATTGCTGAGCAGTGAATTTTTTTGTGTTATCGCTATTAACATTATAACAATTTTAATAATTTTAAATTAAATTGGCCGGACTTATAACTAAATTTCAATAAAATTAAATCACTCAACTCTTCTCAATGAAAACTTACATCGTTGAAGCTCCAACCGAGATGAAGAAAAGTTCATAAGGTTTTTGGACAGCATAATAAATAAAATGGGCACACAAATATTTAAGTGTTCGCTTTAAGTGTCGCATGTTCTTGGAATGAATTCAGCTTTATGTGTTTATATTTTAACTGTATCGACCTTTTATATTCTGTGTACTTATTATTATTTTTTAAAATACGCGACCACTTGAGAAACTCCTCCTTTTTTTAAAATCGGTTAAAAACCTCTAAAGCGTCTATGATTCCTTTTCATATCATGAACATAGGACGGACATTGGCTACCTTCCTTTTTTCAAAAAGTAATCTTGAATGGTTTGTAATATGAGTGTTTGCATAAACAAACTATTATTCTTCAAGTTAGGGTTATAAAAATTGATTTAGGTTTTGAAAGGAAATACATTTTCCTGCGTTACAGTTACGTTGTTTGTTCATTCTGAAAGTAACAAAATAAATGCGAATAGAGTCTCAGAAATACCAAAAGTAAGCTAAATTTTATACTTGGGAAGCGAAGAAATTCTCAAAATTAAGCAACATAATGCAATTATTTCAAGTACATACATAGGTTTTCTGTCTGTTATTGTTTTTTTTTCTAAAATATAACGATAAAAAATATTATTACAAACTTTTTAAATTCAGACGAATTTGTAATGTCCTTATTGAATTTGTAAATTAATTTTCATAATAATTTCCACGTTCGACGTATCATTGCATTCGTCTACAATCGGGTTCGTTTTTATCATGAAATAGAAAGAAAAATTTGCTAGCTGGTAGAGTATTTGCCCGACTGGATGGCGACCACCCCTGGTCAAGAGTATGCCGCCATAACAACCTTGAGTTGTGTTCCGGCATTAGTTACCAGGTTCCAGTCTCCCTTAAGAGAGCAGCAGCCTTTGTAGCCTTAAGTGTTGCAAATGTTCATAGGCGATGGTGATCGCTTTCCATCAAGTGGGCCATCTGCCTGTCTGCTGAACTCATGCAATAAAAAAAAGAAAATAAGTATTTATACAGTCATATAAATTAAATAAATAATATATTTCCTATTATTTATTATTTGATCTATAATAATATTTATTCATATTATTATACATCAACTAAATAATAGGAAGTATAATTTGAAAAGAAATCAGTATAATAACGAGGTACTCTGTCTAAGCTAGTTTAATTACGCGAATATGGTCACTTTTACTAAAAAACCCTAAAACAAAACACTTCTGCTCTAACACTTTTCTCAATAGGTAAAAATTGTTTTTACTTGTATATTCGTACAAAATTTTGCACGCTATTTAAGAGTGCCACGCGAGGTATTCAATCTTCAAAAATAAAAATATCAACAGTCATTAAAATCGGTTTATATTCAATACGGTGAAAATAAACCAAGTCATAAAGATCAACTAAATATAATCCCACTTTTATATTTTATCATAGCTAGGATTTAAAGACCAATTCATTTTGCCTCTACAAGAGTAAATACCTATATGGTTTAGGATAATAAGGAAAATCTTAATTTGATTACTCTTTATATTTTACTTATACAATAGTTACACGCGTCTTTGCTTGCGCTATTTTCGTTCCATAGGCTACTGTCGCGTTTCATTAAAATATGTCGTAATAAGGATAGCCATATGAGCTAGTTCTACGAATTCATTATAATTAAGTATCAACAGGTACATTATCATGATACAAGTACATAACGCTTGGTCACTTTTTGTCGATATGATCGTAATTCATCGTCGTTGTATCAATTCGAGATGCTACATTTACTAGAACACCATACCATATCCATACTTTAAAATGCTTTATGCTATTATAAAGACAATGGCATTACCATTGATTAAGGTTGTATCGCGCTAAAACTGCGGCAGGTATTAATTAACAACCGACATCTGCGCAATAAACACATTTTCAATAGAAAACCAGGTTATGCGCAACTGTAATTAATCTTTAGAACCATAAGGTGTGACGCGAGCTATTGCATCCTCAAAATGAATAGAACTGCTGAAGAGTTTCTTGCACCGCTTCTTCTCTTCAAGCCATAACATGTTGCGAAGCGGTGGTAAATTAGATTGGGCTCCCATAGAGTAAATATTATTATTTACTCTCCATTAACCAAATTAAAACTAAATAATTAAAATGGTTAGCGGCAGGCTAAACAAAACTTTAACAATACTCGTTGACACTTGACATCTTTGTAATCCGTGATCACGGCCACTGGTAAGTAGCCGAAACATCGGAATAACAAAAATAAAATAAATTACAGCGCTTAAAACCGTTAAAACATAGTTTTGTTATGAGTAGAACTTTCACAAATTAAATTTTTACTGTCCAACCATACCTATTTACTTTCTTCGTCGTTGTCAGCCATTGGCTATGACGTAGATTTGCCCAATTTTGAGCCATTTATCCTACTTCACTTTCTCATCTGTATAGTTTTATTTGGGACTAGCGGCCCCGGCAGACGTTGTTCTACTCTGAAAAATAAAAAATCTTGGACCCGATCCCAGCGCCACCTACCGGTTCTAATTGCGAATCTAAACTATCCGGGAACCTACTCAAACACACAAAAACAAAATTGCTCCTGGTCATTAGGAGGATTCTAGAACTCGATCTCAGCGCCACTTACCGGTTCCAACGGGATGAAAAGTATCCTATGTCCGTCTCCTGGTTCTAAGCTACCTCCCCACCAATTTTCAGCCAAATCGGTACGGCTTTCTTGAGTTATAAATAGTGTAATTAACACGACTTTCTTTTATATAAATACGAGAATATATACGATAGTTACGCGCGCTATAACATCCTTGATATATTACGTTCACAGATGTACACATATGTGAATTTGTATGCATACATGTGTATATAAAGACGTACGTGGCGGAGTGAGGACTTTCACTGGCGCCGCCACTTCACCTTGTCGGCTGGCACTGTGCCAGCCTCCGAACCCCACTTTTACCCCCAACAAGGAGAGTAGAGGGTAAACCACCCCTCTTATACCCACATCAGTTGTAACTTATAACGCATTATATGAGCTTTATGCTTTTACTACGTCTATATAACATTATAATGGTTATACTTACGACTACTGCACGATTTTTATTTCGAAAGCGGAATGATTTTTTTATAACAGTATAAAAGTTTCTTTCCGCGCGTTTAATCCCGGTTGGATTATAAGCATTCATTCTGGAAGTCAAAGTTTTATTTTCTTTTAAGATTTTCAGTTTTAGTTAGATTAGATAGTACTGAATCAAACACTGAAAATATATTTAAGGAACGTTATGCAAGAGGCCCTAAATGTAGTAGCGTAAATCCTGCAAAGATACTACGTTACGATAACATTTTATCACAGTGTGTTTGTAGTTCGTAGTCCGTAGCAGTCACTACGATACTAGCGGCGCAGACGCCCGCGCCGCGTAGCGCTCGCCTACGATCATTTGGAATAGTTATAACAGCATTCAATACAACTAATATTTTCGATGCTGTGATTTCAAATACAAATTAAACTGACAAAGTACAATGACGTCTGAATACAGGTAAAATTTATCGTTATTTGTTAGATTCTATAAAACAACATACAAACTAAATAAATACCTATTTTAAAAGAAATAAACGAAACATTCATTTTGAACATATCGCTTCAAAAATATGAATAAGATAGTATTAAATATAATAGCAACAAGGGTTCATAAATTATACAAGTTTTAATTATAAATAAAACAAAATCCAATTAACTATATGGTTATAGTAAAGTATATAATAATATAATCAAGTTTTTACACAGAAAAGATAGTCGTTAAGTATTAATAGTAATATAACCTAAATATGTTTAATAAAATTAAATTATCAAAAAACAACTTGATAAATAATCGAATTTAAACAATAAATGAATAAGGAAACAAATTATTTATCGTTTAACAAAACCAATAAAGACGGTTACCATTTGCAATTATAGTAATTCCTTCAATGAATGAAATATTGATTAACCCAGTGACTCGTTTAGTGGTACGAGATACAAAATAGATATAGACGCTTGAATGGTAACTCTGAGTAAATGACGTTGTTTGAATTTTACGGAAAATCTATTAAACGTTTAATTGTATATATCTTCATCTTGTTTATATATCTTCATCTATTTGCTTCATGCATCTTGGATATAATTCCCACTACAAATAAAAGTGCCCAAACTTGTCTCACAGTTGACGGGTTCTGTGGCAAAACGCAAAACGCTATGAGTATTTCGGTTCTCAACGATCGGCCGGACTGCGGCAATGTGCTCGGCAGCTTGTGCCGCTACGGAATGGTAGCAGCTTTTAGTGGTAGTTTCAGGTAAAAAATGTGAAATTATTCATGGATTTAGACTCAAACTGAAAATGATCTTATATAACCATCGAGATCACCAGGGCGATCTTATTCATGATGGTTCGTTCGCATGTGGAGGGTCTGCCTGACCTATCCTGGCTGTGTTATGTCTTGTGTTAAATGTTGTAGTATTTATTTAAGTTCATTTCTATTAATATTTTTAAATTTTATTGATAATAGGTAACTATTTCAATTTATACAAGTAATATGTATTTATTTTTTTAATAATTAGTTAATGTTGTTATGGTATTTTTTTCTTTATATTTGAATTTTTCACTTCATATTTTTGTCTTATTTGCCTATGTCCGTGTATATCACTAATATCCCTAGCGGAGTATTAGCGCTGGTTATCTCAACCGGCAATTTTGCTGAGTTAGGACCAATTTAGAACTAAATTTACTTTTTTTTTTGTAGTATAAGTGGTTTTACATTGAACAGTCAGGAAGTAGGGTATTGGCCCGACTGGATGGCTACCGCCCCTAGTCTAGAGTATGCCGCCATAACAACCTTAAGTTGTATTCCGGATTAGTGACCAGGTTCCAGTCTCCCTTAATAGAGCAGCAGCGCATTTGTGGCACCTTTGGTGCTGCGAATGACCATAGGCGATGGTAACCGCTTTGCATCAAGTGGTCCGTCTGCTGTCTGGTCAACTCCAATAAAAAAAACATAATGTCTTGATCAAATGAACTTTAGTATGTCATTTTTTTACATTTCTATATCTATGTTCGTGAGATAAAAAGTTACAAAGAAAGTTTATATGACATTAAAAGTGCTTAAATAAAACAAATATTGACTTATATAAAAAGTCAGAATATTGCCCCTTTTCAAGTCATGTGTAATATTACCCCACATGCAACAAAGTATTTACATATAAGGAATAGTATCTTTTGCCCCTCAGTTACATGTATAACGTGCCTTTGCTATATTTCCCTAATATATTATACCGGGTTACGAAAGACACCTTTTTAATTACATTCCGAGCCAATAAATCCCGAGTACAGTGTCTTTAACATATATACACAGCAATGGACAGACTTGATGAAGTTACCTAACTACGGTCTACAGTTTACAGTTTGAAGCCCTAATATAAAAAAAACCCTGAGTTATATATTCCCGGTTTCCCGAAAAGTACAATCCGGGTATCTTCAAGTCTCATGTGAATAGGTACTATCTAGGTAAGCGTGCTCCATCTTCGACCGCATCATCGTCCCGCATCGGACTTGATCGTGATCAAACGCAAACCTATTCAATATAAAAAAAAAATATTGTAAGACAATCGCTATATCTGGCACGCTCTGGGCAATTGTTGATTTATTCACTCTTGTACCATTATTAGCACATTGAATCGATAAACCAATTAATTGACGATTAATGATCATTTTTTTAAAATTAGAACTTTCAAGATTCTCCTGTGAAGTTTACTAAACGTCACTTAGCCAGAATTGCCTTTTAAGCTTCTACTTCATTGTTGTTGCAGCAATCGAACGAACGATAACTAGATATAAAGATAACAAAGTCCATCTGTGTGCTTTCAAACGTTTCAATGGATTAATGGGTTATATTTAAATATTAAAGGTATACCGTTCTGTAAATTGGTCACGATATACGTAAATTAAACAAGTAGATTAACATATAGCATTTATATATACAGCCTCTGTGAATAATCACAAAGATGTATTAACGATAGCACTATATGTAAGCAATAATAGACATAAAATGAAATATGTATTATCCTACAACAATTAATTTATATAATAAATATTATTTGCATTGTATTTCGTGGGCTACATGGAATCAGGCATTCCTTAATGAAAGTCAGGCGCACTTTCACGGCTATATATTATACAAAGCCTTATTCTGTACTGCTCAATAGCCTATAGAGCAGGGCTTGAAATACCGGTAAAATTGTGGTATCGTTATTTATGCTAATTTCAAATAACGGTAAAAAATAAATATTATAATGTTATTTCTTATCATTTTACCGGTAAAAAAGAAAACATTCATACTTTTTTTATCGGTAATTTTCCCGTTATATAAGCTTTTGTTACCGTCGTCGCTTTATTTCACTTGCAAAGCTTGTCAAATAACACTGTACTGAGAGCGCGTGTAATATTTAGTCGTTTTGTCGATTGTTTCGGTAACATGCAATTGTAATAAAGCCAATTCTTAAAAACGGCAACGTCGCCTGAAATAACGTTAAAATTATCAATACGCATAACGTTATACGTATGATTTTTAAAGGTATTAAAATATTTCATGGTTGCGCGTTAACATAAGTTTTACAACAAAGCGTACTACATATTTCAAAAATAATACAACATCATGACAACTAAATGGGTATCACAGCTGATTACAGTTTGGTGTAGTATCGATCGGCATCGATAACGTAAAGGACAACATAAACGACGTACTACGAGTAGACGGGGTTAGTACGTAATGTAACGGAAAAATATAGATATTAATGAGTAGGACATGTGAATGTTAGCTTTTGTACCTTATTGGTTGGTTTTGTAATGGAAGTTTAAGTAATTTAATATCAAATGACATTCAAATTATACACGTAAGTATTAAAATATTCACGCTATCTTTACGAACAGCGTTAGAAAGAAAGATAGAAAATTATTTATTGTACACCAAAGCGGAGGACAGCGGATGGCAGAGAGCTTACGTCTCGGTCTGAGATCCTGACGGAGGTAGAAAAGTTCTACCGGCTGCTATATTCTTCGCGGGCGAAGAAGCCTGCGACGCAAAGCAACGATGATCCACGTGCGCCACTCACGCGCCATTATACGGAGGACATCCCGGAGGTCGACGTGGACGAGATTAGTGCGGCTCTCAGGCAACTTAAAAATGGCAAGGCTCCGGGGAATGACGGAATTACAATTGAGCTCCTTAAGGCAAGAGGAATGCCAATCCTCAAGGCCTTGGCTGAGCTCTTCAATTCCGTTATCCACCGGGGCACAGTGTCGAAGGCGTGGAGCAAGAGTGTGGTGGTCTTATTTTTCAAGAAGGGTGATAACACTCTCTTGAAAAACTATAGGCCAATCTCACTCTTGAGCCACGTTTATAAGTTGTTTTCGAGGGTCGTCACGAATCGTCTCGCCAGAAGACTTGACGAGTTCCAACCACCGGAGCAGGGGGTTTCGAAAAGGCTACAGCATCGTAGACCACATCCATACTGTTCGGCAGATTATACAAAAGACCGAAGAGTATAATCAGCCACTGTGTATGGCATTTGTGGACTACGAGAAAGCCTTCGACTCCATCGAAACTTGGGCTGTTCTGGAGTCTTTGCAAAGATGCCGTATTGATTGGCGATACATTGAGGTGCTGAGATGCCTGTATGACGCCGCAACGATGACCGTTCAGATCCAGGACCGGAGGGCGAAGCCTATACCCCTACGTCGCGGGGTGAGACAGGGGGATGTGATTTCCCCGAAACTGTTCACCAACGCGATGGAGGATGTCTTCAAAACTCTGGACTGGGCTGGACGGGGCATTAACATCAACGGCGAGCGCATCTCTCACCTCCGTTTCGTCGTCAATATCGTTGTCTTTGCAGAGACTTTGGAGGAACTTGCCGAAATGCTGGGCAGCTTAAATGAATCTTCCCGACGGGTCGGTCTCGGTATGAATTTGGACAAGACGAAAATCATGTTCAATGAACACGTCATGTCGAGACCGGTAAACGTCGATGGCGTTCCTCTGGAATTTGTGCAGGAATATGTCTACCTTGGACAGAAAATACAGGTAGGCAGGCACAACTTCGAGGGGGATTCAATTGGGCTGGGCGGCATCCGGTAAGCTGCGTCAAGTATTCTCGTCGACCATTCCGCAATTCTTGAAGACAAAAGTCTTCGAGCAGCGCGTCCTCCCCGTCCTGACCTACGGGGCCGAGACGTGGACACTGACGGCAGGATTGGTCCACAAGTTCCAAGTCACTCAACGGGCTATGGAGCGAGCTATGTTGGGTGTTTGTCTTATGGATAAAATAGAAATGAGGATATTCGTAAGAGAACCAAAGTAACCGACATAGCTCGCAAAATTAGCAAGATGAAGTGGCAGTGGGCCGGTCACGTCTGCCGCAGGACCGATGGCCGTTGGAGCAGAGGAGTCCTGGACTGGAGACCGCGTCTCGGTAAACGTAGTGTTGGACGCCCTCCAGCCCGATGGACCGGCGACCTACGCAAGGTCGCCGGTAGGCGCTGGATGAGGAAGACAGTGGGCAGGTATGAGTGGCGCCGTCTTGGGGAGGCCTACGTCCAGCAGTGGACTGTGAATGGCTGACGACGAAAGCGTATACAACCAGAAGTAGAAAAAGACAAAAGATAGTACAACGGGCGGCCTTATCGCTAAGAAGCGATAGTTCCATGCAACCCTTGGTAGGGGTTAATATAATTTTAATACAGACGTTGGTGAGTTTAATTAATAAATAATAACGATTGATAAATAAACATAAACATTGTACATATAAGTACAAAAATAATATAAATATATACATATGTATATACGCTTACATATGACAATACAAACATACACCTACTTATATAATAGCTTTAGGAATTATTATACACAATAGAAAAGTAATGTTTCTAAACCTGATTTTTAAAGCACGGTAAGGATTTGGCTCGTCTTATAGCAATAGGTAACTCATTCCAGAAAAACACAGTTAGACGGTGAAAGAGTTATTATAAAAACAGAATGTCTGTGCTGGTCTATTTATTCTATATGTAGTGCAGAGGCGTAAATTATGGGAACTAGATTCATAGAGAAATTCGAAACGTTCCTTGAGGCAACGAGGACTAGGGGGTAGAAACAATATGCTACAAAGAAGAATACGAATGTGAGTATTCCGACGAAAATTTATGGGCAACCACTCAAGTTTTTTACGGAATTCGGTGACATCGTAATTTTTTGGTAATTCAAATATGAACTTTATACAGAAATTTTGAAGGCGCTCAAGTTTACTTAATTGTTCTTGGGTTATATCCAGATAGCTGAAATCAGAAAGTGAAAGTGTGAAAATTATTAATTGTCGCTTCGGTCGTAAAATTGCTTAAGATCTTCTATGATTAAATAGATAAAGAAAATATTACATAAGAAGGTATAGAGTTAAAGTCGTTTTGAAAGTGTGTGAAGTCGAACTGAATTCAATTATTATAATCGATTAAAATTGACAAACATAAAAGAGCGGATAAGTTCGCAGCAGTTATAGAGGTGACCAACGTCCAGTGTTTTGGTCATTTAACTATATATCTTATATCTTTTTTACACTTTTTAACTTATTTCAAAAGTTAGAAGGAAGGAACTCATATGTAGTGATCTATGTCATAAATAAAAAAATCATTGAGGAACGCATACTTTGTACAGATCTGATTAACGATATTTAGAAGTAAATATAACTCCAAACAATTATGTAGTTTGAAAAAAAAACTCTATACCTTTTTGACAAGTTTCCTAAAAATAGACCCAAAAGTTTCTTAAAAATCTGCATCAGTTAGACAAATATGAAGTAAATAATTTTTTAACTAGACGTGTTGCTGGGGAGTTTCTTGCCGTTTCTTCTCCTTAAACAGCAATAACACTTTATGAAACAGTACATAGAATAGGATAAAAACTTTAATTAGATACTGTGACAGTGATAGGTAAACAGATGAAGGATCACGATGAAAGCGTAAGGATTCCTTTCTCGATAAAATTACAACAGAACCATAAACAATATTTACGCGCTACTATTGCAATTGATAACGTTTTAGTGTTTCATTTTTAAGTTTCTTTCATTAACAATATTCCGTTCTAATCAAAAAGCATATCGAATGTGTTATTCATGTAACATTGTCACAATTATGCCCCCCTTGCGAATATTGCATGAGGTGGTCGGTCGGCGTGCGCACGCGTCGCCTGCCCGCCACCACGCCGCGTGACATGTGTGCGCGTATCAATTTGATCCGCTCCCGCGCAGCTGCTTCGGCCCCACAAAATGCACCCTATATTTTAGATGATTAATCCAAACCGCTTTATCTAGGAATTAAACTTTGCAAATGCATGCGCAACCTATCTGCATACATAATAATGTGCATTATGCACGTATTGTATTCGAGAGGGTTACAGCGCTAGCCTGACCATGACAAGATAATCCATCAACCGGTTTCGTCCACTTTTATAAAGCGGTCACTAAAAGCATCGCTCTCGAAATACCAATGAGAAACATTACTGTAAAAACATTACTGTTTTGCTTTAACCCTGTTAACTTTAATCGACAATTGAAATTAACCTCTAATTGTGTGCCTGGTCGTTTTTGTATTCGTTTTATCTCAAATAAATTAAAATAGTAGTAGTGACGATTTTCCGTAATACTGAAAGGATTAGTAATAAAGCACCCAAATACCATCAATTTGCATTTAATCTCACACTGGTGTCTCCGACAAGGGTTTGGCCAGAGGCAAATTTAGATTGAAGAAAAACTAAAGAATTACGACAATATCAAATAATAATAAGGTAAAGTCTTAAGAAGTTGATTCCAACACTAAGCTAAATTATTTTATAATATGGTGGGATTCATTATTTTAAGTTACTATTTCACTAAAAAAATTTAGTAGACACCCTCCTCCTAAAAATCACCTATATAACTGGGACAAAAATAATCTGTAAATAAATAGGTTCGTATGAAATCATTGATAAAGACTTTTTAAGACTATTATTGGTGGCAGTTGCTTCTGGTTTTGGAAATTAAACTCGATGTTACTGTATAATTATTATTGAACTTTTTACATGAATATACATAAAATAAGTACAGATCATAAATGGTGAAGAATTATAATACATTGAGCGACGTGAATTGAAGTGAAGTGAAGTGCAGTGCATATTTTTGCCTCCAAGGCCGCTCCTAAATCCCGCATCCCGCCCGACGCCTAATTGCTAACTGTGCCAGCTATGGGCGTCGGCGGTATGCGGGCCGCGGAGAGTAAGTGTGCTCCGGCGGGCGGGTCAGGGGGGTGCTCTCTGTCCGCAACAACTATTAAAGGGAACAAATACAAACAAGTATTAGTTTTCCCTTCGAAACATTTACGGTGACTAATGACTATGACACGACGTTGTGTTTTATTGGTATAATGAAACATGAATCACCAATTCAACATACTACGGAATCAGACTTCTACTAATGATTGCGTTGACGTCAAAAGAATTAATAATACTCCGATCACAGAAAAAGAAATAACACTACAAACTCGACGACAAAAAGCTGCGCGGCAAACAATCACATAGGAACAATAAAATATCGTGAATCAAACAATTGATTTGATGTCGATTCGAACATTAATGTACGACATCTGCTCAGTCCCCATCTCCCACGGGAGCTCCCATATTTTTTTGTAAAGCCACCGTGTCAAAATTGTTAGAACTAGACCCGTTATAATAAATCGAAACCAGTTTAGTATAATTACGTTGAACACTCAGACTATAATATAAACTTTTACTTTAATCTAAATGTTAAATTTATAAAAAAGAAAATAATATTTATTCTATTATCAACTACGAAAGGATGCCCGTTTTTTTATGAAAAATGTACAAAATATGATTACTATAAGCTCAAATAGGTCTTTTCAAGTCTATAACCCCGGTCTGCCAGAGACTCTATATATCACTGAAAATTACATGCGTCCATATGTTCGTATTTTATATATCAGAAAGAAAGAAAGAAAGACGTTTATTTAGTAAACACACAACGAGACAGAGATGGAATGAATTACACGGTACGGTAATAAGATTTAGAAAGTCTCGCGGTGGTACCAAATAGGTGCAGTTCAGCATGTGCCAGGCAACTGCGGATGCCTGACGCTGGTTTTCAACTGCACCCTAGGACGAACGGATGTTGTACTGTTATTTATATGTATATATATACATATAGTGTGAATAATAATAAATAAATATAAACTCATAGAATTCAAACAAATATTTGGGGGATACCGATAAAATAAATATTCATTATATATGATACACATGATATATATTACATATTTATAAACAGAAATAGTATTGTTAGAGGCAGAAGAAAATATTATATTATATAAGAAAGATTAATATTGACATTTTCTAGCTTCCGTTGCTCATCTAAGAGGTAATTCTTCAAGTTCTTTCGAAAAGTAAAAGTCGAGTGATTTAATTGCCTTAATGGTGGTGGTATATTGTTCCATATCTTAGATGCAGCATAACGAAAGCTACCTCTAAAGCATGTCAATTTATGTAATTGGAACGCTAGTTGACGGGAGCATTGTCTACCTTTGACTACCCCTCCTCTGGCTACCGAAAAGCGGCCGAAACGTCGGAATAACCAACATCAAATAAGTTATCACGCTTAAAACCGTAAAATACTAGTTTTATTAAGTAATCTTATCTTGTATAATAATTTATAATATTATATATATAAATATTTTTCCACAATATCGTCCATCGAAATACTCATATATAATCACTCACTCACTCATATATAATCGCTATATTACGATTAGTAAGCAAAATAAAAATAAGTAAATAAATACTTTTAAAACTCACACACTGCCGGTTCAAGTAAGTTTATCAAACCTAAAATGAAAGGTATCCAAAGTTCAACGTCCTGGTGAACGCCACGCGACTATTATGCACCCCTTCGATACCCAACCGGTATTATTACAACTAACCATTGAGAAAAAAATATAAAACCGTATTTCAAAATGTGCTAAGGTCGTCCTGTATTTTGGCAGGCGAGCAAAGGGACCTATTGAAATTGTTATCAAAAATAGCATTGTTTAAATTGATGATTTTTTAACATAAAGATGAGTATCATTCACGATATTAATAATATGTAGTTTAATGGTTTTTTCCCTAGTGCAAAATGTTGTTTATTTTTTCTTACGTCCACCATTTTTATACAAATACTAGCTGTCCCGGCAAACGCCATCTGCTGGGCTTATTTGTGAATCTAAACCATCCTCGAATCCACTTGAACACACACACAAAAAACATTCAAATCGGTCCAGCTGTTTAGGAGGAGGTCACTGTCAACACACGTACAGAAGAATTATATATTTTTTATTGCAGGTCAGCAGATAGGCAGACTGCCCACTTGATGGAAAGCGGTTACCATCGCCTATGGACATTTGCAACACGATAGGTGCTACAAATGCGCTGCTGCTCTCTTAAGAGAGACTGGAACCTGGTCACTAATGCCGGAACACAACTCAAGGTTGTTATAGCGACACACTTTAGACCAGGAGTGGTAGCCATCCAGTTGGGCAAATGCCCTACCACCTTGCAATATATATATAAAGATAAGCATATCAAGATTTAGAGATTTAAAAAAAGTAATTGACTGGAAGGGAGTATAAATAGGATTTATGTTGTACTCTAGACGTCATTATTGCTTAATTTATTGAACATTAAACTTAACGCTATACATACAGAAATCTTAACTATTACGTGAAAATATGTAACACATAAACATGTTAGTAGATGCGTGACCGAAGGTTTTCTGTTTTCTGTATTGACAGATTGTGGCACATACATAGACTACCCGGTTTTAATCTTGTTAATTGCTACTTAATAAATTATACCACGTAAGTGAAGTAACAAAAGGCAAACCTAAAATGCATACAAACTAATTTTAATAAAATAGAAGTAGCATAAATATAATAAGCACTATAGTCTCATATTACTTTTAGACTGGTTTTCCTTAGAAGATCATTTTCGTACATTACAAACAGTAGTCTTGCAATGAATTACACTATCTAATCATATTTAAATGCCTTAAAGCCAATTTTTCAATCACCAGATAAAAGTTATCAATGGAATAAATTCATAAATAAAACCTTTCAACTAATTTATTTTTTAGCCATTTTTTTTATCGTTTTTTATTCCATGAATAACCGATTTTTCTATCTGGTAATTGAAAAAATGGCCCTTAAACAACATTACAGCAGAAAATTTTATATATTAATAACCAAGGACACAATTTAACTAAAATTATCCAGAAATTTATTTTAAAAAAAACAATGTATATAATAAGTAACAGTGAATATATGACTTTTATACATTTACTAGCTGTGCCCGCGATGTCGTCCGCGTGGAATTTGATTTCAAAACCCCCCGATTTTGAAATATTCTTCATCAATGCTCCGCTCCTATTGATCTTAGCGTGATGATATATAGCCTATAGCCTTCCTCGATAAATGTACTATCCAACACTGAAAGAATTTTTCAAATCGGACCAGCAGTTCCTGAGATTAGCGCGTTCAAACAAACAAACATACAAACAAACTCTTCAGCTTTACAATATTAGTATAGATTCAAATATTCTATGCCACACATATTTCAAGATAAAATCATACTTTACCTCTTTTATCCTTGAACACTGCTTATATTAATCATGTTAAACACGTCTGATAAATACAAAATCTAAGATAGGTGGTAAGGTCTATTATAATATTATCATTAAAGCCAATAACCTATGTAGTTCTTTTAAAGAGTAGGCACTTAACTATGTCAGCGGAAGTTAAGGGCTTCCCTCTTCACGCCACTGAGTTCTCACACGCCTAAGTGGGTTGTGCATTTTTAATTTATTTTCACTTTTATCTATTGTAGATGGATATATGATATTATTTGTATTGTAAGATACAAAGATAGGTGTAGCGTAGGACGCCCTCCAGCCCGGCGGGCCGACAACCTGCGTCAGGTCGCTGGTAGAGGCTGGATAAGAAAGGCGAGACACTGGAATACGTGGCGCAGAGTTAGAAAGACCTACGTCCAGCATTGGACATTAATTGGTTAAATAAGAAGATATATAAATAATAAATATGTCGTGTTCGAAATAGTTAATAAGTAATTTTACTCTCAATGTTACGTCAGATATTTATTTATATATTTTTTATTTTGTACAAATCTAAAGTGTAATTTTCTCAGACCAGTATTTGATTGCTAAACATTTGTTTGTTACAGCAGGATACAATCATTTTACTCGAAAACTATTTAGATTGTATAGTTAGTTCTTCGAAGAACGTTTGTTGATGTCATACGCATTCTTTTTTTAATAAAGTCAGAAACCCGGTGACTTTCTGAATGTGTAACACCACTTTGAAACGTTTCAAATCCTTATATAGATAAATAATCTGTGTTCATGCCGCTATGCAACGCTGTAGACTAGTAAAATCACGAAAAGTTAAACAACTGAAGAAACTTTTCGTACTCACTTTATGTAGTCGTTAATCAGATTATGAAATCATAACTATGTTCCTTAATTATATGGTTATTTAAGTGAATGAATGGCGATATTCGCATTCAAAGTTGTTAAATATTATCTCCGCCACCGCTATCTAACTTTTATACTATTACTTACGCGTAGATAAAAAATTCTGAAAAAAATTAAGATGGTAGAGATAAAATATTAAATAAAATGTTTTTGGAATAAGATCCCTTAATTTTTTTAGGTATGGAGTGTTTTCGATTAAATGGTTTGCTATAGTTTCGTAAGCAATTCATGTAAACATGGCAGGGGCCTGGCAACCCACGTACATCGAAGAGTTCTGTAAAGGTAACAAGTGGATGTTTGTCACCTCTACAAAACGCTTTAATGTACGTGGGCTACCAGGTACTTCTAAGATTGTTCTATATTATCATTTCTATTTAAGCTCTTGAATAGTTTTTGTAACATTTCCGACAAAATATTACCACGGCATCTTCCTCGCTCAAAAATATTAATACAACCGCAATTCAATTAATTCTTAAAGCCGATGTTATTGAATGATACGATCTTTGCGGCTTTGACGTAACAAGGATTTCCCGAACTTTGTGTTTACATGAAACATAATTTGGTTGCTATGGCAACACCTACTTTGCAGCCGATTTAATAACAAAGATTATTATACAGTTAATTGTGCATATGTCATTACTTCCCGGAATGCGATACTTATTAGTAACACTGTCAAATTACGTTATTACTACAACTTTTCTAGATAAAAAATCTATGTTTAATTTCGTTAACCAAAACTGTCGAAACGAAGAAAATCGGCAAGAAAAATTAAATAAATATTTCGTGCATTCAAACAATTTCACTTTTAAATATTTCAATAAAGTTTATACATATTCTTTTTCTGCTTCTGTGTATGTCACTGAACTCCTCCTAAACGATTGAACCGAGATTTATTTGTGTATGGGTCCAGTGATGATTTAGATTCACATTGTATCCGGCCAGTGGCACTGGAAAGGATTCCAGGATTTTTATGTAACGTTTTGTTTGATTTGAGTGGGTCCCGGGATGGTTTAAATTCATATTTCAACCCGGTAGATGGCGCTGGAATCGGATTATAGATTTTCATTTTTTCAGAGCAGGACAACGTCTGCCGGGGCCGGGACATTTATCATATCTATTTCATTTGTATAACTATATATTTAATATGGTAGGTATTCACTCAAGATATAATACTCGCTAGCGATGAGTATGCAACATACCACTGCCCTTACCAAACTTCTCCACTATCCAGTTTCTGGAAGAAATGACTGCCAATGGCCATAAGACCGCCTATTTTATACATGCGACGTTTTGAAATATAATGTAATATCTTTATAAACCCTGTTTAGTAATTCAATTTTCTGAATTTTAAAGATAGCGTGAAAAGTTCTTTTGAGATTCATTTATATCATTGCTCTAGTATCTGATCAAACTAAATTAAATGTTATTATATATTTACAAGTTCTTTCACAATAGTACTTATATATTCAGCACAATAAAATTACTTAGAAAAAATATGTTATTCCAATTTTAAAAGATCTGCCTAAGTCTTAAAATAAAGGGCTTAAAATGACAATATTTTTCACTTAATAGTATCTCAATAGTCTCCAGTTATAAGCTAAACAAGTACAATATACAATAGTGCTTAATTTAACATTATGTGACAATCATTACTCCCCGTACTAGTTTTAAACTGTGTTACGGCAGAGTGAGTTCACGTCCCGTAAGTTAAAAATATCAAAAAGATATTTATAGAGATATTTGTTTCGATCTACCTTTGAACAAATAACGAATTAATACATTACCAATTAGGCAGTACTATATGTAAAAAATACAGAGACAGCAACATTATTTGTTAAGTAAAAATAAATAAACACACATATGTTATTTATATTACACATATACATCTATTTTCTGCAGTATTGATAATCTTAAAAACAATTATACACCTTTTAAATAATTGAACCAATTTCAATATAGTTTAGTATGTTACGCAATATCTTTTCCTAACTACTTAATAGGTATACAACTTGCGCAAAAATGTCCTTTCGTGTTTGCCATGAATTCTTCAAATGATCTAAGAATCGATGTTGCTACGGATTTAGAAATGTCGAAGCTGGTAGTACCACCCTCAGTAAAGGTTCGACAGTGGCGTGGACGATATAAATCGCTTAACAACACACAAAGCTTACTCTGTATATTTTATACTGGCAAAAAAAATGTAATTATGAAAATGAAAACGGATATACTTATTTCAAAATGGAATCGTACAGATTACTTACTGAAAGTCATGAGTCTAACACCGCGAAGAAACGTTGGAACAAATTGTCAATAAACAAACAGATCGAATCTGTAAATTTTTCGATGAATCACAAAACTACTGATATTTTAATATTTATATTCAAATAAATGACGCTTGGACCGTGGGGTCCTGAGGCCATGAGCCTCTACTAAAATTATCGAAACAACCTATTGATGCTTCCGATGATCTGAAGGCTGGTGCTTACCTCGCCCAACGCATCAGTATGGCGATCCAGCGAGGAAACGTAGCCAGCCTTCTGGGCAACTTCCCCATAGAAGACGGTGATCTACGATCAGTATTATACTTAGTCTTGAGGGACTATGGGTAGAATACAATACAAATAAGTTAAGTTTTCTCATATTGTATTCAATTGTATCTAATTAACTATATTATATATTCAAATTTTTTAATTATTAATATTAGTTACATTGTTAAGAGCCTGTATACTACTAATTCAAATCGGTGTTTCACATAGTTTACCCCCGCGCAACCAATGTTTACTTCGATGGGACAGCGCCAATTTAAGGCGTACGTGCGTGTGGTAAAATATTGTATATCACCGAACATACGCTACGTAACATAAATAGGTGTATACGTAGCTAACGAACATTGCACGGCACCGATATCACACTATTCATGCGGCTGAGAACAAGAGGAAGCGAGACAAAACATGATAAAGTGAGAGAAGTTCACGTGGATAATACGTATTGAAAATTCGACACGAGGTAAAAAACATGTTTGGCCTAGTGGTTTTCTAATACTAAGGTAGTAAGGAGGTTGAAGACTCGATCCCGCACACAGGTGGTTTTTTTTCTCTTTTTGTAACTAATTTTGATACAGTTAAACTTTATTCTAATGATATTAGTTTTTAGATGTAAATGTTATAAAAATCATTTCATTGTATTATGGAACAACAATGAATTCATATTATCCCTATTGATATTATAAATGCGAAAGTACTTCGTTTATTTAAAATTATTTTTCAATGGCGGTCGTGGAGAAGAGCAGCGCGTCCGTATTAGCCGACGCTCTAAAGCATTCTAATAAATTCCATACATTGGGACCGGCAGGCGGGATTTTTGCAGTCATTTTTAATAAAATAATTAATTACTTCCAAATTAAGTTAAGTAACCCAATAAAAGATCTATAATTGAATTTGTTATAATATAATATGTTACTGTTATTTATTTTAGCGATGTACGATTAACAGTAATAACAATAACCAAGATTGAATAACTCGTTTAGAGGTTACTTTGCAATTATTTTCTATCGAGAAAATTTATCGTAAATGCGTTCTGAGTACAAAGTTTACGTCAGAAATATGATCAAGATTGACATATATTTTTTTCACCGCAATAAAGTGTGTATAACTACTGTAAAAATGGTTGAGAAAATGATCTAAAAACGCATTCTGTCAGTTATCACCCTGTTAAGTAACTGTAATCCCTTCAATAAATTACTTATTTCAGACATAATTATATTATGTAGTAGTAGCCCAGGATATCAATAAAAATGCATTTATGCAAGTTTAGAAATACTTAAAATATGTATTTTGATTAGGTTCATGGGTTTGTTATGTTTATAATGTGAATTCAATTAATGAAACCATATTTATTATTAGCCACATGCACATACACATGCATGAAGGATTCACGTAGAAGTTAAAAACAATTCGTTTTCTTTATTTAGTAGTAGTATTTTAGGAACCCTCAAAAACAGGGTAACTGAAAATATCCCAATATTAATCACAGAAACTATTTCAAAAATCTGTTCCAATCAATTTTAGTTGTATGTTTACAACGAAAATTCTTTGTTTATAATAAATAAAAAAGCTACGTTTTAAGTTTTTAGGATCCTATTTGACTTTTATTATTCCGACGTTGCGGCCACTTTTCAGTAGACGTCGTCTTCCGTGATTACGGCTATTGAAAAGTGGTTGAAACGTCGCGAAAACTTAAGAAATTATTATTGTTTGCTTTTTTTTACGTTTTATCACTTTCAAATTTACCGGACTAGACTGACATTATGAATTTATTAGATTCTGCTTATGTTATTTGGCAACGAAATAAATAAAAAAACTACAGAGCGTCTTAACAATTATCATAAGCCAGGATAGTAAACTCAATTGTTAAAAGAATACAAGTAGGCTGTGATTGATCACGAAGGTCCCCTTTGGTTGTATAGTGTAATTTCCAGTGGCCGATGCATTCTCCATGGTGAAGGCAAGTAAACATTCGAGGACCATTAACCTGCCCGGCCCCTAGCGTGTGTTCGAGTAACCACCTGCTACTTCCGATGGATGCGTGCCGTTTCCTAGTGACGGCCCAGAGAGTGCGTAAATCGGTCAGCATTTTCCCTCGCCTCAAACAAAAAAAAAAACCACCTGCTACTTGCTCAGCGATTGAGTTGATTAATGAAAAGGTCAATAGACTATGTCGGCAGTCCAATATTTGTCTAGTAACGGTGTGTGAGGATATGACCTTGAAGACAGCTGTACGATAACTGCTTCCATTATTTCAATTTGTTTATAGTTTTTTACTTATATAAATCTAATAAGATATTATTCAATTAAAAAATACATAATATTTTCTTAAGTTTTCGCGACTAGTATACAAAATGAAACTATTTTATAAGGATCTTAATGGCAGTAATGTATTTAATTTTTATTATTCCGACATTTCGACCACTTTTCAGTTGCCTTCCTTGAACTTGTTTTCACGGCTACTGAAAAGTGGCGCGCTTAAAACCGCTAAAACGAAAAAGTGTGGCATTGTGTAACATAACAAGGAGTGGGAGGAGGCCTAAGTTTTTTAACGTCACATTTCAAAAATTAATATATTTAAATTTTAAAACACGAAATTTGAACTATTAACGAAAAACTTCAAAATATTTACAAACTCTATGTGTATGAGCATTTAAATTATTATATAATTTAAAGGGAAATAAAACTAATTAAGGAATGCCCGTTTTAATTTAGTTTTAGCTTTAATTTCTTGATGTGAAATTGCAAAATATGTACACACTAGGGAGGAATCTCGCGAATGTGACCAGCTGTGACGAGGACAGGGGAGTGGTAAAAAATCACGAAATCCGTGTGACATCATTTATGAATGGCCCCTTGCCACAATTTGAATATAATGATGCATGTGCGTAAATGTAATTAATATAATATATTGACGCATTTCCTGATTTTATTGATTCCGTAGTAAGAATAATGCAACATACCACTATTCTTATCAATTTTTTTGTCCATCCAAAGGTTGTCTGGAAGAAATGGCTAACAGCAATAAGACCGCGTATTGTATTGTAAAATTTTATTAAAACACAATAAAGCATATTCATTCATTGAGTCATTTTTCTGTATGTGTATAGACTTTTAGCGATGTTATACTATTATGTGCTTTGTGTGCAATGCATAGTTGTGTTATTTAATTATGTACCATTATAACCTTTATTGCTGCGCAGTGTGCTATAATCCAGGAATTATTTCAGTAGAAACCAAGCAGTATAAAATCCTCTACCTAATTTTCAAGTTAATTTCCACGCGTTACTAAAGCTTGGTTTGAACTGAATGCAGCCTAAGTATTTTTGCGTGTCGAACGTTTTTATGCTATTTAATTTACTTAAACTGGCCAATATTATGACGCTGACTTGCAATTAAATTCTTCCGGTCAACCGATTGCCATGAAAATTACTTAATGTACGTCGTACATATAGGTATTTGAATCCTCTTGTTTGTTCCCTTTTTACGAATAATCGACAGAACTGCTATTAACAAAAGACAGGAGGACGGCAGATTCTATTCCATTCCATATCTAAGATATATCATTGTTACCCTTTATCTTAAAAAACAATCTAGAAGCAGGTAAAATAGGGGATGGCAAATGATATTTACAACCCATAATTCTTCAAGTAAGGGGTATGAAAACTATTTCGAATTTTGGTAACGTGGCAGGAGCCTTAAGAACAGACGAGCATGCATGACAAGAGCTATGAATGTCAAAGAAGCAAGTGAGGTGTGTAAGAATAAGCCTGAGTGGCGCTCTGTTATTCGTACCTACCCCGCAAGGGACCTGGCGTGAAGTGATGTATGTATGTATGTAACGTAGATGTTTCGCGTTTATTTCATTCACAAAATATAAAAGCTGGCAAGTCGCGGTTAGTAGTATTTAAATATGAAGGAAACGTGTTTCTCTCGGTTAATACGGTTATATTCCTATTTTCTCAAACTATGAGAACCGCAACCAACATTCCCGTTATCTAAACAGTTTTCTATTAAAACTAGGAGTCATAATCATAACGTTGAAACGCGTGTCTAGCCACCCCTCATCCGCACAATGCATGCCAGCTGCATCCCTCCAGCCATTGTGTTTCGGACAATGCACCCCTGGGACCCTGATCTACGATTGTTATGAAGCACTATTAAGTTTGGAATCCTGGGGACACGGATTTCTGCGAATATATAAATGATAGAATATATATAGCTAATTCGGCAGCATTTCCCGCAAGTTATAGGATCTTAGTAAAAGAACAAATTCTGGAAATTGTCAGTTCCTTATATTTCAATAATAAAAAATTCAGCCCTTTAAGGCCCACTACTAGACTTACGTACCTTTCTATTTTAAGGGTATATAGGGTTTTATAGGGCACGCATACTGGCTAAGCATGTCCAAGATATATTAGGAGCTTGTTTACACTGGTTATTTCGATATGTAGATTGCTTCACGATATGTTTCTTCATGATCGTTCTTATGACAAAATACAGTGGAAGTCTATGCCTTGTCTTAACTAGCAGAATATCTAAGCACGTGCCAATTTCACTAATATTTTAATTTCAAAATTATAACGTTTAAACTGAATGTGTGTCTTACTTGCTTCTGCCCGTGACTTCGTCCACGTGGAAGTTAAAAAAGAGTAAGTTTAAAAATACTCCCCGATTTTGAAACATTCTTCTTTGGCGCTTCGCTCCTTTTTGTCTTAGCGTGATGATATATAGGCTATAGCCTTCCTCGATCAATGGGCTCTATCTAACACTAAAAGAATTTTTCTAATCAGACCAGTAGTTCCTGAGATTAGCGCGTTCAAGCAATCGCAAACACACTCTTCAGCTTTATATATTAGTAAAATAATACCTTCTTACAGTTAACTGGTACTAGTTTTGCTCGTGAATTATAAGTAGGAGAGTTAATATTTTAAATGAGATAATACCGACTCCGTTCAATGATAAACATTAGGTTTTCATATGTATATAATCAAAGCCTGCTTTAAATACATATTATGAAAGTGTTACAGGTTATATTTAACTATCAATAGAAGACTCCTTTTATGCTGGTATCAGCTGCAACATGATTTGATTATGAATTAATCTATATGTGTGATACTAGTATTTCTCTCATAGTATAGGATCCCGCTATACAACGACCTTCACCGAGATGCTTATTTGATGAAACCTATTTTATATTTAATTTAATGTGTCAATAAATATATTGCATATGGGTTGCCTAAAAAATTTCAGTCCAGTATATGATTAATTAATAATTCAAAAAATATAAAAAATTTAACATTTCACCGGTTTGTTTATTAAACAAATTCTATACCAATCGAAAGTATGTAGCCCATAGAATATGCAAATGTTAGGTTGCCTATTCTTTTCCGGTCAGAACTCTTCATATTCTCTTCATATGCAATATATTTATTGACACCTTTAATTAAATATAAAATAGGTTTCATCAAATAACCACTCGGTGAAGGTCGTTGTATAGCGGGATCTTAGCCTATCAGATTTATCGAAGGGAAGGTTATTTCCCAAATAGTAAAATCATGTCCAAAATTGTTTGGACAGATTTGTGCCACAAAACTTGCGGGCAAAGACTAATTACTCTGAGATTTGGTATATACACTCGGTATGTTGTTAACTGAACTGAGATGTTAATTGAGTGATCTGAATCTATAAGTAATACAAGCGCCTGACAAAACTATATCTGCAAAATAGTAGAGTTAACTAAAAATATTATATTATTATCAGTTTTAAGGCATGATTCCATCGATAATATTAATAATATTATGGTAGTAAAAGAATTAGATGGCTATAACATAAAATTCAAAATCAAAACTTTCTATTAATAATAAGTTCCACTGGAGAAAACTTTTTTAAAGTCCATAGGTCATATACAAGTTAAAATTTAATTTTACTTGTTATTCTATGTACACCGCCTCGCAACGTCTTGCTTGCAATGTTGCTGTATTGCTGTTAAGGAAAAAAGCGACAAGGAATACGTCTAGCTTAAAAATATTTTTCTTTATATTTCTTATTCTATTGACATCAAGTTCTTTTTTTTATAAGTTTAATACAGAAGTAGGTATGTTACAGAATTACTTTTCGAAGGATATATGGAGTTGTAGCAAATAGTGCACGCTCAGTAAGACAAAAACACAATCTGAGGAAAGAAGAATATTATTTTTATAATAATGACGAGACGTACCGAAAGTTTGTACTGTGCAACATATCTCCGTAACTTCCTCACATATTTGACAAAATTAAAACGTTATACATACAATCGTATGAGAGGCAAGAGCTAGCTGCTATGTAAATGGAGTTTAAAAAAAGAAGAAAGAAACGTGAGAGAAGACAGTCCAACTCCTCGCGTTCACTGCACGTGCCTTTATGTTGTGTATATAGAATTCATAAGGCACGCGGTGAATGCCAAGAGTGGGCTCATGCAACAAATATCAAGACCGCCTGAGAAGATATGTTCAAGATATTTTATTTTTGGAATTAGTTTTACACGTTGCTGAAATGCTAATATTAGACGGTTCAACCAAATTTAATCAATTTGATCTTTCAAAACAAAATGGAAAGTACACGACGGTATTCGATGATATTGAGTGATTCAAGGTTTTGTTTCTATGGATCACTTTGGTTCCAAATTGAAAGACAAACATTACCCGTATAATATCTGCTTAAAGCAGTTTGTATAAAAATATATTTCACACTACTTGCGGTTGAACAGACCCTGTAGGTTGTAGACAAATGGCATTAGTGCTAAACGAATAAAATGAAAATGTGTCTCAATGATTATAGATTACAGAGCAATAAAGTGTTATCTATCTAAGATAACAGTTCATTGGTCACCAAATATAAAATTTCAAAAATACACAATTACAATATTGTCATGGTAGAAACAATATGCGGCTTTATCGCTTAAAGCAATCTCTTCCAGGCAACCTTTTTTTTGGCCAGGGGAAATCCGTTTGAGGACTAAGCCGCGACAGGCGCAGAAGCCTGGGGGGATGTTCGCGACCCGGTGAGAGTGTGGGATTCGCCAGATCGGGGGTGGCACTAGCGTGCCCGGCCAGAACCAGTGCCACGCTATTGCCACTCCCCAATTAGGGATACCCACTAAAACCCCTGGGTGTTCCGTCCTGCACCTTATGCCAGGGCTACGGGTGTAGGCTATCCCGTCTCCACGTGCCCTGGCAGGCGTGGGCCCCGCTCACTGGGCCACTTCCAATGCCGGGGGAGCTACTCCCCCGGCCCTACTCGGTCTATTCCAGGCGTGGGGCGCTCTGTAACGCGCCCCACGGGAAGAGAGATGAGCACGCGCGGAACACTCGCGCTCTCATCTCGACGGCATGTGCGGGTGAGTGAGAACCCCTATACCCCTATACCCTTACCCTTACGGTGGCCGAAGGTCTAGGTCCGACCTCCGGTGTCGGCGCGTCCTCCTTTGTCGGGAGCAGAGCAAAGACGTGCGCTCACGCTCCCGTTCCGCCTCCTCCTTCGCAAACATGACGTGCTCGCAGAAGGAGAAGACGGCGTCCCATCCGGTGCGGCTACTGACCATGGTGGGTACCACAGCCGGGAGCGAAAGGTCTAGTCCGGTGAAGGCGACGAGGTCTCGGCGCTGCTCCGTCCACGCAGGACATTCCTCGAGTGTATGCAGCGCCGTATCCTCGTCGCCTGTGTCGCAATGATGGCACCCTGACGTAGCCTCGCGGCCAAGGTGACACAGGTACCTCCCGAAGCAGCCGTGCCCCGAGAGGACCTGTGTCAGCCGGAACGTCAGGGTGCCGTAGTCTCTGTCAATCCAATTTCGCAGGACGGGCCTCACCGCCTCAATGGTGGCGGAGCCCGCGCTGGGGCGTCTGAGGCGATCTTCCCAAACTCCCACGGCGACCTGGCGGAGCTCCGACATGCACGCCTCGATTTTGCGAGGCGTGGGTTTGGTGCCCATGGCCAAGGCTTCTTTGTGCCATACATAAAGTGACGCCAGTACCCAGGCCTCCAGGTCCCATGGGAGGGTTCCGGCGAGTAGCGAGGCCGCTTCGAAGGACACCGTACAGGGGCCTCGTAGAGTGCCATCGACCGTACGATGCCTTCGAAAAGTTTTCGGCCAGTGGCGTTCGGCCCCCCGACGTTGGGGAGCAAGCGTGACAGCGCAACCGCTGCCCCTTGAGTCTGGGGAGCAGCTGCCGAAAGTGTGCCGAAAAATCCCACCGGTCATCGAGTACCAATCCCAGATGTTTCATGGTCTCCCCGATGCCGATGCGGATGCCTCCTACTATTATAGCGGTATCTGGAGGTGGATGTTTCCGAGGACCGTGGAAAAACACTGCCTCGGTCTTCTGAAGCTCCACCTCCAGTCCAAGACGCCGGATCCTGCCTACTACTAAAGACACCCCAGCCGTGCCTAGAAGACACGCCTGCCTGTGGGTCCTCCCCGTGCTGCGATCAAAAACCACGCTGTTCGATATACATGCCATGTTTATTATTTTATGTATTTCTGTTACACTCAACAGATGGCGAACTATTCTCCTAAACTGTTTACATGTGTCACTATGCCGACCAACAGATGACGCTATGTATTCGACTCACTCAACAATGTTGTCTTGATAAGTTTTTTTCAATTTCATATTTATAGCGTTTATTAGAATTAAGTAAATTAAGCTGTTTCCACAAATGTCATAGATGTGTTTCCCCGCTTCTTTTCCTTTAACAGTAACAAACATTGCTTTGGAACCTATGGTAGACTCGTGACTTCAATAAGCACCTGGAAGATTTTCTTTTAAAATAAATACATTCATTTTCAATAAAAAAAATAATTTAACAATCAAGGCAACATGTTTAAGGACTGATATTAACATTCCAAGTATTTTGCTCCATAGTTACACGAAGGTTTCTGACTGGGTCACCATAACATACAGTCCATATGCCTCCAATATACTTATAAGATATAAGATAAGATACCACTTTATTGCTCACCAAATATACAATTACAGAAATGCACGATTACAATATTTTTACAATTTGGGCCACCTGCGTATCTGTAAACAGCACATTTATTACCGGCCGGCGTTCGAGCTAATAACATTCATAACTCTTTTATGACCGTCTTCTTTTGTTTACTTTGTGTTTAAAATTTTTGATTGGAAAAACAGCCCATTGTGTATTATAATCTTTATGGTAGTCATTAGCCAGGTGTGATTCTAAGAAATTCAGGTCACGCGGCCGAGAGATATATTGTATTTTTGCAGTTTAAAGCAATGCCCCAATGGACAGATAGGAGTCTAGCGATAGCCACCAGCGAAGCAAGACGTTTGTGACTGACTTTGCGCGTGTGATTGAATCGTGTATTACGTTTAGACTGGTTGTGTACAGTTATATTTGTACTCGTGTTATACGGTTTGTATAGTTCTAATACATTCTATAATAATTCCAACTGCATTTTAATTTGAGTCCTGCAACTCGTAACAATATTAACATGGAGAAACAAAAGGCGGCCTTATTGCTCAACGCATCTTTTCCAGGCAACCTAACTTAAGAAATAATTTAACCTAATCTGGCGATTTAAGTGGTGCAGATTATTAGGTAAAACCTAAACAGTCGTACTTATACTACATATTTTATACATTAAATACACATATTTTAATTACTTTACGAATTAAATATAAGTATATAAACATAAGATATAATACAAAATTGGCATTATTATCTCTAATATTCCTAAAATACCTTCTGCCCATACGAACTGATACGTTAGAAGTTCCAAATCTATCGCCAAAAACTACATCGGATAGGCCACAATATCGTATTCTCGTTTCGTAGGCCAAGGACACATATTGGGTCGCTCAGCGATTGGAGTTACTTCGTTAATTAATATTATTAACGCTAATGTTGACTCATAAAATTTTGTTACCATCAGCTGTTAAAATGTGGGTCAGTGTTTCAATGTTTCGTGTTAATTTATGCAAAAGTGCAGCTAACCCACTCGATTCTAAACAAGCACATTTTATATTCGACTTACGTCATCAGTTTTACTACAGTACAACTTGTATCACTGCACATAACAGTGATACAACAACTTACGAAATAAAATCGAATTGTCCCGATCAAGAAGTTATCACGCAGCTTTATCTATAAACATTACGACGCATTTTACTTAGGATTACTTATAATGTATATTTTCCAGTTTTTCTTTAATAGTACATTTGCGGAATGAAAATGTTCGTCACCTTAAAGTCGACTTTTGCTTGCACGAGTACAAGAAACAATACTGGGAATCCTGAAAAAAGAAAGTTGCAATGTTGACAATGACAGACGCTGAGATTAACAATAAGAAACAAAGGGCATATAATCATTACGCTTAACACAAATATCAAAACTAATAAAAAGGCTTATTAAACAAGATAAAAAATTAAACAACTTTGATCTAAATTATTTTAAACTTTATTGTCAAATAGTTAAACACAATTTTCTATGGAACACGCTGTTCTGTGACTTAGTTTGTAAAGGTAACATGTGCTCGCAGAACTTTAAAAGAATCAATTTGAAAACGGGCAACATTTTCATACCATGACTGTACTGTTAAAGATATTGACTGTAGCGGAATGCGTCTTGTTTAAAACCCTAAAAATAAATACATACCTACGTCACCTGACAATATCTCATGTCATTGACAATTAAAAACAATATCGCATCACAAGTAACGATGTGGCGATGGGTATAAGTAATGACTTACACCCATCACCACATCTGCGTAGAACGGCCTATATTTATAATATTATCCCAGATGAAAACAAGAATGCGAATATACATACATTAAGCGCATGTAAAGTAATCATCTGCTAACAAAATATTGCTAAAACTAGTTAGTTAATAAGATCAGTAACATTTATTTTTTAAATCTTAATATTTTTCAAAATTTGATTGAATACTAATTCTTTATTCGTTCAGGTTTCGCAATTTTAAATGCGATTAAATTTGAACAATATGATTTCATTAAAAAACATAATAGAAATGTCAAACTTATTAGTAAACCTAATAAATTTACTTGTATCGTTGACTGATTTGGTTTACAATATTGTTTTAAATAAATAATAACAAGTAAAAAAAAAAAAATTATATCGAATAATCTGCATTCGAGTCCAAGTGTGAACGTATAATATGGCATAATTCTACATGAGAATGTAGAATTATGTCCTTTTTCTTTTGTTATAAAATTTTATCTGTTGTGGTTTTTTCTGCTTACATTCTCTGTATGACTCCTAAGGGAATCATTCCCTCATAAGATTTCTAGAATAATCCCAGTTCATATTTGGTAGTCTCATGCAGTATCAGTGGATATTGTGACTGAATATAACACGTTTTGTACGTGATCTAAAGAGACTTGTATGCCTTTATCATTTTGTATGTCGCAACTGACGATTAATTGACTTTTATCACATGTACGATTTGAGACGGCAAAGAGAAGTTGAAAACTTATTTACTAATCGTCAAAATATTGTCTCAAAAATTCTATACCAAACAAAGTAGCTGAATGAAATACCATCCTCATAAGTATCAGATTTCCGTATCTCTATGTACTATATCTCAATACTGAAAATTAATGCTGAGGATCTACTGTCGAACGTTTTTAATTGTTCATTTCCATCGAACCAAAGAGAAAATATCAACAAAAATAAACTGAGAGATAAGAGACGTTTTAGAGTAAACCGCCTATATCGAATATGTTAGCACATTACAATACTGAATGCTATCGTTTATCAAATTGCAGCATGTAACGTTTTAAAAAAGATTTAATTTATTTAAAACATAAACCGACTACACGTACCTATACATATTTAGTTTAACAAAACTTTCCAAAGTATGATTTTGTGAGACAGTACATACCTACATATATATGTACATTGGTATACGTATGTAGATCTTAAGGAAAACATCATGGACAAGAATCACGGCACACAGCAAATTAGAGGCTTATCTTCAATATAATGTAGGTACAATATAAACTACATAAGTTGTGTAAAAACGTATATTTTTAACCAGTATCCTAACTTGTAACAATTGTTTTGTTTCGATTTTAATGTTCTAACTGTAACATTTGTAAAGATAAATTAAGTTACAATCTTAGCAGAATAATTAAGTACTTTAACTTAAGAAGGACAAGAAGAGCAAAGATGTATCGCACATTATATTAATTTCATAGTAATTGTATGAAGAACAAGATACATTGTCAATATACATTGTAATAATTAAGAACAACAGATATGGTACGCCAGCGCAAAACACCTGTATATGTATTAAAGAATGTACTCAATAAAGTTACATTAAGAACGCAAGGCGTTATTATCTAGTACTTCTTCTATGTGGCTTATGGAAGAACTGTTGCTATTTATGTTAATATGCTATGATTTTAAAAGCATACGTGTTTCTTGTTTGCTGGAATAGGTATTAAGTTTGTAAAAAATACCATAACAATGAAAACATAAAAGAAACGAAATGAAAACTGTTCGTTAAAGTCTCTAACAATCTTCAAAGTCAAAGGAAGGAAAAAACTATACAACCTGTTATCAGAATCGAAATTGTGGTAATTTTTCTGTTATTATGCAACACAGAGACCACTGGTCAGAATTATCGCAATTATCATACGCAGAAAACAACCGCAGAAGTACCAAGACAGTGTCACGATTGATAAAAATAGAATATTAAAAGATTAATTTGAATACAATATAGGGCTTTTACGCAAAATCGGATACTGCGCAGCTATCTAAAATCCCGGTAAAATTAGCGTAATCGCAACGCCTAAAAGAGAGGCCTTTTCTGTTACACAGTCTAGACAATTCACAGAAAAAGCAAAAATACTTCGAAAGAAAATCCGCCAAATTGTTAATTTAATTAGCTGCTACATAATAATCCATTTCATATTCTTTACTCACTGTGACATTGGCCAAATCATTCTAATAGCGTTTGTACCATACTCCTGATGGAAGAGATAAGTGTATGGTTTAAGTTCAAATTGGCCAAACGTTTGATTGAAGCCTCTTTCGTTCATTTCGTCTCTTTACAATAAAAGCTTGCGACCTTGCTAAAAATTTATAACATGTTTTTACGTGGTTTCCGAAAAAGGCTTTCTATATGGACTTGACTTGGAAACTGGTCTACTGAATAAACGGCTCAAAGTTCACAGATTTCTTGTTCTTCTTTTTATATACTTGACTTCAGGACTTGCAAATATAGTCAGAAGACGGTGTCAAATATGCATAAATATTTAAGTTTTAGAAAAATGTTCAAGTAAAAGACGCCGAACGTAGAAGTTATCATGGCAGCTCAAAATGGCACATTTGCTTAAACAGTTGAAATTCAAATCTTAGCTAGCATTATTAAGGTTGATGGGCCACCGCTCGAGCTCGGATAGATCAGCGCGAGGGAGTCCCCTTGTTTCTCTTTTCAAGGTGAAATCCCGTTACAGATTTCCGGGAATCCCAACAGCCCTGGAAGACACTTAATCCCATACTCCCCCGAGTGTTGATGTCTTCGGCAACAGTACACAACTGGACGTAGAATCATATTCATATTGGTATTGTACCTGTACGACGACTATAGGTCTATAGTCGTCGTATAGGTACAATACCAATACATTCCCGACACCTAATAATGTACATACATAAATTGTCTAATAATGTACAAGTGTAAGAATGTACTAAAATTACCAAAACTTTACACTATTTGCAGTAAGTTTCACAAATTTAGTATAGAGTTTATCTTCTATTAAGACGTATAAAGCGCAACCAAAAGAGTGCTACGTTTTATTATTATATTAATTATATATCTACTAGCTTCTGCCCGCGACTTCGTCCACGTGGATTTTTTTTCATAAAAAGTATACTATGTTACTTCTAATACCTCCAGAATATGTGTACAAAGTTTCGTGATGATCGGTTGAGTAGTTTTCGCGTGAAAGCTTAACAAACAAACTTACATTATTCACATTTATAATATTAAATAAATAAATAGTAGGGATGTGTATCATACTCTTCTTTTATTCTTAAAATAATATAATTAAATTAATGTATTCTATTGTCTTACAAAGCATACAGCAGCAAAAATAATTGATTAATATAAAAGATAAAATGTTAATGCATTTTGCAGGATTTTCCGTCATATATTATAAGAAATTTAGGGTGTCGCCAACAGGAAAATAAAAACGTTTATTATGTTTTTACTGCCAAGACTTCTTGAAGAGCAATATTATTTCTTCGTAGCGTTTTCAATCTAATTCTCACAGCTAAGGAGAAATAATTCCAATAAGATCCATCTGTAAGTTCTTATCGTTTCTTATTCGAGATAATATTTATCTGTCTTTACCTTTAACGAGTGTGTACCTTTTGACGCTTTTTTCCTCTTTAAGTATTGAATCATCATGTAAGCAGAATTGTAGGAATGGCAATCGCACAATATATTTATGGAATTATTATTCTGAAAAAAGTCCAAAAACTGACATAATTACATAATGCCTTTAATCAATTTCCTTTCTTTTTTGACGTTTCAATAAAACACATTTTAGACCAAAAAGTCAGAAAGAAGAAAAAGATGGGACATTAAAGACAGAAATGAAAGGAACTACGGGGCACGCACTGACAACCTAGTACCTACACATACTTACGGGTACTTTGCATAATCAGTTAGTTTTAAAAACAACTTAACATCATCTCAAACACTGAAAACATAATGAATTGCAAACATATGGAAATTTATTGACTATACTAGAGGTCCCGGCAGACGTTGTCCTGACCTAAAAAAATAAATCTAAGATCCGATTCCAGCGCCATCTATCTATATATATATATATATATATATATATATATATGTCGCAGAACGGCCTCGTTCTCACGACATCATCTTTAGTTATTTCAGGTTTAGTGGGCGTCATCAGGATGAAATGCGAGCATAAAACACAATAGCCACGGTTTATACACTTTTAATTTAGATTTGATCAACATTATGACATAGTTTAGACCGAGCAGCGGGTTCAGGGCACCCGCTCATACTTTTAACTTAAAACACTTTCTTTAAAATACTCTAAGGTCCAACTCGACCTGCTGCCATCAACTCAATGTGCCACAAAAACTCCTCAGTCTACCGAAGTAGATACTACTCAAAGTATAGAGGGCGTCCGACCCCGCTCCGCCATAAGCTCTGCTCTGATTGGTCGTTTATTAAATTACAATATTCATAACTTTTATTAGGTTAGAACGATCTTTAAGTTATAGAAACGTTTTACAAATCTAATTAAATTACATTAAGAATTTTAGAAGCGATCACAATGTAAACAAATGATACTGTGCGTTATAAATCCAATCAACAATTATCAGATTTATATCTTCTCTCCGACACGGCCGTCCTGACGTATCACACGCCCTCGTGTGATGGGCCGCACATTATGGATTATCTGCAAAAAGAAAGAGATATTATAGTTCGGCCACTCCTGACCAAGGACATCGTGTACTACACACCAAATCAAGTCAGCAGTATCGAAACTGCCACCTCGTCGCCCATCGAGCTACGCATTTTGGGTCAAACATCAAAACACAAATCAAAACATCAAACACAAAAATATCCAAATAGTATACAGTCTCTCATTCTATCGATACCACTTTTCAATCGATACGTCGCCTCTCATTCCACCGATTTCACTTTTCAATAGCCACCCCGCCTTTTATTCCACTTTGTAATGACCACCTCGCCTCTATTTCACTGGCCACCTCGCCTCTATTTCACTGGCCACCTCGCTTCTATTTCACTGGCCACCTCGCCTCTGTTTCACTGGCCACCTCGCCTCTGTTTCACTTTGTAATGGCCACCGCGCCCGCTACAAAGCTTAAATAAACCCAAACAAGCACTCTGCTACTCCTGACCTTCATACTTCAACATTCAAGTCAAAATAAACTTTCAAAATATAAAAAAACATTTAGCATTTTAACTATCAGACTAAAATCGCTCACTCTATATGAACCTCTAAATTTAAAAACTACCCATTATAGTAGTCAACTGCATTTACCACGTTTAATAATTATTGAAATTCCATTATTTTAACTTCAAACAAAAACCGTGTGAACGCATCAGTCATCCAATCCGCTAACAACACTTCTCAATCAGTCAATCAAACCAATACATCTAAATAAGTGATGTACTCTCAACCAACCCCCGCTGAGCGTGGTTCGGATGACACTTTTTGACCAGAATATACAATCAGAGTAACCAAGGTTATCACTCTACGGGCTCCAGGGTCGACAACTTATGAAAACTCATAATAATAGAGGAACAAACAAACTCAAAATAATTTTTCGATTTACCATGCGTTCAATAACTAGGGTATTCACTAATTCGAATTCGAAACTATCACAAAAATAATCTTAAATAAAAAATAAACTCACCAAAGTGTCTACTAACGTAAATACCCCCTGTGTACCTTATAGTGGCTTTCAAACTTCTTCATAGCCCCACTTTCTTCACGGTAAAATTATTATCATCTGAATCTAAAATGTCTTTCATATAACGCCTGTAAACTTAATCATAAAACCAACGGAAAACATAGCGTAGCAATAATGTATCATAACCACTTTCCACTATACGTTATCTAAGTAAAAAAAAACTCAAAAATTAGACCCGATTTTCACATAAAAATTGTTGGAAGGTAAACTTGAAAAGACAATGAATTTCATGCACATCGTTTATAACATACAGTAGTTTTCTTATCTTAATCAGAAAACCAAGGAAAACGTCGCATAGGAATAATACGTTAAAGGCAACTTTCTACCATACATAATCCAAGTAAAATAATTGAAAAAAACTCGACCCGATTTTCACATTATAAAAACTCTTGGAAGGTAGACTTGAAAAGACAATGAATACACGCATATCGTTTATAACGAACACAAATTTCTTGTAAGTAACCAACTCCCAAAAATAATGATGAAAAAGTAAACTACCTACGTAATTTGTTACTTTTCCATTTTTTGGCAACCATATCGTAATTTTTCGTACACGAAAAATATCACTCAAATATGAGGGTAGTAAAATTGTCTACCACAAACGATGAACTATAATTTTTTTACATTAAAATTCTTCATTTTCAGAATTCACACTAAAATAATAATTAAAAATTACCATACCTCCTGTGCCAGGTAGAATAGGCACGTAATTTTTATCTTACCCTGCACGATCCATAAAATTGCACTTCCACTCGCTGTACTAACGTGAATTTGAACCATGCCGGCACATAGTAAGCCCAACGGCGACCAAACCATGCATAGGCCGACACACCGCCGCTTCACAGGCACATTCAGGACGTCACCACTACGTCGCCGCTATTGCCGCCGATGGCTCCGACATGTCAATCGACCTCAAATGCTTTTGCTTCCACTGTGGGCATCCTTCAATCCATCAGCACGCCTTCTTATACTGGCAAGGCTTCGCAGTCATTGCTTTCATTGTGGGCACAGGCTGAGATCCCACTTCTGATGTCGCAGAACGGCCTCGTTCTCACGACATCATCTTTAGTTATTTCAGGTTTAGTGGGCGTCATCAGGATGAAATGCGAGCATAAAACACAATAGCCACGGTTTATACACTTTTAATTTAGATTTGATCAACATTATGACATAGTTTAGACCGAGCAGCGGGTTCAGGGCACCCGCTCATACTTTTAACTTAAAACACTTTCTTTAAAATACTCTAAGGTCCAACTCGACCTGCTGCCATCAACTCAATGTGCCACAAAAACTCCTCAGTCTACCGAAGTAGATACTACTCAAAGTATAGAGGGCGTCCGACCCCGCTCCGCCATAAGCTCTGCTCTGATTGGTCGTTTATTAAATTACAATATTCATAACTTTTATTAGGTTAGAACGATCTTTAAGTTATAGAAACGTTTTACAAATCTAATTAAATTACATTAAGAATTTTAGAAGCGATCACAATGTAAACAAATGATACTGTGCGTTATAAATCCAATCAACAATTATCAGATTTATATCTTCTCTCCGACATATATATATATATATATATGTGTCGCAGAACGGCCTCGTTCTCACGACATCTTGTTTAGTTATTGCAGGTTTAGTGGGCGTCATCAGGATAAAATGCGAGCATAAAACACAATAGCCACGGTTTATACACTTTTAATTTAGATTTGATCAACATTATGCCATAGTTTAGACCGAGCAGCGGGTTCAGGGCACCCGCTCATACTTCCAGCTTCAATACTTTCTTTAAAATACTCCATGGTCCAACTCGACCTGTTGCCAGCAACCAAATGTGCCACCAAAACTCCTCAGTCTACCGAAGTAGATACTACTCAAAGTATAGAGGGCGTCTGACCCCGCTCCGCCATAAGCTCTGCTCTGATTGGTAGTTTATTAAATTACAATATTCATAACTTTTATTAGGTAGAACGATCTTTAAGTTATAGAAACGTTTAACAAATCAAATTAAATTAAATTAAGAATTTTAGAAGTAATTAAAATGTAAACAAATGATATTGTGCGGTATACATCCAGTCAACAATACATCGTCATATCGTCATAGTCATAGCTTCCCTCCGACATATATATATATGGCTGTGTCTGTGTGTGACTTATAGACAAATATATATATATGGTGATATTAATCATTTTATTTTTTAAGGCGGGACAAGCTGATTTTTGCATCCAGGTGCCCGATATCATTAAATCTTCTAAGTCTATACTAAGCATTTGTTGAAATAAGTTTTACCTTTTTTTTCTATTTTCTTATCCTATTTTTCTCTGGATTTCAACACACTTTGTACTGTTTTCAGAGGGCTGGGTCTACCATGGAAAATGGATCAGTATGGTGATCCAGCGAGGTAATGCAGCTAGCCTCGTGGGCACCTTACCTAATGTCTTCGATGACCCTCAGTATCCTATTTAAAATCTTAAGGAATGACATGATGAATTGTGGTGTCAGAGAAGACGTATGCCAGAATAGAAAAGTATGGAAGGAAAAGACATATTGTACCGACCCCAAATAATTGGCAGAAGGTGAAAAAAATAATGAGATTCTTAAGGGATTATAGATAAAATACAATATACCCATCTAATATACATTAATTTATTTCCTGTTCCTATAGATTGCTATTCATTCACTTACCCTACCATCGGTTGCATTTTGACATTACGTTTTTGTTTTAATTTATTTATTTAAACAAATATATACATAACTTTTATATATCTACATCTCAAAACCCGGAAGAGTTTGACGAAGATGCTAAATCTGCGCTTTATGTACAATTATAACAGCAAACATTAACACGTGACATTATACTCACTCTATTTTTGCCTTCTACGGGTGAGTATGTAGTGTGTTATTTTTTAGAGAATAAAAGATAATATAGGATAAATAATAGAGATATACAATTTACACACATATATACATACATACACATATATATATACATAAACCTAGATGTGTATAATAATTTTATATGTATACTTGAATGAATATTGGAACTTGTATGGAGCTTATGTCAAAATTTCAACCGATAGTAAAGCAAATGAACGGTCGGTAAGATATAGGACCCGGTTACAAGTTGTCTTTATTGTCCTAATTTATACCTTATAATGTATATTTTGATTGAAATATATTTTTGCTAACCAAAAACATAATACTGTTACGACCTAGACGCCTATAAAAGACAAATTCACACCTGCATACCTGTAGAAATACATTTTATTACCTTACGGCATTTGGACTTCTTTTGTTTACTTTGTGTTAAAAAATTGTGATTTCAAACATCTCTTTGTGTATTGTAATCTTTTACGGCCTGTTGTTGTATTGTGATCACTGCCAGGTGTCTCGGATTTAAAAGTACAAACTGATTCTAGGAAATTCGGTCCACGCGGTCGGGCAGACATATTGCATCTGTGCAGTATGAAGCAATGCCCCAATTGAGAGATGAGCAGTCGAGCGATAACCACAAGCGAAGCAAGACGTGTGTACTACAATCGGGAATCTTTTAGTGACGGACTTTGCGCGTTTTATGGAATAACGACCTTCTACATTACGTTTGGACTTATTGTGTTCGGTTATATTTGCACCTATGTTACACGTGTTTGTATAGTTCTAATAAACTCTATAATATTCTAACGGCATTTTAATTCGAGTCCTGCAACTCGTACTACTACTTTATAAAATGTATAAAAATTTCAAAATTGTAATAGCAATGAACAGAATAAGAAGTCGATGTTGTCTATTTATAGCCAATAAAACATACTAAGCGAGGAATTTCAGTTGTAGTCACAATCGTCAGATAGTGGGTTAACCCAGTATTAAAAGTACTTTGCGCCATTTGCCTGTTGTAGTCGGGCAGCGAGGACAAACCGCCGACATATATACATGACTCATTAAATGTTGGCCGCGGTTTTATCTCTGGGGAATTTCTCCTTTGTCAAAGCAGTAACGTTTTGGCTTCATTTCAACTATGTTGCTGAAAAACATAAATTCCGCCTAAATTGCTTTTAAAGGTGAAGATTACGGCCACTGAGAGATACATTCTTGTCGTCCTATGAGATGCCTGTTGAAGATGCTTGTATAAGTAATAGGTTATAATTTTTCAGGTATATTATTTTAAGTCAATGAAATCTAGTTTCACATTGTAAAAAAAAGGTCGTTATATCGAGGGCTTCATAACAAATGGGCGTACAGACATAAGTGCAGTTTTACACAAGGTTTGCAGTTTTGACAAAATTGTGAATAAAACAAAACTAATTGATTGATTGTATAGGGCTGAAATTTGGAATACCGTTCCTTTTGGGTACACTTGCACACTGGTAAGACTTTCTAAATTGTAACATTTCATAGATTTTAAGTAAGTTAGTAAGCAACAACAAAATGGCATTAATGCGTATACGCCCATTTGTTATGAAGTCCTCGATATAATGATCTTTTTCACAATTTGAAACTACATATTATTGACTTACGAACTTTACCTTCTTAAAAAAGTTTATATTAATTATATTTGATAAATTTTGAAAAACAGGAGTATCCATATCTTAAAACTAATACATTGCAGCGATATTTAAAACTTAAATATAATCTACGTTAATTTATGGTAAATTTTCGACTAATCAAAAAAAAGTCAAACAGGTTAGTGAGTCCAAGTACAATGAAGGGTTCTTTCTATAAAGGTGATAAATATCCAATGACTTCCGTATTTGACATCAGAACCTTTTTAAACATTTTATAAACACAACACAACTTTCAAAATATGTTCAGCGTAGCCCGTCCAAACTAATTTGCGTTTTTTTTTCAGAATTTTCCACCTCTTACTTAAAAATATTAAAGGGAAAAGCACTGACTTGAAAAGTAAGAAAGAGAACGATTACACTGACCCACAAAAAATAAACAGTGCTCTATACTTTTGACCAGGCCCATCTTATGTGTTTTGAAGCGCTGAATCCGAATCTGGAGTCTTTTGATCCGTAAATCATCAAAATTTTGGGTGTGTAAGAACCAAACTGATCCCAGCTTCGGTCTTTTGGTCTATAAACCATCAAAATTTTGAGGACGTATGGACCAAAGTGATTTAGATTTCGCGCATTAAGATACATAAGAATAAATGGATGAGGTCAAAAGTACAGAGCACTTTTTATTTTTTTATTTTAAGGACTTTTGGACTAGCGTCCCTATTTTATTTTCCTTTATTTTTACTACGTGGAAGCTAATGTCTCCCCACCTTAACAAAGGGGACATAGTGATGGTTTGTTTATCAAGATCTGACTAACAATACTCCACGCGATAATGGATGTATACGAAAAAATATTTTTGAACCTATGACGGCAAACCCAAAAACATACTACAAATGGTAGACTCTAATAAGAGTTCCGTTTTTACTAAAATGTCTAAGGGACCCTAGAAAATTACAAATTACTTTCAGACTTTGTAACGTGTTCTATGGAACATCGGATTTACATTAAAGCTTAGAATTTTGTCAAATTTATAATTACTGTTTTCAAACTCGAAACAATGCAGACGAATTAAATTGAGAAAGTATTTTATTGCCGTCAAGCAGTTGTTTATGTTGATCGCTATTCGTAAGCCAACGCACAAGCAAAGTGGCCACTTGTTTATGCGCGCTAATAAATTTGTAATGTGTTTTTACATTATCGTTAATAATAATCAATTTTCAACTATTATAGGTACGACGTTGACGTAGAATTGCAACATATTGGCATATAGTAGTCATATGTTCATTTTCAAGTGCAATGACTCAAATTATACGTCGACGTGACGACAAATAATTAGGTGATTGTGAATGTGACGTAGCCCGTTAATTTTATATAATATTTTGAATTTAAATGGTATGTTTTAGTTTATGTATTTAAAACTCGGTGTTTAATTCCGTCTATGGTCGACACGGTCGAACAAAGGCAGGATCTAGATAATTAGTTGTGGACAAAAATAGTCGTCAAAGCCGGGCCCTGGGCCAGGTGACGTCAGCGTACCAGGGCCGGCGGCGGGGCAAGACGGGCCCCGCGCCAGTGTCGCGCGCGCCGCCAGCCCGGTCGCACGCTGCCTACCGAGCCTTTATAGCGGACTCCCTTCAGACGCCTCGGTCAACCGCTGCCACCACCTCCCCGCTCGGCTGCCTACGCTGCCGTCTGCACGACGACCCGTAAGTACCTTCGCGATAACTAATTAATCTTTATTAGTCTCGACTACGATATACACACGTCTAAACCTATTGTTTAACTGCACCGATGCACCGCGGTTTGCGATGACGTTCGATGCAGATTTCACTTTTGTTTCTGCATTTTATGTAGCGGACTACAGCAAAAACGCGTTTGTCAGCTAGGCCGACTATTTTTTTTCTAAAATACTGTATTTATTTGATAAGTCCTGAGTTCTACCGGTTCAGAGAAGCGAGCCAACCTTGGCGCATCGTACATTGCAGCGGGGACCTTGCAAGTCACGCGTCAGAGTAACCTCGACTCACGCCGTACTCATACCGCTACAACGATCCAGCTTCATTATCGCAAAACTTATGCCAATGTGCGTTTTACTGATTCCATTGCTGCTTATACTTAGTCCGACAAGATAGTGTTCTAATCCCAAACGAAGTAATGTATTCGGTATACAGCGAAAAAGTCACGATGCCGATCATTTGATAGTACAGAGGCGTGTTGATAGACGACTTATGGAATTAACACAAACAGCTGACCGCTGACGATTCTACTTCTTTTTTGACAGATAAAAAACATTACGCGGTCATTCAAGGACGGACAGCTATCATCATGCCGTATTTCCCGTTTTCGAAACGTTAAAGTGACACGAATGACAATCAAACGACTCTTGTCAATCGAAAGCAGTTATTTTGATACTTATAAATAGCTTTTATTTCGTGAAATAAAGGCCTTGTTGTATTCCCCAGTTACCGCGTTGGAAAAACACGGCGTACCTAATCGCATTTAATCAGTAATACCAGCATTACTCGTCTTTGGCGTCGGGAACACGCATCGACTCATTATCAATGACAAACCAGTTTTGGTTCGCATATTAACCTATTGTTAGTAGTTTTCTTATTTACACGACTCACAATTAGTAGTAAGCTTAGCGTGTTTGTCCAAGAAGGTATCGCGATCTTATTATGGGTAGTGGTAGGTCGTAGGTGTCCGATACCCTATAGAACTCTTAAGAGAAATAAGTCCACGAAGTGAAGGGGTTAGCGACAATTGCGGCGTTATTAATACTGTGAGATTAAGCTTTAAATTAATACATTTTACAAAATTGAAAGTGACTCCGTTTTTGGACCACTTTTCTTTTGGTATAAAAGTTGTCCTCCTTGATTTTCGACCGCCGAGCTCATGATCTTATGTTTGTTTACAATATTTACGTGGGAACTCCGAATATTTTTAAACAATGAATGTATCATTACGCCCATTTAATAAAATAATGCTACTTGTATAAAATGTTAAAGCATTAAACTGTTATAATATCTTTGTATTTTGTTTAAATTACAGGAATAATAATAAATGTAGAAAATGATTAAATAGATATAACTGCTTGAAGAATATTCGTTCGACTATGAATATTATTTCTAGAAGGTACATGTCATGTTTTTTTCACCTCGAATTGGCATTGATCGTGGGCTACGGAACCGGTAAGGCTGCGGTTACCCTTCGCCGAGCAATCAAATATGTCGGACTACACATTACCTTATAATGGCGGCTCCAGATTAGTGCCGTGAAGCTCTGTGAACTGGCGTGAACGTGAATGTGGAAAGTATTCGCGGGGTTCTCGCGCGTTCGCGCCTGTTCCCCGATCGGAGTCGGTATTTTGTCCCGTGACAAAGGGTTCGCGCGTCGTTCGCGCGGTGTTCACGCGGTCACATCCATATTCACGGTGCCGTGCCACTCGTGCCAGTTCTCTCCTGACTACAGATGCGTGCGGACGCGTGCAGTTGTTATAAATATGGCATCGCAGCAGCGTAACATTTGGTACAATGAAACAGAAATGCAATTTTTAGAGCAATATCACTCTGAAAATGTACTGTGGGATACATAGACACATAGATAGATAGATTTATTTTTTAGGTATAAATAGTTATATGTTGCCACAGCAAACAAAGTAATTGCAGCAGCAGCTTCCAAGTCCATTTCACGGCAGGTATATGTGTGACTCGTGAATGTAGACGGGTACGATTTGCACGACTTATGCCGTGAATTCACGCCGTTAATACACGGCACTAATGTGGAGCCGACATAACACAAAAAAGAACGATTCCTTAACAGTACCTACTTTTATAATATACGTCACGTTTTGATAATTCCTTTAATCAATTATTTTGCCAAAAGTCTTATCTTCGTTCTATGATGTTGTCCGATTCTCCAATGAGTCATCTTGTTTTGAAAATAAACGTACTTCACACATATTAAATGGTATTTATTGTTATTGTAGCTGATGGCGCTCTGTTTGTTGTTTTCAGAACGCAATGGTCAGAAGATACGAAAGAATGAGCGGTCGCCAGTCATGGAACGAAGAAGATATGGCCAAAGCGGTGGCTGCGGTCGTGTCAGGTAAGATGGGCTACAAACTAGCAGCCAGAACCTTTCAAATACCGCGCTCCACTCTACAGAGACGCGCCAGTAAGATACGCTACCAACAGCCTGACGAACCTAAGCCCGCAATGGGCCATTATAGGAGAGTCTTCACAGATAGTCAGGAAAAGGATCTAGTCGGATATATTAAGAGCATGGAGAAATATTTTATGGGAGTTTCGAGAAGGGATATAAGAGAACTGGCCTTCCAATACGCCGAAGATCACCATCTGAATCATCCATTCGACGTGAACACTAGAATGGCAGGCGAGGACTGGGTTAGGAACTTTTTGAAGAGGAATCCAGAGTTGTTAGAGCGATCGGATAACTCGGACTGTGGTTTAGAGCCGGTGAATTTCGACCAATTCTACCATTTCATGTGTCAACTGTCATGATGGTTCTTTACCTAGTATTAATTAAGGCTAGCTGTAAAAAGGTCAAGTTCACGGTGAATACCCGAAAGAGCCTCATGATTAATACATAGCATATAACATAACAACCTATGTACGATACGCACGTGACTGTATTCATATTCAAAATTTTAAGTGAAGCGTACTTGATACATAATATGCTCAAGACTTGTGATGAACATAATTTATTTATCGCTGAATAGTTAAAATCAATGGTTTAATATATTAGTAAGTTTTGGATTTTACCGAGTTGGGTTCCAAAGAAAAATTGAACATTGTTGTGTTTAGTTGTTGTGTTGGTTTTTCAATGCCGTGGTTGCGTAGCGCTGCGCGGGGCCCGGTGGGCAGGCGCCAGGCGCGCGTGGCCTCTGGCCCGCGCCGTTTCTGCGGCCCTGTACTTATTCAGAGAAATATAAAGTACTTACCAGGTAGTAAAAGGTCAAATCTCGTAATTTATTGATGCCGACATGATAATATGTTCAAAAACCCTTTAATTAGTATTTTTCTCAAATTGTCGAGACTGGTTGAATTAATAAAACGCGTGTTTAATTTTATTTATCATTTTACTCTGATGTTTCAGTAGTTTCCGATAATACTTCACATGTCAGCAATATGCAATCTTAATATAAATATAATATTATAAAATTCTAAACATGCCGTGTCTGTACATTGAAGCTAAAAAAAACACGATGCCTTTTTTTGATTTCTTGTCTGTTTGTTCGGGGTTCACGTAAAAATTACTTGATAATTAAAAAATGCAAATAAATTAAATCCCATAATTATTACAATTCTTGATATTAAAATAAACTTTTATCGTTACAGTTAAAATACTATATTTTTTTACATGAATTTATGTACATTTCTGGCGTATTGGAGAGCTCTTTGCCTGACAGTACCAGTTTTATAGACATACATAGAAATGTTCTAATTTTGAAAAATTACGGGAGACCTTATAGTAAATCGTTATAATTTTTGATACTTACGAGAATTGACCTATTAATTATAAAAATAATAGCAACGATGTTTCTGAAATATCTAGTACAAAATCTATATAAATATCATCGTTAAATTAGAGTGATAACAAGTATCCAACAAATTGGGACGTTAAACATTTTGTTGAGGCAAAATTATTATTACTTGTAGGTATGTTATTTTTGTTTGTATCGGGAAAATTGTACGAGAGTTGTTTAAAGGTCACACAGTCGTTGCCAATGAAAATATTTATGTTTATTCCTTACATAGTTTATCATAAGTTGTGTTGTTTATTACTAAAATTGCTAAATTTGGGGCTGTGATAGCTGAGAGGTGAAATAAATATACATGTTATTGAATATATCTATGAAATGTTATTAAATATGTTATTGGGGTTAAACTAATGACTAACGTAATTACGCAATTATTAGTTTTACCCTTTGAACAGGGCCTCCAGGTTAGAGTTATTTGTCCTCATATTAGGAATAATTTTTAGTTTTGGGGATTTTTATCATTAAGATATAAAAAAAACTCGAGCCAATCACTAAAGTACTTTACGAATTTAAGTCAAAGAACTTAACTAATAATGACTATGATGTTGATGTTCTGTCGGTTTTGACATAATAATTATGATTATACTAACATAATTCATCTTTCAATATATTACACCTCTTGAAGTAAATAACATAGAAAAAAAATTATTATTTAGAGATATAAATAGATTTAGGATATAAATACCTTAAATTTAATTTAATTACCTTACATCATATTATTTCGGGCACTTTAGGAAGTGCCCGAAATAATTTTTGGATATTTTTCGTCTACTATGGGGAAATGTCCAACACCTAATCTGGGGAGTCTGCCTTTGAGCAATTCTAAAATTGGCACAAACAAATATTACTATAGTATATGTACATAATTTTATTAAAATAGACAATATACCTATTTACTGTAATATATTATACTACTATTTTAATTTATGACATACATTAATTGTGTTTTTTCGGTTACTTAACAGCGATCATGCTGAATAAATATTTACTAGTGGTTTCAATGAGACTCGACAGAAAATTGTAATCACATACAACACTGCTTTTTACGTTATTTTAAATTAAAAAAGAACTCAAATTAATAAAAAGGCGAGGGTTTAACTGAATGTACTAAGCGATTAAATTAAGAATAGGAATTAATAACTTACCGCCATATTATTCTCAACTGTCAGAATATAGGTTATGTATGGTGAGTAAAAAGATTTTAATTTAAAAAGGATTGATGATTGCAAATATTTTTAATGAAAAAAATCTAAATCTAACTAGTTAAAATCCTATTAATTTCTACATGATTCTGAGAATAGTTATAATCTACTACTTTAATTTATATCATAAATTGGTGTTTTATCATATCGAGGGCTTCATAACATATAATCGTATACGCAAAAATGCCATTTTTTAGTAAAAACGGCATGTTATAATTTAGAAAGTCTTACTAGTGTGCAAGTGTACCTAAAAAAAGGTTATTCCAAAGTTCAGCCTTATACAATCATCTAGTTTTATTTTATTCACAATTTTGTCACTTGTGTAAAACTGCATTTTTGTTTATTCGCCCATTTGTTATGAAGCCCTCGATATGTGCCTATATTTACAGTATATAAGCATTCACCCTGCCTCCCTTTGTTAAAATATAGTGTCAATCGTCAATACTTCAATAGATGTTGAGAGTCTAAACGACGGTTAAAAACGTTGAAAGAAACATTATGTACTAGCCGTACCTAGTTTTTAAGTGACAGTAGACATATCTGTCATTTAATTTAACATTCCTATACTTCTTATCTTGATCGCATAGTACTGATGTATTTTAATTTAGAAGGGTTTACGGTTATTGTTTGGGTACTTATTCTCATTTGGGATAGCCATTAGCTAGCGTTAAATTATTATGTACAATCTATGTGCATCTGGCATTGAGTGCTATTTAACATTTAATACACACAAATATGATTTGTTTTTTGGATAGTTTGTACATCTCAGTTAGTCTGCTTAAAAGAGGTTTGTAATGATTCCTCATTACACATAGATGGTGGTGTCAGTAAATCTGTATTAAATTTTTGTGTAGCATTTGGAAAGTTAGATATTTACTTAAATTTACGGTGATACATTACAAGTTAAATTTCAACAATTGGCCGCAAAGTATTTCCCAAATCGTAAGAAATCCACATATTGGTCGGATTCTCTTAATACATAGGTCACAAATCAAATTATTTCTACTACTATCACTTATTTAGATGAATAGGGTATTATTTATAAAATTAGATTTTTACGCAGAAAACACATTTCTACTAAAAACTTGCAATTTCTGATTAGACTTGTCGTACTTATAACAAAATAGAAGTTTTTAAAATATATAGTTGATTTTACTAAAATAAAACATATATTGTTTTGAAAATTTCAATTGCTCTCCAGAAAAATTTAATACCCTATTCATTTCGGTAAAAGATATTTCCAAATGTCTATGTATCAACGAAGTATTGATTTCAAATAATGTACATTAATTTATTTAAATATAAATTAAATTAAATTCTATCGAATGTAATGTGATAAAGGTTGCGGTGATATTAGTTGGGAATGGTCAGCCTCATTCGTAGTTACCTGTATGTAGTCTATGGCAAAAAAATATTTTAAATGTTATATATTTATCAAAAACTATTTTTCTATCTTAATATAAAAAACGTAGTTACACTAAATATAACTTATAATAGCACAATACGTTGTCAAGTTTAAGATTAAGTTTATTTCTAAAGTAGCTTGATCAATAAGAAATAATCATTATAATCTATGGTCATGGAAGAAGAAATTTACTAGACTCTGTCTCACGGAAGAAGTCTTGCAGGCAGGGCGTTTCGATCGTCCAATAGAATTACGGTTGCAACCCGTTTAAAAGTAAATATAGTATTTTGGTTTTTAAGCTTTAAAAACATAGTTCTTTTAGGCAAATTAAGAGAAAAATATTACCTACATATTTATGTTTTTTTATGTGTTTTTATTACTACTTTTTCTTTGCAATCAAAGATCTATCATTTCTAAAGTAATCATAAGAATCTGAACAAAAAACAATTGAATTAGGCATGAATATATACTATCATTTTATACTGTTATTTTTCCATAAATACAGTATACATTTGGCTAAGATATAGTAAACGGAATGTTACAAAGATAAAATAATTTTTGAAAGATTCCGATTTAATAGTATTATCAAATATAACAATATTGAAACACTTGATAAAAACACAGCAGAAAACGTAGCTAGGCTGATCTGTTATTATATAAATTTCGTTTTATGCCGCGGGACTTGTTTTCATGACAATTTTAAGACTGATACAATCACCCAGTAACAAATGTAGCAAATCCTATTATATGGCTTCATTCTCATTCTTCTCGGTTTTAGACATTTTATTATTTAAAAATGTTATCAGCAAGTTAGTCAAAAATTGAAATGATAAAAAAATCAAAAAAAGACAGAAAATTTCATGAATCGTATATATTATATAGGTAGGGCTTAGAAGATTTACATTATTAAGTATTTTACTGGGCCGATTGTGATTTCTAAGTTCTTCTTCCAAGTCCTGAATGACATCACGTCTTACATTGACCAGCGTTTGAAGACGAGAGATTATATTTCAATCTCTCATGCAATGCAAATTGTAATTTTATTAAACTTTTCCATAATTTTTTAATGAAGGGCCATATCTTAACTTAACCTCAGGACAATAACTAAAGCTAAAGATATTTAATTAAAATAGATACAAGATAAATACTGTAAAAAAGGACGAGAGGCCTAAAGCGGCCGCTTTCGCAGATTCGTATTACGAATATGACAAGTATCAAAATAATGCAGAACTTTCTACAATGTTTGACAACAACCAGTATATCTAGACACGTGTCAAATTGAGTAAGCGATTCTCTAAAAGCTATGCAATTTCAAACCTTTCAAACAGACCACCACCAAAAATGTTACTAGCATCAACGATATACCATTTCTAAACTATTTATGAAGCTTATAGGCAGCATCAGCAAATAGTTAATAAGATAATAGATGCACAAACATTAATTTAAAAGAAATTTCAGTTGCTAGGTCTTTAAATTGCACAGTAGTTTGATTTAAGGGCATAATTAAAATAAAATGTTATAAATAAAGCGGTTCAATTTACTTATGATTCTCAAGCAATCGTAAACTCAATCTTTCTTTTCACTCGCACTAATGTATTGCAAACATGAGAGTGAGTGAAAAAGAAACGTACTGTTTACTTTATATGAACAGCTGTTACCCAACTTTTATTGTAGCACGGATTCTATAGCTTTATTTCTTGATCTGAGGTTTTAACTGTAGTAATGAAAAAAATCGTGCAATACGCCCATAGTTTAATAGTTACCTGATTTAAGTGTTTGATCTCTATAACTTAGTTCGAACTAGCAAATAAAAAAAATATAATATATATTGATAAGATCTCAAAATATTATGGTATGTTGGATTTTAAAATTTTATCTTAACAAAACAGATTTTAATTACTACTTAATTTGCCAAAACATGTTATTATTTTGAGATTTATGTTAGTTTTAAGTAGATTATATTCCATATTGTTTAGGCCAGGTTATTTGATTAAAGTTTTAATTTAAAAAGTTTTACATGTGTTTAATTCCATTTCGCAAATCATCGAACGAAATGGTTAGTTTATGTCCTTTACTATATTCATTTCCTTGTTAAATATGGCTTTCTACGATTTGTGTAACTAGCCAATATCAAGTATATATCCTTGAGTATTTAAATTTTAGTAACCTTTGAGCAAATGCCTCGAATAAGGCTGTGCGCAAACGGGCCACCCACTACAGCTACCAGTGTAGCGGCCGCCGTGCGAACAAATGTGACATTGGCACATGGTCGCCACCGGCCAAACCTGTGCAGCGAGTCCCTCCAAACTAATAACAATAATAATCGGCAGACAAACATATATTGTATATCCCCAAATTAAGCAAGTTGCGCTTGTGTTATGGGAAATATACAACGTACAACTCTACCCTGGGGCCGATCCCAAAGAGAAAATACGTTTCCGAAATTTACTATACCAGGAATCGGACCCGGAGCCTTTGCGTTGCACTGAGGTAAGCCGGCCATGGCTTAGCCCGCTCAACCACAGAGGCCGTCGAATGCATAAAAATTGTGTGAACTACTTGTCGATGGCCACCGGTAGCTGTGAGCGGTGGCCTACTTGCGCCCAGCCGTAATTGTAGAACGTAGGTCGTAAAAAAATGATTTTATAAACTATACCAAATAGTAAATGTCTTGGTTACATCCAATACAACGAGGAGAAAACTACTTAGCATCCAAGAATCCATGATCTTGCGGGATAAAAGTACGCCACAGTTGTCTCCAATATCTAAAAAATCTTTAAAAATCCTACCAATCACATTTAATATACCGCTGTTGTTCATATTCAATAGCGTGACGTCAAAACAAGCAAAAACGCAAAAAATCACCTTTTCCGGGACTAAAAGTATCCCATAACCATCTCCAGTAAGTAAAAACTCCCAGTCGACTTTATTGTATAATCCAATTAACATTAAACAGCAAAAATGAAATAATGAGTCCATCAAACTTTACTCTCAAATCTAAGTATATCGATCTAAGTATATCTTGTCTATACTAATACTAGCGGTCTCGGCAGACGTTGTCCTGCTCTGAAAAATTTAAAATCTAGGACCCGATTCCAGCGCCACCTTCCGGTTCCAATTGTGGATTTAAACCATCCGGGAACCCACACAAAAACAAAATCGCTCAAGGTGATTAGGAGGATTCTAAAACCCGATCTCAGCGCCACCTACCGGTTCTGATTGTGAATCTAAACCATCCGGGAACCCAATCAAAGACACAAAAACAAAATCACCAAAATCTGCCAAGGTGAATGAATAGGAGGATTCTAGAATCCGGTCTCAGCGCCACCTACCGTATCCGTCTCCAGGTTCTAAGCTACCTCCCCACCAATTTTCAGCCAAATCGGTACAGCCGTTCTTGAGTTATATAAATAGATAAAGAATAAAAGCTAAAGAGTTTATTTGTTTGCTTGAACGCGCTAATCTCAGAAACCACTGGTCTGATTTGAAAAATTATTTCAGTGTTAGATTGCCCATATATATCATCACGCTAAGACCAATAAGGAGTGGAGCACCAATGAAGAATGTTCCAAAATCGGGGGCTTTTTAAATTATTCCTCGCAGACGATGTGCAGGCAGAAGCTAGTACCGATTATCATATTGGAAAATAAACAAGTCCAATATTAATATTATTCGTAGAAAAATACGCAACCTAGCAACGCTTCACGACGAATATTTTGCTCTTACATTTTTTTCAGCATAGGACGACGTGTTTTTATTCGGATCCTATTTAGCTATTGCCAAACCAATTTGTAAAAGGAAACATAGGGCAACATGAAAGCCAACTCTTAATTTGGGAGTTTCTATTGGTTGAAATTTAACAATAGTTGTAAGAGTTATATGAAGTTCACAGCAATTTAAAACAGTTGTAATAAAACTACGGTTTAACGGTTTTACGGGCGATAATTTATTTGTTTTTTTTATTCCAACTTTTCGTGATCAAAGAAGACAAGATGTAAATTGTCAACGTGTATTGTTAAAGTTTTATTTAGTCTACCGCCAATTTGTTCATTTTAATTATTACTCTATAGGAGCCTAATCTAATTTACCACCGCTTCGCAACATGTTATGGCTTGAAGAGAAGAAGCGGCGCAAGAAACTCTTCAGCAAACTTGCCTATCTTTAATAATTTTATATAATATTAAAATAGGTGGAAGAAAAAATAAAAGAACGCGCTGAAAACCCGTTAAAACGTAGTTTTATTATGCATACAAGTTTCGCAAACTTAATAAAATATTTTTAAAACAGTTGATTTCAAGTTAGCATGTTTCTTTTCTCGTAAAACAAAACTACCATTGCTTAAGATTTTTTCTACATTTTGTGTAATATAGTATTTCTTTAGGTTTATTACGACGTTCTGGGCTCCGGTTTATAGCTGGCCCATTTCATAAAGCGTACATTCGTAAACTAAACTTAATTTCCGTTGCTTACTCTCGGTAGCATCGGTATCGGGAAATGGCCCCTGACTTGTGCGATGTACATATGTTTTTGGCACTTATAACATAATTATGATATCACTTGCTTAGGTTATGCATTTTGTTAATGTATACCGATTTCTTTTCTTAATTTGTTTCACGCAATGGGACCAAAAGTACTATATATAAATAATACAAAGATTAAATTGAAATTGTATGTATTTGCATCATAGAATTCAATATTTAGAAACTACTCATACTATACTCACATCTTTAACAGGCAGATGATCTACGAAATTCGCCTCCCTTGTAAAATGCTCTACGATGAGAGGCGGCGACGTGGAAAGCAAAAAAAACGTTTGAAAAGCACCTTTTAAGAAAAATATCCATTTTAAGATACCCATTAGAGAGAACGGTGAACGAGGAAAATATCTAAGACCTTAACAGCCATTGTAGTATTCTCTTGCTGTTTGTATTCCATTTAAAGCTGTATCGAGAACGCATTTATTTATTTACTAGGGACATTGTTTTCAAGTTTGTATATCTTTATATTGAAAGCTTTCTAATCGACCGGAAACAGGTGATCTGAAGAAAGCAGCATGTAAGGTTTTAAAATGTAAGGTTCTGATGGTAAGACAGCGAACTTTCAGTAGTAGACAATGACGAACTAATCAACTGTTTGTATTTTGAATAATTTGTATAGTAAAAATATTAAAAAAATATAGAACTTTTTTCATGGTAGGAGTTCAGCAGACAGGCAGACGGCCCACTTGATGGAAAGCGGTTACCATCGCCTATGAACATTTGCAACACCAAAGTTGCTACAAATGCACTACTGCTCTCTTAAGGGAGACTGGAACCTGGTCATTAATGCTGCAACACAACACAAGGTTGTTATGGCGGCATACTTTAGACCAGGTGTGGTCGCCATCCAGTCGAGCAAATACCCTGCCACCTGGCTGTGGGTTGTTTTGTCGCCTCTTACGACAGGCCGCCTGGCCTCAAGAAATTGTATTCTTTCTCCCTTCCTGCATGGATAAAACCGCGGAAATAGTACATGGTACATCGCTATAATTCTGACGTTAAATCTCGGTTGCATTCAGTACACTGCTTCGAAGCCCGGATTCCAGATTTCTATTCTTTGTCGTCTACTTTAAGCAATTTTCGGTAACTTTATTAAGACATGCATGCAATCGCTCACGTCATCAACCCAATATTTATTAGGCCTATACGTTCCAGCGAGATCTAATACAATGATTCGTTTCAATCTTAATTACTACGGCCTAGTAAGTAAATTTCAATTCTTTATTCAACGGGATTATCTGTATTTTGTAAAAATTTATACCATAGTAAATCATTTTTTATCTTATACCCGAGCTTGTACTTTCTGTTTATATTAAAAATATATATGAAAATTACAACTAATTATAAATGGTAAACAAATATTACTACAAACTAGTTCAGTGAAGGGAATTCTACCTATCCTTTAAGACTATAAGTAGAATACTGAGCCTAGGTCATCGAGGTCAATAGGTAAGGTTCCTAGAAGGCTGGTTACGTTACTTCGCTGGATGGCCATACTGATCCGTCGTCCGGGATAGGAACCAGCGCTCTGATCTCCCGAAGAGTCAATAAGTCGTTTTGAAATATCTTTGTAGACGCTCATGACCATGAAATGATCATTATCATGAAAATGCGTTTTTGGACAACATTTGTATCCTTAATATTCACATTAATATATTAGCATGCGGTAAGCTCGAATTAAGTGTTTAATCGTTTTTATCTCATATTGTCCATTTTAAACTAAAAAATGACACACAGAGCTGAAAGGTATTTTTACATTTCAAAAAAAGGGTAACTTTTTAGATCACAGGATATAGTGGAAAACTATTACTCATTCAAAATAATAGTATGTTCATAGAAGCAAGTATTATAGACTGCTTTAAACTCGCACTGAATGCAAGACCATAAATCTTTTAAGAAAACTTCTCCGCGCGAGGTGTTCGCCTCATTTATCAAGTGCTGTCGTCGCAACACGAGTTTTAAACGGAAGTCAAAGTGTTTCATTGTGTAAGGATTTATAGTCATCCGTTTATGAATATTTAGGAGTTTTTTAAATCTACGATGGATGTAAACTTCACTAACAGACTAGGATTGGAAGAAAAGACCAGTTTTTAATTAAACGCTTTTATTAACTTACACAGTCGTACGTGATTCCGCTCCGCAGGGTTGCCCCTACACGCACAACTAACGACGCACTCCCAATGATAAGATGTCTCTTTCACAATACCGTCATCAATATTGCTTAGACCACCTCCTGCTACTGTAGTGTTCGCCTCCGCATTTACGGGGAGCTCGCTTCCGGATCTTCTCTCAAATTAAGCTACTCCTCCTTCATTGAACTATCCACTAAATTCATCACTAAGCTCGTCACTGTCTTCTCTATTAAACTTCTCTTTCAACTTTTTCGTATCCCACTTGTTGCTTCGCTACCTTGCATTATATTCTTGCCCGGTAGGCGCGAAAGATACCCGAAAGAATCTTCTGGAACCCATAATTTCGATCTTCTTTTCGTTATTATTTTATTTCTATCTATCTCTTTCTAAACATGTATCTCTCTCTCTCTTTCTTCCCGAACCTTCTATTCTGGAACTTTCGCTCATCATCTATCCTTCATCTTTTCTTTCTTTTCCATCTTTTCCTTCCAGAATCTTCTACTTTTTTCTAAAACTTCTTAAACCAACTAGGTAGATTGTTCCACCATCACTCGCATACATTCACTATTATCGTGCAAAATAAATTAGAGCTTGGTTAGCCACAGAAACAAATTATATCGATATTAGCTAAAAGTGATACCGTTTCTTCTCCTTGAAACAGCCATAAAACGTTGCAAAGTTTTATTATAAAATAGGAAGTGTGATTAATTTATAACTTTAAACTAACTAATGAATTCGCGACAACACTAGACTAGTACACATATTATTTAATTCTTGTTCCGACATTTCAGTAGCCGTAGTCGAAATAAAAATAAAATTAATAAATTGCCGCGCTTAAAACCGTTAAAACGTACTGTTTAACTTTCAAAAAGTGTTCTTCAACTTTGATTCAATGTGCTACATTTGAATTGGAACTTAAAAATTGTACTATAAATTACTTTGTTTGTTGTGTTTGTGTTTTCTTTTTAATACAATAAATTTAAATACTCCACTGCACTAGTTTACACCTTACATCTAAAATTTAATGCATGCAGTATAGGTTTTTATTTCAATAAGAACGAAAATATTTGCTAGTGAATTGAATTTCATTCGCAGCTACAGTGCCAAAGTGAGCTATTTCGATACCTTCCCGCTTCCACAACATCGATAAGGAAAACCATAAAACTTTTGGCACATGAGATTTTGTGCCAAAGCAAAAGCTGGCACCAAGATTGTTCGCATATTTTCGTAAAATTTTCAATGTGAATTCGAATACTATCAAGCTAGGATTTAAAGATTTTTATAACATATATTTTTGCCATTCAAATTTATAAATGCGATGACTTCGCGTCCACCTTAACCACACCGCAAAAGAGTGGAACTTATCGCCGGAATCTGTCTACCTGTTACCTTAGACCTTGGGAGTCTTCAAGTCCCGTAGGAATAACTAACTTTTAAGTAAGCGTGCTCCACCTTAGACCATATCTTCGCCTAGTATCAGACTAGATCATGGTCAAACGTGATATACTACAATAAAAAAGACATGCATCTATTTTAGTTATTTGAGTAACTCTTTTTGACGAGGTGAATCTCTTTGCGGATATCCCCCTGCTCCTAGCAGGTCCTGTCATCATATGCCGGGGCCACGGCAACAAGCCTTTTTACGAGGGAAATCCGATAGATGACCATCAGCTGCGCGAAGGGAAAATTTGCAGTTGGTGTGTGGGATTCGCCAAATCGTGTGACACTAGCACGTCCCGCAAAAAGTGTAATAACACTGTATGGGCCTTTACTGACTTACAGGAGGTAATGACCTACCACTCTTTATTGCGGAGCATGGCCTCGATAATAATCCCTAGAGATGCCACCGGACCACAAACGCTTTCCGATTGGGACCTATCTGGCCTCCAGGCGGCGCACTCCGCTAGCGTGTGGATCACTGTATCTAGCTGTGCGCAATGCTGATACTGGGGCTCCAGCCCTTCTATGCGGTACAGATACTTACCAAAGCATCCGTGCCCGGTAAGTATACTCACAGGAACAAGCCTTTCTTTTTTTTTGCTACACCTCCATTAATTCTTCAAAAGTCATTCTGTAACATAATTTTGTAAAAAACTTAAAAAAAGAACTTAAATAGAACAACAAATATAAAGAAAAACAATTTTTAGCTAGACGTGTTGCTGGGGAGTTTCTTGCCGCTTCTTCTCCTTAACAGCAATAACACGTTGCGAAGCGGTGTCATAGACTAGGCAGTACAATTAAATTTTAACCTATATGTATGACCTTCAAAAAGTGTTCTCCAGTGGAACTTATTTTGAATAAAAACTTTTGAATTTGAATTTGAATTTTTATCCAGGGGAAATCCGTTTGAGGACTAAGCCGCGACAGGCGCAGAAGCCTGGGGGGATAATTCGCGACCTAGTGTGGGATTCGCCAGATCGGGGGTGGCACTAGCATTCCCGGTCAAAATTCCCGGTGCCATGCTATTGCCACTCCCCAGTTAGGGATACCCACTAAAACCCCTGGGTGTTCCATCCTTCGCCTTATGCCAGGGCTACGGGTATATGACCTAGCCTCTCCGCAGCCCTGCAGGCGTGGGCCTCGAGAGGCCTCTTCCACTGCCGAGGGACTACATTTCTCCCCCAGCATCGTCAAGCTCTCTAGGCGTGGGGCGGTCTGTAACTCGCCCCACGGGAGGAGAGGTGAGCGCGCGCGGAACACGCCGCGCCCCCATCTCGACGGCATGTGTAGATGAGTGAGAACCTCTATACCCCAAGAGGCCCCACCCCCGCCGTCTGCTTATGGTGGCCGAAGATCCTGGCTGGCCCTCCGGCGCCGACGCGTCGTCCTTTGGCGGGAGCGGAGCAGTAATGTGCGCTCACGCTCCCGCTCCGCCTCCTCCTTCGCAAGCATGACGCTCTCGCAGAAGGAGGAGACGGCATCCCATCCTGTTGTGCTCCCGACCATGGCACGTACCACGGCCGGGAGCGAAAGGTCATGTCCGGTAACGGTGACGAGGTCTCGGCGCTGCTCTGTCCAGGCAGGACACACCTGGAGTGTATGCAGCGCCGTATTCTCGTCGCCGGAGTCACAATGATGGCACCCTGACGCTGTGCTCTGAGAGGACATGTGTCAGCCGGAACGTCAGGGTGCCGTGTCTTCGTCCGGTCCAGTCCTGCAGGACGGGCCTCACCACTTCGATGGTGGCGAGGCCCGCGCTGGGGTGTCTGAGCCGTTCTTCCCATACCACCATGGTGACGTCGCGGAGCTCTGACCGGCAAGCCTCCGTCTCCTGAGGCGCCGGTCTTGTGCCCCTCGCCAGGGCCTCTTTGCGCCACTGGTATAGCGACGCGAGGACCCTGGCTTCGAGGTCCCATGGTGGGGATCCGGCGAGTAGCGAGGCCGCTTCGAAGGACACGGTACGGTATCCCCTTATCGCCCTGACGGCCAGCACACGCTGCGCTTGCCGCCGCAAGGCTATATTTCTGGCCGTCAGGCGGTCTGCCCATACAGGAGCCCCGTATAGGGCTATAGACCGCACGATGCCTTCGAAGAGTTTTCGGCACGTGGCTTCGGGCCCCCCTAATGTTGGGCAACAGGCGCGAAAGCGCTCCCGCCGCCCCCTTGAGCTTGGGGTCCAATTGCCTAAAATGTGCCGAAAAGTCCCATCGGCTATCAAGGACTAATCCCAGATACTTCATAGTTTCCCCGATGCCGATGCGGACGCCTCCTACAACGATATTTGTGTCCGGAGGTGGTCGATTTCGAGGGCCGTGAAAAATCACGGCCTCGGTCTTCTGCAGAGCCACCTCCAGCTAAGTCGCCGGATCCTGCCTACAATTTGTGACACCCCAGCCGTGCCCAGGATGCACGCCTGCCTATGGGTCCTCCTGCTCGCAGCGATCATCGTGTCATCTGCGTAGCAGATGACGCTGACGCCCGGGAGGACCCTACATCCTAAAGTCCAATCGTATGCGATGTTCCACAGAAGAGGGCCTAATATCGATCCCTGTGGAACACCACATACAACGCAATACGGTACTTGAAATTTTTTGAGAAATAGCTTTATTTTGAGCCTTATGGTCTATTTTAGCCAAAATATTTATATTTCAGCAAAAAAACAACATGAACATATTTAATTTAGCAATTTTATAAATATTTTGACATTTCGTCACAAAAACGCGTCAAGCTGTCATGGCGTCCCGCATGACGTCACACGGTGCAAAACAAACATCTGTTTCGTTGAAGTGTTATCAAAAGCTTATGAAATAAGTAATAAAAAGTGGATGCTAATTATAACAAGCACTGTTTAGTACCGCAATGTATCAGTACAACAACCAAAACACCACAGAAACTGTTTAATAACGTGCCTAAGGGGTAAACAAATAAGGAGAAAGTGTTTACATTTTTGTGAAGATCATTTTGATGTAAGTGTTTATCAGCCCTATTTTTAATTCTACATTACCAAATGATATGGAAAATTACGTATAATATCAAAAAATGGGTTCTGTATCATAGTTACGTTTCAAATCAGGCTATTTACCTAGTAAATTTGATTGTAAGTCAGATAGAAGAAAGCGAACTTGTAGCAGTTTAATTCCACCATGTATACTTTGATGCTAGTTTAATTCTTCAAAATACTTCTAACACATAGGTACTTACATTAATAGTGGTATTTGTAGTTCCATTATTCATTTTCTTGAAACAATCTAATAATAATATTGTTAATTTATTTTCAGTTTAACCCTAGGAAGAAGGTTTATAACAGCAAATAAATCTGTTTAAGTACAGATAACACATAAATATAGAAGTAAAGCTACTCAATCCAGTACTAAGCTAAGGGACCAGACAACATCATCACTAGTCTTCACAAAAATCAGTTTCTACATCTCCATTTTATGTGAAATATTCTGTGAATATATTAAGGCCATCTGGATCCAGTACAAGCAATATTTCAAAGAAATTAATAATGGAAGAAGACACTTTGACACACTGTCTTTATATACTTCATCCGTTACCCACACAGAGTCCTCACTGTCATCATTCAACTCAACATATCCAGATCAAATCTTTCATACAAATCAAAAATATGTAAATAAATGTCATTTCTATGAAGAATTTTACTTTATAGATGATAAGTTCACTAATGGCTGGTTCTTATATCTTATCATAAGTTCATTTACCTTATCATCACTTAAAATATGACATAAGCTCCATACAAATAATGCTAAAATCCAACTCATAGTTGGGCAAGTGAGTGAATAATGAGATATAGGAACCGGCTTTAAATAGTCATGAACTAACCTAGTAACCCTAGAGCATATAGCTTAGTTCATTTATAAGATTGCCTCATTAAATAAAACTCCAAAATAATTTACTTTTATTTTATTATAAAATGATGAGATCAGAACCTACCTAGTGGTTACTTTTATATGCTTTGTTATACACATGGTGTGATGGGTACACATGGAATTTTCAAAATGGTAACAACTGTCGGTAATAACATTAACATATTCATAACTGATTGCTACACAGAAAGTTAAGAAAATTTATTATTAGAAAAATCAGGATCTACTACTACACCAAGTATACATGTTTCCATAGCAGTCAAATACATTTATATTTGTAATTAAGCATGTTTGTTTTTGGCTTCCCATCTTTATTATAATTTGGATATGTTTTATACTGTAGACAATTTTTACTATGCAATCTCACAATTCGGTGAACCAGCAATCATTGGATATTGTTGACTTGATATGAAATCACATTTCTTCATTTTTTTATGTAGTTTCAGCTCCAAATTTTCTCTTGGGTTTTGCATCTACTTACTTCAAATGACTGTGATGCTGTGTTATCCATTCATATCTTAATTCATGCCAAAGACTGCTTTTAAACTGCTCTCTTGTTTCCTTTAAAAAAAATTAATGACAGTATCTGATATTTCTTCAAAATGACTCACAACATTTTTCATTATATTTTAAAACAAGTTGATACATTAAAGCACTGACTGTATCCCTGAGAACAAAATTATGTTGATATTTAAATAATGCACAATCCTTAAGTTTAATTTTTTGTCCTTCTAAAAACTTATGAGTACATTTGAATTTAATGGTAAACTAGGGCTATGTAGCATACCTATGTATGTAATATGACGTAGTACTACATATTTTAAAGTGGTTCACAGCTGTGATAGTTCGATTTCTTCCAATAACAATCCGTAGAAGTGCATGTTGGTTCTTCATTCTTGCGATGACGATAATTTTGATAGCACCTTATGCTCAGGGCATTTTTTACACTTTACAATAAAGGAGTTTGCTATCACGTTTCAATTTCACATAATTTATGGTATCATCTCCATAAGATGCTCGCGATGATCTATAAAAGAAATTTTACCATTAGCATCAGCTTTCACTAATATTAAATGATTATAACCTAAAAAATAATTATGAATTTATGTATTAAAAAATACTTTATATATCTTAATCACAATTTTAATACTAGGTGCTATTGATTAATGTTATATACTTACACAGAATTTTTAACATTACGATATTCTGCAGAGCATACATTGGTGTTATTTGCGAAACAGACATCCAGAATCACGACATCGATTTTTGGCAAATTACTGGCATTTGCCTTTATAAACCCGGCGTCCATTGTATTTGGTTGTTGTAGTCGTATGAACACAGTGTATAACAATGGGAATACTATTATTTTACAGCGAAAGTACTGAAAAATGATGAATTTTCACTAAGAACTTATTAACAAGTTGTTGTGTTTTGCACCGTAAGACGTCACGCCCTCTGATTGGCGTTCATTGTCACGCGACTAATGGCTGCAATATCACAATTTTATTTCTCAAAAACATAAACGAATATAAGTTAATTTAATTAAAACGATTTATTTTTGTCATGTTTAGATCGTAATCTACGATATAAATTAAAATCAGCCTATATTTTTCATACTGTCATGTATCGTATTGTAACAAATTTCATGACGCCTACAAGCATTAAATAGTATTGTTACGAGTTGCGGGACTCGAATTAAAATGCCGTTGGAGTTATTATATTATATATATATTATAGAGTTTATTAGAACTATACAAACACGTATAACATAGGTATAAATATAACCGAACACAACAAGTCCAAACGTAATGCTAATGGTCGTAATTCAATAAGACGCGCAAAGTCGGTCACTATTAGATTCCCGATTGCAGTACACACGTCTCGTTTTGATCGTTGTTCTCGCTCGACTGCCCCTCCCTCAATCAGCTTATTATTTTATACTGCACAAATGCAATGTGCCCGTATCTTAGTCGACTTAATCCGGCACACCTGGTGTAAAGTGTACAATAAAACAATAGGCTGTTTTCTATAAACGTATGCCAATATAAAAGTATTACAATAGTTTTAATGTTATTAGTTATTAGTTCAAATGCCGACGGGTAATAAATGTGCTTCTACAAATCTGTACGTGGAACCTGTCTTTGTCGGCGCCTAGGTTGTAACAGCATTGAAAGACCCATCATAATTTCTTTTATTTGCGAACCCATTTCATTTCCTTCCCTTTTGCTTACAAGTTTTCATTCATGCGAGGTCTACAGTCGCTTCGTAATAAAGTGTAACATAAATAAAATACGTTCTTGTTAGTTCGGGAGTTGCCACCTTGTACCGGAGGGGGGTACCCTCTCAGTCTGTCGCTCACAGGGCCGGAAGCTGCTTTGGAGCGCTTTCAAGCTCCTTTGAGAGCACAAACATCGATATAATTGGATTGCCACAGAAATTCTCGGTAAGAGTAATGAGTTCTTGAGACACACTTAAAAAGAATATTGAAATAAAATAAGGTTTCAATGTTTACTTGTAATTTCGCCCACAGAGTACTCGGCTCGCTTTCTCGCTCAGAAAGATTGAATAACGATTTACTCCACTTACTCCAGGTTCAGTTAATAGTATTTCATGGTAGTTTCATAAATAAATATTCCACTCTTTACTATCCTATAACATGGGCCCGTACAGTAGATAGTAGATAGTATTGCTGGTTCTAATTTGTAGTATGGTAGCAGACGTATTTTTTGGGATATTAAGGGAAATAGTGTGTACCAATAAAATTAGCACTACTAATCTTCGATTCCACTATTAATGGAACAGCTAAATTAGCTAATAGAAGTGCATGCCACTAACAGTTGTCAGCGTGGTTCTTTTACTCCTTGAACTTTGACACATACGAAGAAGAACAAGCATGGCTTGGGTTTAATTGAAAGTGATACGTAAATATGATTTAAAACAAATGATCTTCGTACCGGGCACACAGAAAGTCCGAACTGCCATATTGTGCGTTTCAGAAGCACTTACAAAACTACCCACCCATATTGGAAATATATACGGGAGTTCAACATTCACAGCGGTTTTGTTTTTGCCAAACTGATCACGGAACCTTAAAAGGGTGTACAATACAGTGTTATAGAAAATAATGATATACATTTCCAGTCTTCAATAGGATTTGACATCACTTCAATTTTATTCTGCTTTCCATAATTCTTTTAACATCTTATTTCGACGCAAGTACTATAATAAAAAAAGTTTTTATTTTATAATAGTAATGGGTTCCTGTTTGGTTATGATCTCACCTGATACCAGGTGAAGCTATAAGATAAGGTCTAAGATGAAGCACGCTTACCTCGAAGGTACCTATTGACAAGTCAAGAAAACTCATACGATTGTATCACGATCTATAAAAAGACAACATAGTAAGTAATACAGGTTGTAGTCATTATAAAAAGACGCAAAACCAACAAAAGTATATTATACCCAAATTTTAAATTACATAAGTACTAACTGGGCTTAATTTTCTAAGCGACGCAGACCCTTTTACCCACTTTGATAAAAGCTTTCAAGACGCAAGATGACAAGTTTTAAAGGCTTTTTGTACTTTTTAAAGGACTTTTTGAAGAATAACACGAAAAGAAAATTCGTTTTTCAAAGGGCTGTCCCAAAAGAACAGTAAAGGGTCCCCTAGAAGGAGAAAACGTTCACATATGAATTATGGTCAGGATCCCTAAAATTCGTCTTCAAGGAATCGCACTCCACTACTAGACTTATGCCACCCTAATTAATACCACATATTCCGGTCCTTCAGTCGAATTTAATGCTTGGATGATGATAATGATGATTCCGGTCCTTCGATCTCATTTAGCGTCTAATGGCGACCCTACGCAGACTGTCAGTTCACCAGCCTGGAAGGCGCCCTAGACCAATATAGATGAACAAGGAATGGCAATAATAGTAATAAACTCGCAGGGCGGGCTTTGTGGCGAAGCTTTAGGTTAGTAGCGATACCTCGGATCCGACTCCGAAGGCCAAGGCAAGGCCTTCGCTTCCGTGCTTCCCTTAACCAGCCGGCACGTAGTGGAGATCGCTAGAACTAAAACTCAAGCTCCAGGGGTGGAAGTAATAAATAGCATAACGTCAGAAACAGATTCAGTGAACCTGCAGCCCACCTCTCCGCCCTTAACCACTCACACCGATGTTGCCTTTCGGCAAACTTGTATGGCATTTTAGGGGCCACGACAGTGAGTGGTAAGTCACCGTCTGTCCATTTTATCGATGTTCCCCGAACATTGCGACGGGGAGACGCTGTAGTCCCTATAGTCCCAGATCCCTATTTCCATTAGAAGTTCATTCCAATAGCCTTAGCCTAGTCCTACACTAACCGGGGCTTGCCTTTGGCTGCATTTTTATATGGCGTAGACAAGGATAATCGCCGGTCAGGGTCACGCCACATTTGTCAAGGAGCCTCTACGTCTTGGCCATCCCATGGCCTAACGCAAGCCCTCCAAATGTCCGGGCCATTATTATGGCCCGTGGTCTTCAAAGACATACATTATATTAATATCACTAAAAGAATTCACTATGTTTTATATAACTTATCTAAATACAGACCTGATACGTCTATCTGGACTGATTTTTTTTCACTGCTCAGTTGCATATATCCACCTCTAGTTTCTTGTATTTTATCTACACTGTAGTGGCATCAAATAGGTTTTGAAAAACTGTTGTATAATAATAGTTATGATATAGATACATAAACGGACAGACCTACATACTCCTAATAAAATTAATATAGATCCTATCTAAGAACAAAAGCCTGACATAATTAATATATTGTTTCCAAAAACTTGGCATAGTGTTATAATACTCATTCAGCAGCACCTTAATCTGTCATATTTGACCCCTGTGTGCCTATTTCTCCCCTCGCTCCGTTCCCCTCGGCTAGAGGAATTACCTCGGTTATTACTTATTAAGTTTCAATATGATAAGAGGATTTACGGAGCTTTTATCGAAAAACGTAATGGATCCCACGGGATGCAGTGTATGACTGTCATCTCCCGAGTGAAGTTAGGGTTAAAACTTACGTCTAATTCTATTGTTTCTACAACTAATGGCCTTTAAATTAATATATCAAAATATATAAAGTCTTCTTATTTCACTTTAATGTATAAAATATCAAACTCATATACTGGATTAAAAAAGAATTCTTATATCCAACAGAAATAACAAAAAGGTATGTCCATGAACGGCGGTCAGCTTTGTATAAGAAACAAAAAGAAATGCATAATAAAAAAATAAACTCTGTCGTTGAAAAAAGCATTGGCACAAAGCGAGAAATATTTTGAATTTGAATTCTATCATTCGATATTTAAATCCAGAGGGAGTGCGGTCGGGCGGGTGAGTTTCCTCAGGCGAGGGGCTGGCGGTGCGAACGGGGGCACGGAGGGGGTCACGCGGGGCCCGAGCGTGGGGGGTAATTAGGCGGCCCGGCGGAGGCTGTATTGATCGGCGCGTCTCCTAGCAACGCGCGAGATGGCAGCACAGCCTGCCCTCGCACCGGCTACGAGCTTTTTGTTCGAACCCACTCTAGGTGAGACCGTTTTGATGTAATCTCAGAGGAGATGATTCAATTCTATTCACCTTCTAATATAATATCTATTCGGTGCGTAAGATTATCTCGATATTGGTACAGTTGTTGCTTATATTTTGAAAATCCGTATAGATCATGATTGATCACATTATGAATGTATGAATGACAACTCTTTATTGTTCACCGTAAACTTAAACCTAGACAATTAATATGGATAAAATTTGCGTTACAACAATGGACGGCCTTATTGCTTATAGCGATCTCTTCCAGGCAACCCAGTGTCTGAGATTTTAAAGAAAAGAATACATAACTGTAGAATTTATTTTAAATACGTAAACTAAATATTTTAGGTATAAGAACCTTATGCATAGAAACTTTAATGTTCACAACCCTGCCTCTTGTTTTCTCACTCTCGCTAAACCCATATGTTTGCTGGAAGAAAACTCGCCTTTGTACATCACCACTGTAGTTTTATTTGTAACTATTTTGTGTACAATAACGTAAATAAAGAAAGAAAATTTTCCAAATTAGTATTATATATATAAGTATATAAATACGCAAAATATCATCCGTGCAGGAATGGAGAAAGAATACAATTTCCTGCGGCCGGGCAGCCTGTCGTAAGAGGCGACAAAACAACCCATAGCCAGGTGGTAGGGCATTTGCCCGACTGGATGGCTACCACCCCTGGTATGTTTGGTATGTTACCAAAACAACCTTGGGTTGTGTTCCAACATTAGTGACCAGGTTCCAGTCGCCCTTAAGAGAGCAGCAGCGCATTTGTAGCACCTCTGGTGTTGCAAATGTCCATAGGCGATGGTAACTACTTTCCATCAAGTGGGCAGTCTGCCTGTCTGCTGAACTCCTGCAATAAATAAATAAAAATATAAATAGTAGTAGACGCGGGCATATCACGTTCGCCTAGGCTAAAGAAAGAGCAAAAAAAAAATAAAGAAAGAATAACTTTTGAAGGGGTACTAAACTAAACCAACTAATTAACCGATGTACATGGATATCTTTTATAGTGTCTGTTTGCATGATATGGAAGTTTCAGGGAGAATATTGCGAACGCAAATCTCAATAATATCTCGATGATGGAGGAAATCTGTCCCGAGGCGAGAGCTGTGTACACATAATTACTGTTATATTTAAGGAGATGTATCTGAGCTCATCCGGAGCGAACGCTCGGGGGCACGATTCCACCGAAGTGCTTGTTTTATTGTGGAATTATATTAATAAAAGCAATGCCGGCGCAATGTACTTGAACGATAACGTTAAGCTGATCATTATTCTAAAATAATGTTTCAACTAGAGCCGAAGTAATAAAATTTTATAGGGCGAACGATATTGGAATTCGAAATTAAATCCTGATTTTTATGTTCATGAATGAAAGGGCACTCAAAGTATTACGTAAAAACTCAAATTATATAGAAGGAATATTTCTATTTCAAAGAATACTTAATCCTATTACACCTTGATTATAAACATCATGAATGAATGATAACTGTTTATTAAATCATAAACTCAAATCTAGACAAATATTATGGATGCATTTACATTGGAACAATGAGAAGCCTTATCGCTCATGACGATCTCTTGCATTAGGGGCTAATATTACGGGGGGGGGGGGGTCAACAAAATGTGACAAGGGGTGGGAGGGATACTAAAGTTCGTGACGTCATGTTTCAAAATCAAATCATCAAAACAAATATTAAAGCTAATTAGGGAACTGCTGTTTTAATTAATAATATCACACTAGGGAGGCAGGAGTCTCATGAATGTGACCAGCTGTGAAAAGGACAAAAAATCATGAAATTCGTGTGACGTAATTTTTGGATGGCCTCTCTTATATTGTTCCTATTTGTGTATACGGAAGCCATAAAAATAAAACAATATTAATTGAAGCATACATAATTCTACTACGAATTTCTACAATGCCTTTGATACATTTTCTTGTCAAATGAAATATCGTTTCATATTATTTGAGAGTGTATAACCGTCTCACACGATGGAGAATCTTTTCTTTGTATGAATATTACATTCCAGAGAGAGAGAGGACTGTAAAGCGAGATAAAAATGTTTCCCGCACCAAATAATTTATTGTGGTATATATTTTTCGAATACCTTCGTCCGAGTAAAATGTAATAATGCAAAATTTTAGAATACGAAATTGCATACGTGAACGTGGACCGTGTCTCCACATATTACGGAGTACATCCCTAGATATTGCCACAGAGTATGCAACACAGAATAACTTAACTAACAACAACACACTAACATTAATGTTAGAATACGGTATTACACCATTTTTTGGAATATGGCTTGAATTGATCCTTTGGTAATAAGTTACTGGAATTTTTATTTAATATATATATTTTAAATAACAACACAAACTACTTTTACATGCTGAGTGCTATAAGTTTTATTTTAGTTAGAGAGAATTAGTGTACTGTGACTTTTAGTCTTCTAGTATTTTATATGGTTACTAGAAGGATAACAAGAAACAACATGAAATCGTCAAATGATTTACTAAAGAAGAAACTATTTGCATCCATAAAAATAAGGTTAATAAAACTGAAGTTTTTCTAAGCCAAGAACTTTAAGCACATCATTTGATAGCAAAAAGTAAACAACATATTTGTTCCTATTGTTTTGAGTGATTTCAAATATATTTTGCAGGAATTAAACGATAAATACCTCTTCTCGCTTTCTCTATCTCTCTCTCTCTCTCTCACACACACACACACACAGAGAGAGACAAACACACCCACGCGCACACACACACACACACACACACACACACACATACATACAAACACTCACGCACACATAAATACACAAACAATTAGGTTAATGTACATTAAGCTCACTTCCCAGATATGTTGGCGTCATTTAATCAAAATTCCTTGCACGCTATATTAATTTCAGAAACTTGGTTGAAGCCTTGTCTGTCCTCTACTTCATACAGCTTACCAGGTTTTCATCTTATACGTAATGACCGTATTGGCAGTGGTGGTGGAGGTGTTGCAATCTACCTTCGCTCCCACTTGGCTTACAAAATCTTAAGCGCATCTTCACAGCCACCGCCACAGGATAATGGTGAGCATCTGTTTCTTGAAGTGGAGCTAGCGCACACCAAAATTTTTATTGGAGTTTTTTATGCCTCTTCCCTTCGCGTTAATTACTTCATTTCTTTCGAAACTATTTTAGAAAAACTCTCTCCTTTATACACACATACTATTATCATGGGTGATTTTAACACCTGCCTCTTGAAACATGACCAACGGTCTTCTTCTTTAGAAACATTAATACGATCTCTTAACTTACATATTCTTCCCCTGAGTGCAACTCATCACTTTCCTAACTCAACCCCTTCTCTTCTAGATCTAATATTGATTTCGTCGCTTTCTCACGTTTCCAATCATGGTCAGTGCCCGGCGGATGCATTTTCATATCATGATTTGATTTTCCTTTCTTATAATCTGCATCCGCCGAAAGCCAAGCCCAAAATCATACTTCAGCGCAACTTTGGTGGTATGGACCTGGATGCCCTTCTTAAGGACGCCCAGGAAGTCGACTGGTCAGGGGTCCTCAATGCATCAACTATTGACGAGAAGGTGCACGCGTTTCATGCAGCTCTGATAAAGCTGTACGATACTCATGCACCTCTACGCCGTATTAAAGTCAAGCATCTGCCAGCACCGTGGCTCACAGCTGATATTAGATTACTAATGCATAAGAAGTCTAAGGCGAAAACTAGGTATAAAATGAAACCAACAGAGGAAAACAAAACGGCTTTTGTCAAGATTCGTAATCACTGCAATAGGATGTGTAGGGACGCTCAACGCCGTTACATTCATGAATCAGTTGAAAACGATAATCCAGCCAAAGTTTGGAAATTTCTTCGTATTCTTGGAGTTGGCAAACAAGCAGATTATCCAATTTCAAAAATATTCAACATCGATGATTTAAATCGACATTTCACAACCACTTCTGACTTTGACATAGTAACTAAGTCTGACACTTTAAACAAAATCTCTTCTATGCCAACACCCCAACATTCTCCTTTTCTTCTTAGTCGATTCACTGATAGTCATGTTAAAAAAGCAGCAAAATCCATTACATCTAATGCTGTCGGCAGCGATGGCATCAGTCGCAATATGGTCTTACCCATACTGGATGTCATTAATCCTATCCTTACTCATATCCTTAATGCTTCTATTACCTCTGGTGTATTTCCTACTGCCTGGAAGGAGGCCCAGGTCATTCCTCTTCCAAAAAAACCAAATCCTACCTTAATTTCTCATTTTCGTCCTATTTCTATACTCCCGTTCCTTTCTAAAGTCCTTGAACGTCTAGTGCATCAGCAGTTAAGTTTCTTTCTGAACCGTAATTCCCTTTTAAATCCTTATCAATCCGGTTTCCGTCCTGGCCATAGTACAACCACAGCTCTCGTCCAAATCACTGATGACATCCGGCATGGCATGGATAACGGTCTGCTGACTGTTTTATCGCTGCTTGATTTCAGCAGTGCCTTCAACAATGTCAATTTTGAATTGTTGCTTAGGGTTCTAAGCTCTATTAACATATCTCCTACAGTAATCGATTGGTTTCATAGTTACCTATATGGTCGCCGGCAGCGAATTCGAGTCGATGATGACTATTCGTCATGGCGTGATCTCTCTGCTGGCGTTCCTCAGGGCGGCGTTTTATCTCCCTTACTATTCACGATTTTTATAAATTCAATCTCCAATAAACTTACTTCTTCCTATCATCTCTATACAGACGATTTACAAATCTATACACAATCACCTGTTGCGAAATTACAAGATGCAGTCTTAACAATAAACTCTGACTTCGATCACATAGCACAATGGAGTAAATCATATGGACTACAAGTAAATCCCGAGAAAACACAGCTAATTATCATAGGTAGTTGACGGATGCTGTGTAGAATTGACTGGACCTGCTTACCAAATTTCGTATTTAATGGTACATGTATCCCGGTCAGTGAAAGAGTAAAAAATCTAGGTGTCATATTTGATAGGGAGCTATCTTGGCGACCTCACATAACCGAATTGAGTCGACGTCTCTTCCTCTCTTCGAAATCCCTTGGGAGGTTGAAAAACTTCCTGCCCATAGCCACCAAAGTTAAGCTTGCAGAGTCCTTACTACTCCCCATTCTTGATTATGCTGACGCCAGCTATATTGATTTGACTCAAGAGCAAATTAATAAGCTTGAGCGCCTCCAAAATTTTTGTATAAGGTTCATATTTGGGTTACGCAAATATGACCACGTTTCTGAATTTGGTAAAAAACTCAAGTGGTTGCCAATTCGCTTTCGCCGGAATACTCATATTCTATTGTGCACATATAGAATATTTTTAGGCTATAAGTTCATTTGTGTTTTCTGTAATGGTGTACAATAAAGCGTTATCTATCTATCTATCTATCTAAACTTATGAATATGATAATAAATGTTGAATTAAGCTGGTAACTATAATTGTAAGTTTTTTTTTTATAAAAAGTTGTCATGAAATAAGAATTGTATAATTTATAATAAAAAACTAAAAGGTGACACAGGTAAAAATGAAATAAAAAGATTTTATCTAGATGTCTTGCAAGGGGGTTCTTGTCGCTTCTTCTTCTTCAGCAATAATACATTCCGAAGCGGTGTACATAATAGACAAGTTAAAAACTAACTTATATCTGTGGCTTCCAAAATAATAAAATAAAACTACGTTTTAACGGGTTTAAGCGCGGTATTTTATTTTATTTTGGTTATTCCGACGTTTCGGCCGCTTTTCAGTGGCCGTGGACAAAGATGACAATTGTCGACGAGTATTGTTAAAGTTTTATTCAGCCACCGCCATCTTGTTCATTTTAATTATTTAGTTTTAATTTTGTTTATGGTTATTATTTACTCTATGCGAGCCTAATCTAATTTAACCGCTTAAAACCGTCAAAACGTAGTTTTATTATGTATACAAGTCGAAAAAATAAAATAAAATATTAAAATAACTGAAAATGGTTTAAAATGGTTGAATAAAAGCTTTTGAGTTTAAATATGAGCTGTTCTTAAAATACCGTATATTACCGTAATCTCTGTTTAAATTACAGTTCAGTTTTATATACCTATCTCACCACACTGTATGTAATATTGCACTGAAAATGCGGCCTATATTTTCTTTTACGCGTTTGATACCATCGACATTAAGTGGCAACACTTTCGGGGTGTCATTGTTACTTGGTCATTGTGGTAGGGGCAATTTTGGACATTACTTACGGTATTTTTTAACTTTTATAACATGTTTTTCTTGACATTTAAATCAGCAAGTAGTTGTATTTTTACATATTTTTAACTACTAATTAATATTAGCCCCTATGCTTAGACCCCTTATTTTTAGTAGAACAGTTTTTGGTAGATTTCACATGAGTCGTCTTGTAGGTTTTGTTATCTTTCCCTTCACTATCATCACATGAAAATTATAATATTATGCACGTTATTTTAGGAAAACTATCAGAGTAGTGCAGGCTCGCCTACCAGGATTCGAAGTCATGTTATTTGAATAACACGATATACTAAACTGCTTACCTCGATATATTTACACCGTATGATAATTAGTTTGTTTAACTCCACTCTATAACAAGGTACAAAATTCAAAATGTATCGAAAACACACGCCTTTCGCCTACATTGTTGGTATAGGCTCTTAATCCCATTTGATATTCATAGCTATAGGGCCATTATAAACTATGCATGGTATCGAAAGTCCACTGAACAAATATTATATGAACCACTTGTTACTGCCTTCGGAATAAACGTGCTGTCAGCATCGCCCCTAATTCATTTATCAAGAATCAAATACTGATTTATGAGCTAACTGTGATATAGGTAATACGAGAAAGCTTATAGAAGAGATAGTAAAATATTTGTGAATAAAATAATCCTGTCCCATATTATTACATACCGACTTACTTAGGGGGTTAAAAGTACAGCGTTACCGATTAAGTATATTAGTGAGTATACATACCTTTTTTTATACAGGGTAATCCGTTTGAGGACCATGAGCCGCGCAAGGGGGAGGGGTCGTGGCTCGTGTATGTAATTCGCCAGGTCGGAGTGGCACTAGCATCTCACGTGTGTGTCACGTCCTTCGTCCGTGCTGTGGTCTCGTTCGCGCATTCACCACCAGCCCGAACGGATGACGGCCGGCCCTTGCGGGCTGGCCTCACCATCAATTAGCCGGAGATCTAGGTTTCTCCTGCTTCTCGATCTCACCTCGAGGTGAGAGGGGGTGCGCGGATCGGGGCGCGTCGCTCCTCTCCGGCCTTTATGTGCGGACGAGTCCGGTTTCCCGGCCGGTCGCCCGCACGGCCGTAGCCCACGGCGGCTGAAGGTCGTCATGGACGACTCTACGTCGCCGCCGTCGCGGACATGACGGTCTCGCAGAAGGAGGCCGCTGCGGTGTATACATACCTACTTTATCTGTCATTAACAATGTCTTGTCTGTAAACTCTTGACTACATCTGCGTGACACAGTCAAAATTATTCCAGATGTAGCCGGGACGTTAAGAGGAAAAACAACTCCTTTGTTAATAAAAAAAGTTTAAATAAATCGGGGCTAGTGCGTGGCAGTCCACAAGCTATGATTTATTCAGTAGAGCTGATAAAAATTCATTGTTTTCGTTATTTGAATACGGATCTATAAAAAGTATCTTATAATATAATTATATAGTATAATTTTCCGCGCCCAACTATGTTAATGTTTTTTAAGCACATAAGCTATGCAAAATTTACTAACGACGTCATAGGTAATTATTATTAGCCTTACATACAGTAACAAATTGTTTTAACTAAAATCTAATACATCGGGTTTCCCGGTTCAGTGTTCAGCGTGTCCAGTGACACATAGGCCTCTTTCAGCTTCTTCCATTCTTCTCTATTGGTAGCTTTTCTAGACCAGGTTGTCCCTCCGATCAACTTGATATCATCTGTCCATCTTTTAGCTTGTCTGCCTCTTTTTCTTTTTAGTCTTTTATTTTAGTCTATTTCATTCTGCTTTCCCTTGTCATATGTCCTGTCCATCGCCATTTTAACCGTCTTATTTTCTTTAGTACGTCTTCCACCTTTGTTGTAGATCTAATGTCTGCTGCTCTTTTGCGGTCTTTTAGCGTCACGCACAACATACTGCTTTCAATTCCCCTTTGACACGATCTTAGTTTTAAAATATGTTTTTGAGTCAATGCCCATGTTTGGCACCCATACGTAAGACATGGCAAGATGCAAGAATTTAAAAAAAAATCTTGGTTGCCATAGGAAAGTATTTACTTTTAAATACCTCTTTAATATGGATCGTTGGATAATGACGTCATAGGTAAAAGGACTCAAATAACTCCTTAATTTAGTATTTAAAGAGTATTGAAAATTATTTTAAAAGTTAGGTGATAAATTAATGTTTTAACATCTGTTCTTTTTTATGTAAATATACTAGAATTTATTGTAACATGTTTACACATCCCTATTCTAAGGTCGTTTCTCAACAGCTAAGTAAGGGAAAGTTCAGTTACGAAATTCATCGTGCCGAACAACGAACCCGAGACATTTACGTTTCAGTGAACTATACAATACAACAACCACTAATCCATATAGTTCTAATTATATGGAATTGAAGTATACACAACTCTCCAAATAAAAATTACCAGCGAATGTTAGCAAAAGTAATTTCTGACTTAAGTAGCTTTCTATTATAAACCTGTTATTTTATACTTTTATACTTAGATCTTTGAGCCCGCGTCTCCTTGACGACTTTCTGAAATAAATTATGAAGTGTGCAATATAATACAAGGACCGAACTTCGGCCGCCGTAACAGATTTAATTGAGAAATTTCGAATTTCATAATCAAGTTACTGGTCTCCGTTTTGTAAGAGGGAATCGAAACTATTTTATTCTTTGAGACTCAAATAAATTTTATTTAATTTTCGTTATACATATTCAAAATATATTGCTATTTACCAAGGAAAGGACGGTTTTGAAATAACATAAAAAGAAATAAGAAATTATAAAAATAGCGTAATAACTAAAATGCTAATTGATCGTAATAAAAAATAATTCGGCTTATAATAACGAACACTATGATGTAGAAGTACAATGGCTTTATAAAGAAATCCTGAAATTGAATTCCGGCACGAAATATTTCATTACAAATTTTGCTTTATGTATTTTAATAGAATTGACATCGACCGACCTTAACTGTATGTATCTACGTTTGTAACCGATAAATACTCGTATGTATAACTTGTAACTTGCATATAAACAATATTTGTATTAGTATAATTTATGATTACAAATTAAATGGAAACAACGAAGGCGATTGAAAGAAGTCTCGCGTGCCCAAAGAGCTGGCATATATTTAGGGCAAAGGATTAGCGTTGCCATACAACGTGGGAATGCAGCCAGTATTTTGGGAACGCTCTCTTTATATTTTATATTATTACATCTTTTACTTCTAAATATGTTTATAATTGTATTTAATTTCTTTTTATGAAAGTTTTTTTTTGTGTAAGTTATTTATAATTTAGTTTACACAGGTTCAGATATAATAACACGCGCAAAGTGCGTCACTAAAGAGATTACCGAATGTAGTACACACGTCTTGCTTCGCTTTTGCTTATCGCTCGACTGCCTCACCCCTCCCTTGGGGCATTGCTTTATACTGTACAAATAGAATATGTCTGCTCGACCACGTGGACTGAATTTCCAAGAATCCCACCTGGCTAACGACCACCATAAACATTACAATACACAATGGGCTGTTTTTCCAAACACAAAGTAAAAAAAGAAGGCGGCAAATATAAAAATATTAAAGAGTTTCAATGTTATTAGCTCAAACGCCGACGAGTAATAAATGTGCTTTGTTTAAAGATATGCAGGTTTCCCAAGTTGTAACATTTGTAATGCTCGGATCTGTAACGTTACATTATAGGCGAATGTTCGAGGTGAGGGAACACCTTTATGTGTTTGTGTGTATTTGCGCAATAAAATATACATTCAATAGATTAATAATGTTTAATTTAATAAATATACCTACACCTTCTTTACTTCAAATATAACTTTTTTTACATCTAAGTATGCAAGGTTCTTGCGAATTTGTGAAGAGTATTTAAGTGCGTCGCTGACTTCAGCCTTCGAAGGGAAAATTGCTAGGACAACTGGGATTTAATGCTCAGATAATGATGATGACATTGTTAAGTGACACTTTCTTGTTAAACATCATTCGTGTACACCTAGTTTCAAGAAAACTGTCAAACGAACAAACAGTTGGAAGACATTTAGCGTTATCGCTATTTTATCGTAAAGGACATTACATAATTATATTTTTTGTTGTAAAAGGTATTTTAAACTGTAATTTTGTTTTAAGACTTGCAGTGTTAGTTAGACTAGACCCTGCTGAATAAAAATCATTGAGATTTAAAACTTTAAAATAATAATTTAAAATAGCTTTTGCAACAAAAAAATACTTAGGTCCTAATGTCGCTTACCTACGATAAAATGGCAGCAAAGGTTGAACATAATAATATTATAAAGAATCTGTCTTGTTAAAAAATGATTACGAAATCTTGAGTAATACGCAATAAAAAAAACTCATATTGACTATGGTAAATAATGCACTTGAATACATTTCTCGGTGAAACCCAAATAAAAACATTTGAAATTCAGAGACTGTAATCCTTTTATGATTGGATGCTCCAGTGGGTTTTCTCTGTACGAAACTACGGAAACTTTCCAAATGTTTACTTTGCCGTTACAATATTTGATAAGGCGGGGTTGCATTTCATATTGTGTAACGAAATATTTTAGATTCGTTTTGACACTTTTATTGTCTATCTTATACGGTGAAGATGAAGAATAATAAGGCCGCATTTTGGATTGTGCACTATTTCACATCGTTTAATATTATGAAATTATTTATAATATTTTTGAAAATAATTAAAATAGGTTTTAACGATTTTAAGCGCGGTATTTTATTTGCTTTTTATTACTATTTCGTCGGTCCAGCCACTTTTCAGTAGCCGTGATCGCGGAGGACAAGGATATCTTAGTCTTGTTTGAATTGTAAATGTAGTATCTACGCGGCCATATTTGATTCCATTTAAATTATTTCTTTTATATATCTTAATAAACTTTAATTTTCATACATAAATTATAAGCTAGTACAATGAAGAAATTTTCAAACAATCTAATGCCTCCTCTTTACAATCGGCGATCACAGACGATTACACACGAGTACGTTCGTGTAGAGGGCTACTCGTCTCTAGTCGGTCGGTGACTTGTCGGTTTTTCGGGCACGCATCAAAGAGAATTCGCGTGTAGTTGCGTGCACGTGCCCACAAGGACGATCGTGTGGATGCTTGTACGATGATCGAGACGATTACCTTGCCGATGACAGACAATCAACGAGTAACGATCATGGCCGATTGTGAAGAGGAGGCATAAGACAATAAAATAAACCTTTTTTATGCCAGTTTGCTTCATAATAATAATAATTATTATTATTTGTCTTTTTTTAATGTAGTTTATACAACGTTTGACAAAGTATCTATATCAATAATTACTGAAAAAGCTTGGTGGTGCCCGCATTATACCCATCTGTTGCGGTCATCTCCATTGAGACCGGGATGCAGGGCCGGATTTAAATTTGTGCCGCCCTGGGGCAGTGAAGAAAATGCCGCCCTATGACTTAAATTTTAATTTAAAAGTTTTGATATCTTATTTTTTAAGAATTAGAATAACTAATTGATTGCAGGAAATTTATTATGTATTATATATAATACATAAATATATATTATTAATATATATTATATTCATAATAATATATTATTGGATAATTATCCAATTTTAGAAAAATTCATTAATCAATGAAAGTTTCTGTTATCAAAAAGACATACATAATTTGAAAATATTTTTTAATTCTTCAAAAAAACTACAGAAATTTATCAATTCCAGAAAATAAAAATATCAACTTTATTTTTTTCAAACCTTTATGGAAAAAAATTAATTAAACCATTTGAATAGTTTTTACTTAAATTTCCTATATTATTATAATATACAAAATTTTAATTTGATACATAATACTTAAATTATATTTCTTGAAAGATAAAATGTTTATTTAAAAGAATTAGTTAATTATATATTGTATAGAAAAAATTTTCTCACTTTCCAAATTTTGCTGCCCTAGAAAATTTGCCACCCTGGGCACTAGCCCCGTCTGCCCCTAGTGTAAATCCACCACTGTCGGGATGCCTGGAAGTGATCGCTATAAGTGATAAGGCCGGCCATTCTTCTAACAGATTTAAATTTATGGCGAACAATAAAGAGTTTTCTGTCTCATTTTCTGACTCATACTCTGAAATAAAAATTCAGTTCAACATTTTAAAGAATTATAACATTTCACTTTCCACTTGATCTCATACACATCTTTTAATGCGAACGAAGCCACTATCAAAAATCTAGTATAAGTACATGTAAGACTCAGACATGCGTTTAGCTAGATGCATAATAGTGTCTAATGTTAGAGTGTTGTAATAGAGCTTGACGAGCCTACGTCATTTTCATCGGGTCTATCCCGATGAAAATGACGTGATGTGACGCAATGACTTGACACAAAGTCATCTATCATGGTCATGACAGTTGGGACGCCGCGTGTCATATTCCATGAAATATCGTACGACATAAAATGTGACAGCGTTTACGTCTGATTTATTCGTGTTTTGGGGATGTTCGCCTCGAGCCTCGAACCTTACCTCTCCTAAAACTATATGACATTGGTGCCCGTACACTTCAAATATTTCTTCCTGAAAACTATTTTTTTATGTCAAGCTGGCAAATAAATAAACGGTCTACCCAATGAAAATTTCTTACCGTTGCCTATAGGCGTTGGCAACACCAAGAGTGAAGGATAGGTAGGTTGGAATAAAATGATGATAAAATGAACGGGGAGATATAGAAGAGATAAGATAAAGGGGATGAGAATGGGAGGACGGAAGAGGGAGAAGGGATAGTGGGTCATCGATACTGTTTACTCATCGTAAGAGACACACTTAAGGGTAACCACTTCACGAGATAAAAACATATTTTGTTTTTATCTTTTTTAACAAGTACAGGTAACATTGGTCCCATATATTATATTGACCTCAATTCGTTGCGGCTATAAAAACAGCACATTTTTTACTTAAAAAACAGACAAAGTCAAAATGAAAAGTTATTTTCAATATTATATTAGCGGGAAGTTTAATGGTAATGCTACTCTCTAACGTCAGTAATCATGTAAGATTCAGGAGCTTTTCAAATTAAAGTTTCTTATTCTTACATGTCGATAGTTATTGGTCATTATTGGGGCTCTTCTATCATACAGTATTATTACTTTTAATAACGTTAATAATTATAGCTGTTATGCCACTAGATGTCGCTAAACAAAAATACATCGCGCTCTTGTATGCTTTTGTAAGGAATATATTATTTTGTAAGTCATTCGAAATATTAACGTAGTGTAGGACTCCGATCGCAGATCGGACCTGTTTTTGGACAGGCACTTGTGACGAATTGTTACAGAACCTGCTTGATGAACCATATGATTAAGTATTCATAACTCATAAGCCCACAACTAGACAACTAGGCGTGGGAGAAATGTCACATTTTTGCGATTGGAACATTTGTATCTGGAACAGTAAAATGTTCCAGATCACTGATATGTTTCATTTGGAACATTGAGTCAAAGATATAAAATCATGGTTGTCTTGTTCTGGTACGTCGCGGACTGAGGCTGAGAAATGTGCTGCGGTTTCATTTGAAACATCGTGTTAAACTTGTGAAAGATAAAAATACAGATAGATATATATATATATATATATATATATATATATATATATATATTGTTCGGTCCTTGCCTATATATAAGGGGGTAAAACATCGCTCCGCTAATTTTGTTAACTACCCTCTTTCTGTGTGAGGCGACGGCCACTCACAGCAGGATAAAGAGCAGCCATTTTATTTTACTCTCTCACTGTCAAAGTGTTGAATACATCGCGCCGTGCGCTCAACTATTTATTAAATTTAATTACCTATTGTTATTGGCCGTGCCAAACCTTTCAAGGACTTAATCTGTGTACTGTGGACGACTGTGATGGCTCTAAAGTGAGACATAGTGCCGTGCTCTGTTCCCGAATTCCTGAGTGCACCCTGAACTAAGCCAGGAGAGGGCTGATCTCAAGGTTAGTGAAGCTTCTACTTTTATAGTGCAAGGATTAGGTCATATCTCTTCCATACAGTCCATAATCGAACCAGCATATTACTCCTGGGCTACAGCGCCCTACATATATATATATGTCGTGTCTCAGGCATATTGAGGCAGACGGAAGGTTAATACAAAGATGAATATTCATAGTAATATTTGAAAAAAAAAACAAATTGTGAGATTATTAATAAAACCGATTTCCCTTCATACTTTATCCAGGCTTATTGACTGGCGGCGAGACGCTTTGGCTAGCTGGCGTATTTTCTCATTTGTTATCTCATTCTCATTTGCTTATATTTTATTGTTTTCATGCTCTCTCGCTACGCTTGTTGCTCTGTGATTCATTATGCTCTGGTCGATCTCTCACACGTAAGCGACACGATCGCGCTGAACAGAAAGTCAGAGGGATCGCGATGTTCCAGATCCAAATGAAGCATTTGTAACATTGTTGATATTCCAATCTTTTGGAACACCTAAATGTTTCGGATCAGTGAGTCGGTTCAGTAAAGAGTTACACACCTCTACCCACAACCCACATATAATTAAATTGATCCTCTTAAAGTGAATGTATAAGCAAAAGCATCAGTCTTTAAAAACTTATGAAGAATGAAGATTGATCATTTTTAGTCCAAATACTTAATAATCCACGTACCTTCCGCTATTTTGGATTTTGTATTTCTTCTTTCTTTTTAGGGTTCCGTAGGTAATTAACAAAAAATGAAACATGATTTCAGTTTGTCTCGCACTCTATATATAGTAGAGATGCCACGAATATTCGGATGGTATTCGGCCTATTCGGCCACTTTGTTAACTATTTGGCATTGGGCCGAATACCGAATACCAAATCGTGAAATAAAAACGCACATATTGCTCAAAATTAAATATATTTCCAACAAAAAGTGATAGTGAAACTACGTTTTAACAGTTTTTTTATTTTTTTTAACATTACATTTCCAGTTTTTTAAATATCAGAATCAAATAAAAATATTTTAAAATCGCGCTTAAAACCTTTATAACATGTAATGGTGTGTACTTATCATTAGCGAGAACGTAAGAAAATCCTTCATAAGTTATTGCTTCAATGCTACTTTGCTACACGTGAATTTAACATATTTTATACCTAACGTTCGGTAACTGAATATTCGACGCTTCGGTCGAGAGCGTGACCGAATAATCTGTATTGGGCATTCAGCTAAACCACTATTCGTTGCATCTCTTCTACATAGCGTATGTTATGACCATTTTATTCTTATTAAATTTATAAGAAAGGTGTTTTCTGTGAAAAAGGTATAGGGTTGGAACTCCATATCAGCTTTGGCCCACACAATGAAGTATATTGTGGAGATGACAAACTTTCACAGTTTGGGTATAGAACCCTAAAAGAGCATTTAATCGTTAATACTAATTTGTTAACAAAAATCACTCTACACTCAACACAATTTTTTTTCATAATTTTCCGTCCCATAAAGTAGGATACATTTTCACATCCACATATTGAATTAAAAAGTCTACGAAAGTAACGTAACATCATTATGACTTTTTCAAGACCTGCCTAACAACACCCTACACGTCTATGTGTTTAATAGATTGCAAGTTAAATGCTTGTTTATATATGTATAGCCGTAAAAAAGTAAATAACATAAATATTTTAGTATAATTGCATGTATGCGTATCTCTATTCAAATGAAATACACAATACCTACATACTGTTACGAGTTTAGCGGAACTCGAATTAAAAATGCCGTTAGAATTATTATAGAGTTTATTAGAACCATACAAACACGTATAACACAGGTACAAATATAACCGAACACAACAAGTCCAAACGTAATGCATAATTCAATAACACGCGCAAAATCCATCACTTATTAGATTCCCGATTGTAGTACACACGTCTCACTTCGCTTCTGGTTCTCGCGCGACTGCCTCCTCCCTCAGTCGGGCCATTGCTTTATATAATGCAATACGTCCGCTCGGCAGCGTGGACCGAATTTCCTAGAATCTGCTTGTATTTTAAATCCGTAACACCTGGCTAACGATTACAATACAACAATAGGCTGTATACTAATAAGTAAACAAAAGAAGACAACCATAAAAGAATTTCAATGTTATTAGTTAAAATGCTGACGGGTAATAAATGTGCTTTGTTTCAGATATCCTGGTGGATTTTGTTTTTGTCGGGACCTGAGTTGTAACAATAATTTATCCATAGCAAAATAAATAATTTTATAAAAGTGAATTTTTCGCACAAAATTTAAACTTCATTTCATTTCAACCCTTCAAAACGGCAATTAATTAAATCAACTTAGACGTAAAAATATGTCCAACCCCATCCAATGCCCGCCCTATTTGTAAAGAGATAGCCTAAAACATTTTCAAAAGCCCTTAATTAGAGTTCCACGGCACGTACCACAACATCCGCATAGAGCCAGACATGCCTATATCAAAGGTAGTATTAATTAACGAATCCAATATTGAAATCCAGACACAAGTATCCCTTCCCAACTATGCACTAGCAATGTAATTACATGTCATGTCCATGCCGCACACAGACGAGTTTGGCGAGCACAAAGCATTGATGGGCGGCAAACAGCCGGGGGGCTCCCGGGATCGGCAGCAAGAATCAGGTGGCTGTAACGTGATGCAATTCACCTACAAACGGCAGCTCAAAGTGCCAATTTCAAACAATCTTCGCCCGTATTTCTGAAACGGTTACAGCTGAAATGGCCTGTATAACGATCGAACCCCGGGCAATGCATTCACTCCCTGTTGCCCATGGTTACATCCAGGTCTATAGCTCGTATGTGGGTTATATCGAGTTAATATTTGACTAGGGATGCTCGCTGTCTATTTATATTGTATGGACAGCTCACGACGAGCCCCGGGAATGAAAATCAATATATTGCTCTCTGTAAATTACAAAGTATATAAGAGAACAAAGAAACTTGAGTTTTCGTGAAAATATTTCGTACCTGCTTCTGCAAACGCGCTATTTACTAAGCTCTTTGTGCTTCAGAGATTCGTCGTTTATATATTTTATGTTTTTAAATGGAAGGTTGTATCTTAAAATATAATTGGTAAAACTTTATTATAACAATTTAAGTACCTAACTGACTCTAGGTTACGTAGGTAAGTCCAAATTAGCTAATAATTTATAAGAAAATTTCGTCACTTATTATGAGACTTGATGTTGAGCTATAATAGGCATATTCATATTTTTTATTTATTTGGATAACTTAAAGAAACATTTGTAATTTTTTATCTTCAACAACATCGATAAGACGAGTTCAAACAAACAAAATCGTTAATTTCAGATCTTTTTTCTCAAGTAAAAGTCTGTAAGTACACAACAGTCTTTGCTTGAAGTCAAGATTTTTTTATTTAAAAAATATTATCTTGAAATGCGTGCCCTTTGCGCTGGATGAAATTATTCTAAAATGTTGGAGCCACAGCATCCAATTCCAAGCCTATGGCCCGCTTTTATACTTTTTCTTCTCCGCTTATCAGTATTTTTCGCATTTTTTATATTGAGAACATGTAACAGCATGTAAACAGACCTGCAGGACAGCAGGCTAGCATTTCCTAGGCCTTTCGTGGCTAAATATAATCTAAACCCATGTAAATATAATTTTTCATTCTCACTGTTTTATTAGAACGCGACAATATAGCGTTATCCATAAAAGTCGTAAATATAAATTGCAAATCTTGACCAAATAGGGAACCAATCGGTATGGAGAAATAAATACAATTTCACGATATCGACTTACTAACGTTAACAAATAAAAACCGACTTTAATAGTAAATAAAAATCAACAAAATAAACATCTCTACATCTTGAAGTCGGTAAAACATAAAAAAATACTGTGCTTTGCAAATTTCAATCTTGATATGTTGTTAAAACTATTTATTTTTTGTTTTTATTTACTCTTGAAGTCGGTTTTACTAGAATTTTTTATTATACATTTTTGACATTTATATAAAACTATTCTAAAGTTGCACTGAATCCAATGCCAAAGTATTATTATCAAAATCGGTTCAGAAACAATACAGTTATGGTTGAACATACATAATAAAATGACACGACGAATTCAGAACCTTCTCCTTTTTTTAAGTTGGTTAAAAATCCCGGTTTCCACATAACTGTTCTGTTCTTTTGTGTTTTACATCTCTACTAATTAAGTAGTTCACTATACACATAAAATTAGTGTAGTAGTACAGCTGTGTCATAATGAGGTGCCCTGGCATAGCATCGCTAACGACCCTCGGTAAACTATGCAAAGAATCTCATGCATGAAGTTTGCAGTTCCCGTTGTTATCATATATATATTATATATACGGTTACCTTCGCCTATGGATATTTGTAACACCAAAGGTGCCACCTCTTCGCTGCCGCTCTCTAAAAGGAGTCTGGAATCCGGCCACCAAAGCCGGACTACTCAAGGTTATTATGGCAGCATACTCTTTTTTTTTAAGAATTATGGAATTTATTCATAACCATTAACTTAGTGTACATATGCAAATAACTGCTGTAGTATAATACTGTGTTGCAGTTGTTAGCGCCCACTTCCAGACAACTCTTTTGTAATACAATTAAAAAAAGAAAATTATGTTAAAGTTTATACATTTGTAAATTTGTAATGTATGTGGAAATGCATAGATCTGAGAATGGGTGTGTATATGTATGGATGTATATGTTTATATGTATGTATGTATATGTGTGTATTCTAGACCAGGGTTGCTAGCCATCCAGATAGGAAAATACCCAACTACCTGGATGTGGGGTGCTTTTGTCGCCTCTTACGACAGCTCGCCTGATTACAGAAAATTGTATTCTTTCTCCGGTCCTGCACGGATAAAAGTTATATTTTATTTGTATAATAAATATTTTAATACTATATAATGCCTAATAGTAATCGGATCAACGAAATCGAAACAATTTGATTGAAAGGTACTGAAAGGACACGACGTATTCAGTGACATAGAATAATTCATGTTTATGTTTTTGAAAATTAAAAGGCAGAAATAAATACTCTAATATTGGCTTTAGTACATACATATCTTCTTTACATAGTATAAAACGAAGGGTTTCCCGCATCCGACTGTCTGTCTGTATATCCGTTGAAACCTAAACTGCTCTAAAATAGATAAATAATGTTTAAAAATAAGAATATTGAATAATATATATATTAAATGATAATGGAAAATAAAAAAATAAAAATATTATTTACTATGAAATGAAATGTTTTAATACTGTGGCGACCGAGGGTAGAACTGTCCAGCAGCGTAAATCAGTTTTAGAACTTTTAGAAACAACTAGATCATTCTAGAAGGAAAAGAGAAGGACGGATATATTTAGAAAGGGATAGAAGATGAACGAAAGACAGAGATAGATAGATGTTAGAAAGGGATAGACGATGAACGAAAGTAAGAGATAGATAGATGTTAGAAAGGGATAGATGTATTAACGAAAGTTCCCGAACAGAAGGTTCGGGAAGGAAGAGACAGAGATAGATAGATGGGTTCTAGAAAATTCCTCCGGGTATATAAACAGCGTAAGGCGCGCCCACCGAGCAGTTTAGAGTTAGTTCAGTCCAAGACGGTGAAGCGACAAATGCAATACTAAAAAGTTGGAAGAGAAGGTTAATAGAAAACAGAGACGAATTAAGTGGTGAATTTAGTGACAAGTTTGGTGGACAGATACGTGAAGGAGGTGTGTAGCGTAGTTCGAGAGAGCAACCAGAAGCGAGCTACACGCGATAATATGGGAGGTGGTCTACGCAATATCGGCGACGGTATTGAGGGTGTGACAACTTCAATTCCGTCTTCAATCGTCGGGACTGTGCATCGTTGGTCGTGCGTATAGGGGCAACCCTGCAGAGAGGTCTTGCGTGCGGCTGAGTAAGTCAATAAAAGCTCTTAGACAAAAACTGGTGTTTTCTTCCAATCCATAAGTGCATACCCCTGCTCGCACGTAACAATACTATTTAAAACCGGTACTTGTAATGTGTATTAGTCCAATTCAGGGATTCCCAAACTATTTTAGGCAAGATACCCCTTTTCAAAATTGAACTGATACCTCAGACCCCCATAACCAAATTACTTTAAAAACACTATCTCTAGTCTATTTTTTTAATATACTTACCGTTCCAAACTTTACGGTTGGTTAAGTGAGTAAACTTGACATCATTTTCTGCGAAACCGATTTCCACCCCAGGGGGGTCAATATCGACCACATTGGGAATCCCTGGTTAATTAGTAAGAACATACTCTGTGCGTAGCGTAGGCGTAGCACGTAACAAATGTCTGTTACGTGCTACGCGAAGGGTCTACAACAATATCCCCTGAACTGATTACATCCTAATGACATTTTTAGATTTTTGAGAATGTTTAACCCAGAGTTAGGTAACTAGGTAGGTAGTATAGGTTTATAGCTTAACCTAAAAGCAACAACACAGAGATATGCAAGGAGTATTTGGAGATTAAAAAACAATTGATACATAGAAAAGTCCATTTCAATATATTTTTTTAAAGAATGTTGAATAGAAAATAAATTCCTGTGCAGTCTTCTGCAGCTTTCCGAAGAATTTAACAAGTCCTATGCGTATTACACATTTTCCAGCTGAATAAAAACTCGCGAACATATTTCAAAGTTTCCAGCTGAAGCTCTTAGTGCTGCGAAGTTTGAACCAAATTCAGACATTAAGCAGCCCTCCCAGGCATATTACGCCGAGCTAAATGAGCCTCGAAGCCGTTGGTCGAGATAAAGCCCCATTGCCCAGGAAGAATTGACGCCATAAACTTGATTGAATATTTTCTTGCCTTATACTTTCGCACTGGGAGTGAATTTCTAACTCACCTTTGTTCTTAAGTTAAGGTGTAGGTGAAATATTTACCAAGATGTTAATATTTACATACATATAATGTTTGGTGAAAAAAATGCTGATAAACTGTCAGCAGCGCCAATGTAGAATATTAGGAAGAGGTTACATGTGTTTTCCATTTGGGCTTGGAACATTGGGTCTCTGGGATTTATCAGTGAAGGTTTCTCTAAACATACATAAACACAAAAAGAACTGACATTTCGCATAGCAATACAATTACATAAAAATTTTATTAGTATTTATGAGTAGTATATTACATATTTTTGGACATGTTTCCATTTTGCAGTAATTCAGTGCACAAATTGTAATTATAATTACAATTTGTGTTATCTATAACGTCATTATCCTTATTTCATAACACTATGATATAAATAATTGTAAAGGTTATTATTATTTTATTATTATCTGTATTTATTTGTTTTCAATAATATTACATTTTTTTTCAATATATACAGAAAGATATTTTGTTTTAAATAGATGACATTATTCTTTTATAAAAATATATCAAAAATAAAATACATATTCAGTAAAAAAATATTTTATTTATTATTATGTTTTAAAATTCTTCTGTGTATGTGACTGAACTCCTCCTAAACGGCTAATTTTTTTGTGTGTGTTCAGGTAGATTTGAGTGTGATTTAGATTTACAATTAGACCCGGCAGGTGGCGCTGCAATTGGATTATATTCAAATAATAATAGAATAATCGGTAGACAAACACATGCTCTATATTTCCAAGCTAAGTAGGTTATGCTTGTGCTATAGGTAATATACAACGATCCTAATGTGATATGCGTGATACGTAACGCCCTGGTAAACCGCCCGTCCTCTAAAAAAATAGGAGAGCTGAGTCCAGCAATGGAATGTGTTAAAACTATTCTAAAAACATCCCTCATTGCTATAATGAAATATAGATTCACTTACAAAAAATAAAAATAAATCTAATAAGCATACTGCCTATATGTTACGATAAGAAAAAACCTTAGTAATAGGAATTCATCAATAAAATACAAAGTAAAAGGATTGTTATTCGTTGGCATTATTCAGATCCTCAGCAGCGTTCTTTGTTAACTTACCGGCCCCGGCAAGAGCAATAAATCTTTCAGGCACCCGATCTTACATTCTTCATAGCAAAATGGAACGATTATTCCCAAATAAACACTTTGTTTTAGGTTAGTGATTGAAAAATAATGTCACAAATATTATGTTCAGGCCCAAATCTAGAGCGGGGCGAGTATTGGCACTTGCTCCGAGCGGCGAAGACTGGAGCCATCAGTCATTAGCAACCACTGAACCACTGAAATGAACCTCAATTACTGAACGAAATGCCGAAGATTAAGACAGTATATCAATTCGTAATTCTCTGAATAATAACTGAGTGACAGACGATTTTTGTATTATAGTGGTGGGCCACATCGCTGGTTGCACCACAAGAAATATGTAGGTATATACCTACTTACCATCTAACTATTCTTAAGGCTGATTTTTCAATCATCAGATAAAAGTTATCAGTCGAATAAATTATAACCTGACTAAATTCAAGCTTCAGACTAAATTCAGTTCAACTGTTTTATTCAATTAACTGTCATTTTTAATTTTCTCTGGTTGATTTTATTAACTCTTATCTGGTGATAAAAAATAAATTTTACAAAATAGGCTATAGTCTCCAAATTTCTTCATTTTTCTGAGTTTAATAATGGTCGTTTTATCATTGTTTTGAGTGTATAAATTTATATTTATACACTCAAAACAAGTTGCTTATGCAAGGATAGAAAGGAGTTTCCTTCAGAAGAATGACTTAAACTAAGTTATTGTTCAGAGTAGTTTTGCAACTTGAAATTTTACACATTTATTTTTTGTTAATTTTTACTTAAAGGCCAGCGAATAGGTTCATCTTTTATTTAAGTCAATAGGAGGTAAGATGTATGGGTATAAGCTATTTGGTTTTCAAGAACCAATTGATGAATTTTTTGTAAAATTAATTATATTAATTTTTTATTTGATTTTAATTATAAGAACTATTGTGTTTTATTTAGCCCATGGTCAATTTACACAACAACTAAAACATTGTCAATTAGTAAAATAATAAAAAACTATTATATTAACTTTTCACGTAGGACAAGAGCTCAAATACCGTATCACCCATACGCATCTAAAATATACGCAAAAAAAAATTTGATCTGGAATATTAAAATTTGCTTTAGACACATCCTAAACTGAAGGCCCAGGCGGCTGCCTAAAGTGCAACCGGGATTTAATTTTGCCTACTGCCAAGAGTCAATAGAACTCACTTTTTGTCATGCACTGCTCTTTAAGGTGATTTTTCATCTGTGTTAAAGATTTAGGCTGTGACCGAGTGCGTCTTATTTAAAGCGTTAAAAAATAACGTCGTTAACACATAGCCACGTTAGTGTACATACGTTATCTTTCATTGTTTAATATCATTAACAATATCGCACTTCAAATAACGCATTAAACTCATTTCCATATCTGCGTGAAAAAGCAATCTCTAACACTAACGCAGATGAAGTCCCAGCATTAGAACAAAATTATTGATTGACAAGAATAATATAATAAACAAATAATTCAGCTTGTTTATAGCTGTATGCACGCTTTCATCTCCGTTCCGCGTAAAAAGGTCGTAAAATACGACTTGCGGGTTGACGCAATGTGGGGCCATGAATCTTATTGGTGATTTATCGAGGCAGGGGTGTCGCGTCTGGGCAACGGGGTAGCCGGGTGCGGGAGGGATGTCTGCTCGCCTAGATACGGACGTAACTGATGGACGCAGCTTCCGAATAGATTATGGCCCGACCTCCATTATATGTACTATGTAGGTTTACTGTCTTTGTTGTGATATTTCGTAAATAAGCTTGATAGGTACTTACTGTTTAAACGTTTAAGGATATAATTTTCATTGGAGTTCAATTAGGGAATTATCTACAGATATTTGTAAAACGCAACATCCCAGACACGTTACTTTGATGTTTAGCCGAGTATGGGAAAGGACTGCTTAGTCTATTATTTAAAATAGTTCAAAACCAGCTCAACTCCTCCGCTCACGTATATTTGTGTCGTTCTCGCTTGTTGCTATCCTACAAACGCGATACCTATATTATATATTAGTGTGCGAGCGAAAGAGATGAATAATAGGTAATTGTACATATGTCGGGAGTACACACTTGTTTAATTCAAATTAATCCTAGATTAATTCTGTGGACTGTATAGGTGCAATTATGAATGTGATTTGGGTAGATATTTCGAACACATCTTTTTATTAACAGAAAAAGAACACATAGACAATATAACCCTATTAAGGTATGTGGTATGTACTCGATTAAAACTATGACACTGCAGTTACGTCGGTCAAATTGTAAACGCAAATGAATTTTAAATAGTGTAGAAATGTGGTGTACTTTCCACAAACCTCCCCAAGAGATCTCTAAAATCTGGATTTGGGCTTTTCAAATTTAGATTGACTTGCGGAAGAATTCTTGTTAAAATCTCTTATAAAATATTTATGAAATCATTAATAGCGAATGTAGTTGAAAGCACAAAGGATAAAACGCTTATCATTATAGATTGTAGATAAATAACATCGGCAGTTCTTAGAGGCATAGGCATTTTTGATACCTTATAATATTAAATAACAACAGCACATAAACATCCCACTGCTGAGTTCGGCCATCCGTTTTTATAAGGGAACGAACAGTATACTTGTCACGTTTGTCCAAGGCAGATTGGCAGGTTTGACTCATTAGTTATCTCGCGACGTGCAGGTTTCATCACGATGTTTTCGTTCGCCGATAGCACGTGGTAATTGTAATAATATGCATATTAGGTCAGAAAACTTCATGGTTTTTCGGCTGGGATTTAAAACCGCGTCGTTTGAGATAGAGACGCGTGCGGTAACCATTAAGTTGTTAATTTGTAATAAAATCGTGACGGTTCGATAAAGATGAAGTATGTACACAAAACCTAAGTACAATGTAGCACTGCAATTAATCAAGTTGAACCGGCTGTGTTACTTAAATTTGCATTATTACAGGCAGACTTCAAAAGAGCAACTAAGCTCAAACAACAAAGGCTGGTGTGTAGCGCCGCTGAAAGTGGCATTAAAGGAAATAATTAAAAACCTTGTTAGTCTTAGCTCGGGGCAATAAGAAAGCCTCGCGAAGTAACGTCGAGCGAACAAAATAAAACACAAGCGCCAACAGGCGGACAGGCGACGCTTGGAAACTGTATAAATGCAGCCCATTTCCAGGCGTCTACCTCTTTATTGCCTGCTCGCGCCGTGAAAAACAAAAGGACTAAAACTACGCCTCGGGAATATTAATAAGGATTTATATTGCAGTACAAAGACGTAAAGAGTCTCTAGTACAGAGCTAAGTACAAAATATTTAAAGATGAGGCTACAACTCCGAAATATGCAACACTAGTTGGAGCTAGTTGCCACTATATTCGTGGTACGAGTTCGTGGGACATTATAACGTGCCATGGTATTTTAGGTCGGGCGACCGTCATCGAAACCTGAAAGTTAAATCCTTTTTTTATAAGAAAATAAAGAATAAAAAATAAAAAGAATTGAAAACAAGAACCTCTATCTTGGACAATGATAGAGGAGAAGGCGCATAAATTTAAAAAAAAACCTGAAAGTAGAGTTTGTCACCATCATAAGAAAGTACGCGGAAGCTCACGAGCATAATCTTCAGCATCATGTGAACGTCAAGGCGATCCAGTTCCTCTACAACGCGGATATAATGAGTCAAAAAGATAAAACTATTTGAACCAGTGCTTGCAATAAACAAAACTTAAGTGTGGTGTAATGTGCTAGCTACTAATAAAGAACACATGCACAAAGTGTCTTTGCCTAAAAGAGACAATAAGAAAAGCTAAAGCTAATGGACACTTTCTTAGTATGAATACTTTTAATTAATTTAAGTTATAATTAAATTGCTCATTAATCTTTTTATATTAGATCGTAATGTTAATGAGTTATTTTCTTGTAAACATTTCATTATAAAAGTACGTTTTAACTGTTTTAAGCGCGGTAATTTATTTGATTTTGGTTTATCCGACGTTTCGGCCGCTTTTCAGTGGCCGTGGTCACGGACGACAAAGATGACATTTGTCTAATGTGTATTGTCAAAGTTTTATTTAGCCTACCGCCAACTTGTTCATTTTAATTATTTAGTTTTTTGTGGCTTGAAGCCACAACATGTTGTGAAGCGGTGGTAAATTAGATTAGGCTCCCATTGAGTAAATAGTATCCATAAGCAAAATTAAAACTAAATAATTAAAATGAACAAGTTGGCGGTAGGCTAAATAAAACTTTGACAATACACGTTAGACAAATGTCATCTTTGTCGTCCGTGACCACGGCCACTGAAAAGCGGCCGAAACGTCGGATATACCAAAATCAAATAAATTACCGCGCTTAAAACCGGTAAAACGTAGTTTTATTATGTATACAAGTCGCGAAAACTTAAGAAAAAAAAAACATTTCATTGTTATAAAAAAAATCACGTGGGTTTTGAAATTTATCGGTATATCTTCTTAACCCTACGCGAAAATTTAATCTGAAATTGCTATTTTAATCCCTTAAATTTTCATAAAAGGCCACTGCACCATGTTCATACTTGTTCGACGTAAACTTTTAGACCGACATACGGACGCAAACTCTATAAACGGTCATTTATGACTGTGCGTCGTTAAATAACAGTTTTTATTTATATTTTCGAATCTATTCAGAATTCACACGACACACACTTCTATTTTGTTAGAATAAACAAGATGATCTATTTTTATTTAATTCTCTAAATAAACCGCATTTCACTTATTCATGTGAACGTAGTCTAGCTATGCAAAGAAACGTTAACGCTTGTATAGGGCAAACAGTTTTACGGGTAAGAGAAAGTTTGCGCACCCTCGCACTCTGGACAAACTGTGCTAGCACTCGGCACCCGTTGGGGACGGGTCCGTGTCCCAAATCACGGACAACACGTCCTCCGCCGCTGCTACTTATAATGCAGGATCGTGATGCAAACTTATTTGGGTAATCGCTACATCCGCAACCATTCCGACTCACTAGAAACCTAATATCCATAACATTGTTTTTTTTTATATTTAACGAGACTAATTTAGCTGTCTGTGTAAGCAAGCCTATATTTTAAAGCCTAGTAGAATATTATTTTACTCATCGTCATTATGAAACTAAATCTTGTAAGAGAATAACTGAAATTATTCTGATGAACGCACTAAAGATGTAATGTGAACGCACCCGATTCGTAATGGCGTCATGCGGTCTGGCAAGATGGCGTCGTCTGAACTGTTGAAAATGTTCAACCATTATTTTCAGGCCCTCGCCTGCTCTACTTTCGCCAGACTTTGAACATAAAGAAATAAATCCGACACCTGTTCGTAGTTGGTTCTGCTGTCTGTAATCTTATTATTTGTCGAGATTAAAAAATAAATTTTCCCCTACTTTTCATCGCAGTGCTTTAAGGTAGCTCTTTCGAAGGTAACGCCGAAGTATCATAAAACCATTAATAAGCCTCTTACCCTATCCGTCTAAGTCAACATCGATGTTCTGCGAGATGCGGCGTAGGGTGGCTGGGGGAGCAGGCGCGTTGCCATGGTGACGCTCGGGGTTGGACCCGAATTTTATCGATTTGGATACAGACAGCAGCCCGGCGAGCTTTTGCCTACACTAACACGATTCATCGCCCGTGTTTGCAGATCCCAGAGGTTTATAAGGGCTTTGACATTTGGAAACACGTACCGTTTAAATTGCTATCTACGTACATGTTGAGCGACTCAACTCACATCAACCGCAAATAAACTACTTTATATTACTCGCCTGTCCTTTGTTTCAAACTCTCAACATGTGTAATTGTTAATTAAACTTTTATGTATATTGACGTAGTATAGATTTACGTATTTAGGTTAAATTATTTAATTTACCTTTACTACTTTCATCGTGCCATTAATAAACAAAAAATCAAATATTTACCTGTAGTACATCGCCAGCTGAGTTTAAATTACGCTTTAAGCTAGGTTGCCTGGAAAAGATTGCTTTAAGATATAAAGCCGCGTATTTGGAAATAAATATTATTTTTATTTTATTTTTATTATCAAATCCAATATTGTAGTCCTGCATTTTGTAATTATTTATTAATTAATTAATAAAGTGTTATCTGTCTATATATCGTATTGTGTATTTTAAGCCGTACTTTTATAATAAACTTGTAAAGTGTCTTAAACGGTTTGTTAGTAAATTAACAAAGATTTAGGTGTTGATAGAACAGCTAGCAACAGAAAAATTAAAAGAAATACTTAAATGTTATCATTCCTTCCCATTCGTGCTATACTTTATTACCGCTCTTAAAGTTTCTTACCGTCAAATTGTTGCGCTTTTCATACAAATTCAGACATAATACAGCCTGATGATTTAACGGTTCATTGGATTACAAGACCACAGAGGTCTCGGGGTTGATTTACGTAGGGTATTTTTGTTTACTATCCATTACTTATTCTGGTCTCAGTGTCACTGGTATCAGCCACAAAATAATCCGTTATATATTTGTTACCTAAAACTCAAACGTGACTTGCTTGACATTCAACAAACACACCATTGACGGCCTATGGTTGAGTGGGCTAAGCCTTTACTAGCCTACCTCGCTACAACCCAGAGGTTTACTACTACTACTAGTTATAATAGTATGTACGTATATATAGCTCATTGGTTATTTACTGTGATCTGGGTGCCTGGGATCGGCCCCAGAGTAGGCCACTGTATATTAACCATAATAAAAGCATAACTTGCTTAATTTGGAAATATACAATATCTGTGTTTATCTGCCGATTATTAATGTGCTTTCCAAAAGTGTACAAATGTGGGATATCTGTCTGCTGATATTTATATACTTTAATGTTGCATGCCATGCATATGCCATGACGATGACCTATTTCTTGAGATGTTGCAACGCTAACAGCAAAAAAAATGCGAACTTAGCACCATTTGTGTTCACTAAATTCGTCTGCCCACGGAAAGGAGGTTATTATTTATCGAGATAAAGTAGTTATTGAGGATAGTAAGGTTGCCTGGAAGAGATCGCTTTGAGCGATAAGGCCGCCCATTGTATCGCCTAGAAAATATTGTCTGTTTTGTAATTGTATGTTTTGGTGTGCAATAAAGAGTTATCTCTCTCTCTCTCTCTATCTCTCTCTCTCTCTATCTCTCTCTCTCTCTTCTGTCTTAACCCGGGACATAAGCTAGTTGTTTCAATTTTCTTTTAAATCCGTCCCGTAGTGTTCACATAATGCTCTAACAGACAGACAGACACAAAATCTAAAAATTGTATTTTCGTAACCTGCTAGTTCGTATTTATTTATTTTGCACTTCATAAAACTTGGCAAAACAAACATGCCATAAAACGAAAGTAAACTATGCCGCCCGTTTTGGCCTTAAACAACAATTTTGTATAAACGGGAGCAGTAGATATTCGGCACAACGAAAAAACAGGGCTCCAGAGCGAATTTTGAGTAGGGATGAAAAGGAAAGTGGCGCTCTGAAGGGGCTCTCGTCTCGGCTCTGCGTGAGACATCTGGTGTGCTAAAAGCTAAGTAAAGAGTAAATATAATTTAGGTTTGATCTTAAGTGAATTGGCCTGCTCACAGTAGAAAGAAAGAAAGAGAAAGATTTATTGACTTAAAAACGACGCACATAAATGCTACACAAAAAACAAACGTGATTCACAAAATATTCATAAGTAGAGATTGTACATCGAATTTTTGTCAACCAAGCTGGCAGCTCAGCTTTATGCTAGTTCGGAATGCCAACTTCCATAGACTTAGTTGAACTAATAAGTCATATCTCTATACATTTTATTTAGGGTTAACAGTTGTAGTCTTACAAAAGCTACAGAGTAGTTACTTTATTAAAGTATACATACAGATAGTGATATTTCTATTATTTTTCTCTTCATGAGGTATCATCCTATTCGAGTGAAGGTATAAGAACATAATATCGATATGTTATACACTTATAATGCACAAAGCGAATTTATACTGTTCCGCCGACCGCTTAAGTTCCGTGCTGAGAACTATATCGCTTGATGTTATTCTATACTTGCCCTTTTCCAAGAAATTAGGTACTACCTACATTAATTGTACATCATATACGAAAAGTTGTTAAGGTTTAATATTCTATTATATATATATATATATATATATATATATATATATATATATATATATATATAAATATCGTGATTTGTACGTTTTAATTTTGTTTAATGAAGAAACGATACATAATAAATACGTATGACAGTTTTTTATGTCGAAAAAATATTATTATATCGAAAACTTGGCTGGGTTGCACATTTATTATTGTGCTGATATATGAACTATCGCACCCTTTCTTTATATTGCTCGTATCAATTGTTACCAGCTGCGCATATTTTTTGGGGAACCGTGTGAGCGGCACGCCGCTATTTGTATGCTCGAACATTCAAGTGAGAATAACTAA